>NQII01000444.1:567246-608363 GCA_002778355.1 Clitarchus hookeri
GGATAAAGCGTCGGGTCAGGTCATTGGTTTTGCCTGGGCAGTGCTGTATTTTAAAGTCAAATTCGACTAGGAACATTTCCAGTTGTCGTTTCTTGACTCTCGCAGCCATTGGAGGGCCTTGCTGTTGGTGGAGAGTATGAAGTGTCTTCCTTCTAGGTTGTATCGGTATTTTCTCACCGCCCAGATCATGGCGAGACATTCTTGTGTATTAAAGTGGTATTTTTGTTTGGTTGCGTTCAGATGGTTTCTGGTATAGGCAATGACTTGGGGTTGCCCGGTGGGGTCATCTTGGTATAGGACCGCCCCCCATTCTGGCAGGCGTCAATCTGCAATATGAGGGGGCTATCTCTTTGTGGTGTGTGGAGTTGGTCAATGTTCTGGAAGCTTCACTTCAGGTCAAAAAATGTGTTTGTGTTTTCTTCTCCCCACCACCAACATGTTTCCTTCTCTAGGAAGGGGTTGAGGGGTTCCATTTGTCGGCGATGTCTGGTACGTAGTTGCGTACCTAGTTACACAAGCCCAAGAAGCGACGTAGTTGTTTCTTGTTGGTGGCCTGGGCGTAGTTCCCTTCACTCTGTCTCACGAGCTCTCTCAACTAATTGATCTACTGACAGCGACCTGGGAAGTTGGAGAAGGTTTCGTAATTTAGATGGCAGCATACACGTAATGTTACTAACACAACTTTCCTTGTCCCCTTCAGGGAAAATCCGGCTGTACATCTGCACCTTCCTTCGAATGAAGATTTCAGCCTCTTTTTCGATGGTCTGGGTTCGACTGTGGAACTCGGTAGTTAGTGCACCAGCACTTATCCGCCCCGAGAACTGGGTGGCTAGGCACGAACAAAGATGCCCCCATTCAGTAATGAATTCTCCATACTTGTTCCACCAGTCTAGCACTTTTCCTTTTTATTGTTGATGGGTTTTAACAACCCATTGTTTAACAGGGACTTCGTTTTCACTAAACTCCGGCTCGCATTCCTGGGTAAATAATTCCGGGTCTTCGTGTGGTCTTCCCGCAAACTCTGTTAATTGTGACCCGTCGCTTCCCCAGACGGATGTCGTGCTGCGGTGAGTGCCGGGATTATCTGGTTTGTATTGGGCCGCACGTCTGCAAACCTCACACCATTATACTAAGCCGTGATTATTTCGTATGGTCAGCCTATGCATACATGTTGAAACGTCTGCGCACATACAATACATCTTAATGTGTTAATTCCCTGTCCAGCACAAGTAACCCAGCTGCAATAGGCAGTCTGGCAGGTCTGACATTCATTACCGCTGTATTCCAGCCCATCAGTGTAATGGGGCTTGCCATTCCACGCCAGACAAATTAGTTGAATTTGTTCTGGCAATGTATGCAACTAATGAGGTTTAACGCCCTGTTCCGGGGCATGTGGGTACGTTGCATCTCTCGGTTTGGTTGACAATGTCTGCTTCCATTGTGATGGCAGTTTCATCTTGGTCAGCAAGGCTCAAATTGGATTCGGACATTTTGGCTAGTTACAATTGAGCCCCACAAGGTGTTTACCGACTCCCCGAAGTCGGGCTGGTTTTCGGTTTGACTCCCGGCTAGTTTAACTGTTTCTCTGGGTCGTGCTGGCCTGGTTCTGCTTTATTAACTAATTAATAAAGCTCAGTGGCACCACGTTGGGGGCCACGAAAGCTCTTGATGCATGATGTCGATGTTACGGTCGGGCAAAGTTTTACTGTGCCGGTCAGGGACACAGTCTATCTATTGGGTTCAACTTTACTGGCTGCCAACCGGACCCCAGCAGGTATATAAACTGAGGCGCGTGGCTTGGCGGCATGGCACAAAGTCTGGTGTAGGCTTAACTGTCTTTCGCAACAGTGGTTTACACACAGTCACTGGTTTACCTGGAGTGGGCGTAGCCTGGGGTAGCTCCTGACTCGACTGTTGTTGCTGCTGGTGCTGAAACTCGTATCCAGTCCTCGGCGAAGGTGGTGCTGCAGCTGGCATTGCTGGTGGGAGCCCACGGAGGGCTGCTGGTCCTGTTGGGTTGGAACCACGGGTTCGATGTACCCAGCGGTACGTGGAGTCCCTGGCGGAATTCGACGACGTGTTTACCGCTTGCCAGTGGTCTTGTAGGGTAGCTGAAATAGGGAGCGTGGAAAGACTGGTATGTGAGGCCTCTCAAGTTGTCGGGCGGCTTGATCTCATTCCTGGGGGTTAAACTGCAGAGGGCATTTGGCGCTGGGTTACAGCTCAAGTTGGACTCTTGAGTTGGAGGCAGTAACTGCCTTCCTAGCTCGCCAATTTGCACCACTCCTATGGGTGTATGACACAAAGGAAGGTACTAAAGTCGGCCACACTAAGGAAGAGCACGCGACGAGGATCCCTAGCTAGGTGTAAAGCCAGTCGTGGTGAAGCCAACCAGAGTCATATCCGATTACTCCAACTGGCGACAAACAGTGCAGTGGTTAGAGCGGTGGGTTACCCTGGATGTCTGACAGCGATGTGGATGTTGACCAAAGGGGGTCAGACCTCCAAAACCAGTCTCATCACTCCTTCCGGCGACAAAGGAAGCGCGGTGGATGGAGTGAATTGCCTGGACTGGCTGGTTAACGGCCTTGTGGATTGATTTCCTAGTGGTGGTGGCTCTACCATACGTGTGCACCAGGTACCTTGGCGTATCTGTTCCACAGTATGGGTGGCTGTCTAATGGGTCTGTTTGAGACGTACGTGCACCCGGTTAAGGGAGTCGCAGTCCTAATCTGGGTTTGGCAAATTGGTTGTAATGATGCAGTCTCCTGCTTTTCTGTGGGGGTTAAAGTCAGTTACCCTAGAAATAAGTACTCTGAGGATAGATAGAAAGACATGTTTATTCCCATTAGGAATAGACACGGTGGCCCGTACCAACTCCTAACCAACAAGAAACTGTAACAGAAGTAGATTATGATAATACCGGTTGAAGGGGACCTGGGTCTAAACTAGACACGAGCAGATGCGGCTAGGTAGCTATAATACTGACTAACACTAACTCGATGCTGTTGTCCAGAAGGGACTCTGGTGTCACTACCAGAAGGGTAATGATTGTTAAAGATGATGAATACTTCTTCAGGGGTTGCTGGTGAATGTCTCAAAGATGTCTTGTAGATAGTGGTGGTCCTACATGAGGATGCCGGTGTCTGCAGAGAGCTCCAGCACACGAGGTGGTGGAGTGAGCTGTGGAGAATGAACTGGTTCTACAGTAGTGCAGAAACATATATCCACCTGCTCTTGGGGGTGGCGGAGGTAGCTCCTCCCTCTGTAGGCAGAGCCATAATGTGGTGCCATCTCTCGGGCCGTGGCAGAAGCAGGCTTCCCTGCTATTTAGGGTTGCGTCAGATGCGCGAGCTCAGGCACAGCGCTGAGCTGCTTAGCTAGCTTCTTCCACACATGGGGGGAGGGGGGGGGGCATGATGTCTGACATAAAGGCGAAAATGATCTTGGATGACATGTCCGTGGGTGCCCTTGCCTAGGGGCGTGCTGGTAGGCTCTGGTAGCAAGTCGTTTGTGGTTTAAACCCCGCCTGGGGTGCCGTGATGACACTTGAAGATGAGGCGAAGTAATGTTTATATATATATATATCAGTATGTGTCACGCGTAAAACCTGAGCAGCGGCTGTTCTCCCAGCCTTTACCCTTCCTGCTCTATGGTGGGGCATGTGGCAATGTTAATGCTCAGGCATAAGCAAGACCTAGAGGATTGAGAAGGTGGCCTAAACTGTGTATCAGGGAAGGGTTGGCATTACATAGTCACTCTGTGGTGACGATGCCAGAGGAATGGTTCGCTCCCCAATGGAGGGTGTCCCTTCACCCAATGGCAAACCCTGCTCCCTGACTCAATGATGCCCAGAGAAGCAGCACTATTGCTGGTAGCCAGATGCTGAGCTGAGTCTGGTAATGTTTCCAACTTGGTGGGAAGGAAGGGGTGTGTGCACGTACCCCTAGGGGTGGTGGGAAGCCTCACTGTGCCTACTACCTGGAAAACCCAGAGAAGTGGCGTTATCGCTGGTAACCAAGTTTCCTTTAAGTAGATTTCATAGTGAGGGTTTCTTTCGGCCCCAGGGATGCCCAGAGAAGTGGTATTATTGCTGGTAACTAGTTGCCCAGACTGAGGCAGAGAGTGGTTTTCTAATATGGGTAGTGTAAACCTGAAGGACTTTGGGACTGATCTTGTCTGACCCTGAGAAGATAGTAGATTGCTGGGTAGGAACTAGGTGAACAGTTACGTAAAAGACAAAGGTATTGTTTATATGAGTTTAATGAGAGTAAAGCACATATAACACACTTTGTGCTCAGGACGCCTAAAGGGAGGGAGTAAGCTTACTGCCAAGAAAGTCTTGGACTCGTGTGGGAATGGCGGGGTGAGGGTGAACCCCTGACAATAAAGGTCTTGGCGTTCCAGCATGGCAGTTTGGACCGGGAGGAGCATCTCGAGAGACTTGCTGGTGTGCAAAGCACGGTAAAATGTTTTGCAAGAAGACATTCAGCAACTGGACAGCACTGTGAGCAGGTGTATCTGCTAGACAGGTGGAAATGAACCCCGCAGTGCCAGCACTTGGATGCATGTCCTGTCCTTGCCCAGAATACTGTTCTCATGGGGTAAGTTGTCAATTACAGATGTGATGGACACTGTGCAGGGTCAGCCCTTTTATGCCCAATTTACGATTTCCATAAGCTCCTCTAAGTCACTCCTCTTAAGTACTCTGCAGGTAACTGGTTGTAGGAGTTGTGCAATTATGATGATTTCCTCAGATAAGGTATGTTTCAGGGTGGATTCTGACTATTAGATCTGGCACTTAATAAACATCTCTACCGCTTCCAAGTGAACCAATTCCTACGAAGGTCATGACACAAGTCCACCATCAAGCCTTTTCAGAATTCACTTCTGTGGTGGTGACTATCTGCCGTATTCACATCAGACGTATTGGTGAGGTCACTAGGCACCACCAAGAGGAGAAGTCCGTTAAGTATTTGGTGTCCTAATGGCTGGTTTATTTGGGCACCACAATATTTTGATCTGGTTCGCTTGTTGTGAGTGCAAGATGATATCCAGAGACTGTTGTAAATACTATCTGGTATTGAATAATGGATCATTTTGACTCTGTGAAGGTCACAATGGTTGGAGGGTGGTGAGGTGAGAAGGGGGTAGTGTGTGTTTGTCTGTGTGTGTGGGGGAAGGCTCCAACTACCATATAATAAATAACAGAATGATTTAAACTATTCAATAAATGCTGTATAAACCACATTTTTAGGCAGGTTATTTTGTCAAGTATAATGCATGTTAAATACGCTTGAATGTAAATGTGGTAGTTGTTAGTGCTCGCCAATCACAATGTAGTGAAAGTTTGTACCTTAGTTTTGCAACTGCAACAGTTGGATTGTTGTGTATTGCAGGCAATGAGACAGGGATAACAGATGGGGGTTTACATGGGATATCGCCTCGTCCACTGAAGAAACTGTCTTTCAAAACGACTACTCGCAAGTCCTTGTCGGCGAGACCAGACTCAATCTCTTTAATGCCACCCGACAGCCCCACAATGCGAAAATCAAAATAGCTAGAAGAAGAAAGTGAAGGGTACAAGCTTCGTTTGCACCACAGCAACTCTGGACGTGCATGCTGTAAAATGCCTGAAATGGACCTCAAATTTTTCAGTTACAACTGTTCTTGGAGAACACTTTCCACAGTCATGTATGAAGTAATATTATTAGTTCAGAATTTGTTCCAAGAACATGATGAAAACAAAGATAATTATGTTGCAGAGTTAAAAATATAATGTACACAATTATATTTTATAGTACCTTGTCATTCATACTTAAGTCAGTATGTTAAACATACATTTGAAGTGAATGCTGGTAAGCAGGGTGGAATATAAAAACTGAATATTAGTGTTTTATGACATGTAACTAATTGTAAAGCCAAGCTTGTAACTTTAGAAGTAATTTTTAATACTACAGAGTCTGGATACAAATATTCTTTGTATGTGTATAATCAATATGAACACATTGCTGTATATTACCTATTTTTGATCTGTAGAAAATGAAGTGATGTATTGATTGTGGTAATTTAACCCAGATTTGAGATGGGATCTTCAGAAGTACACTTTTTGTGAACATGGTTTTGATATAGTTTGTGGAGAATTGTAACTGAGGTTGCCTGCTAGAGGTATGGAAAGATTCTCATGAAACATCAACCTAAAATATGGATCATAAAGAGTTGCTAGAAGGTGCAAGAAGGGAGACTTTTATTTTAACCTTAATTTAAGATGTTTCTCTTTTCTTGACTAAACACATTAGTATTTTTTCAAAATAAATTTTTATACATGTCAAAAAAATTTTGAATTATTGCTTCAAAGAAATTCAAAATACGAAAAACTGCTATGTGTGGATTGTAGTCAAAAGTTTTTGTGAAAAATCAGTAGTATTTTCTTACTGATTTGCAAAAGCAAATTCAATATGAGTGTGTAAAATTAGTTAAAAAAAACTTCATCAGAAGACAAAGAGAGAAACTTTGTCTTGTGATAAAAGTTTGTAATGCATGCAAATAAAGGAAATAAACATATTTGAGTTAATTTTTGTTCCATTTCAAATTATTAAAACTGTTCAGCGTTATTTTTACCAAGCACATCAAGGGTCCAGCTAGGATTTTACTGCATCTGTTATCAGACGACTAGTTAGAAGTAGCATGTGGACAGAAAAGGTTTAATAAGTATTTTCATACCAATTCTTTGTAGTTGTGTAATGATTGCTATTGTAAATTAAAGTTGCAGTGTCATTGGTAAGAAAATTGAACTTATAAAGTGTAAGTACATAATTCTAACTAACTTTTGTTCTTAATGCTTATACTATGTTTTTGTTCTTACAGAATTTCTGTTACATAGCTGCTGTAATGTACAATTTTTCACTTCTGTTGATGGCTGCATTGAATATGTTAGTGTCTGAATGTTGTTGTCGCCTCTTTCACGTAAGGTACGTCAATCGCAATTAGCATGTATTNACGTCTCTTTCATGTAAGGTACGTCAATCGCAATTAGCATGTATTCCTCACTGATTGTTAATTTTATTAATTTGCTCTTTGAAAAGTTGNGTAAGGTACGTCAATCGCAATTAGCATGTATTCCTCACTGATTGTTAATTTTATTAATTTGCTCTTTGAAAAGTTGTAAATTTTTTTTGATAAGCTACAAATTTTTCTCTGCATTGAAACAAAATTAAATTTCTGAATTTAAACAGCTATAAAGTCAGACACGAATGTATATGGATGTATAAAGTACAATAATCAGATGGTGTACAAACTGTAAATTGATTGTATCTCGTTATTTGTGTTGTGTACGATGAAAGAACTGCGTTTAAAGTGTAGTTACTATTAGCAAATAATTGGACCNGTACAATAATCAGATGGTGTACAAACTGTAAATTGATTGTATCTCGTTATTTGTGTTGTGTACGATGAAAGAACTGTGTTTAAAGTGTAGTTACTATTAGCAAATAATTGGACCCCCTTCCCCTTCAACAATGGATTTCATGGTAAACCTCGGTAGGCAGATTTACCATTACTACTGCCTGAAGGCCAGTTAGCTGTTCTCTAATTGCGTTGATTTTTTTTTAAATCTAAAATTTCTTATAGAGTAATATGCTGGCCGGGTGTTAAGCATATGTAAACATTCAGAAATGAGAAATGGGTACTACATGTTTAGTAGAATGGAAATTTATCACAACCAAGTACCTTCTCTACCTGATACCAAAATTAAATTTTTACAAAGTGACAAAATTTTGGATAGTACAAAGTGTATGTGTACATACATATTCAGTTGTTAAAATGTTTTAGTGTTTTGGAAGTATTTATTTGGGCAAATGATTTTGTAATATATGTTATGGTTGGATCTGAGCACAAATGACGTGGGGCTCTAGGTAGAGCAGGGAAATACTCAAGAGTTTATGAGGGATTGTAGCTTTGAGAGGGCAAAGTAATGTCAACATTTTATGTCTTTGAAGGGGGGAAGGTATGGGAGAGATAATGATATTGTAGGTGTAAGTGCATCTGATATAAGTGAAGAGAGAAATTGGGGATGTTTTTTTTTTAGGGGTAGTTGAAATGGTACATTCAACTGACAGCTACTGAATTTATTGGAATTTTTCTTGTCCACTGATCCCTCATATTGTGTGTACCATTTTCGTGCCATTTTATTTTTTCTTCATAAATGTATTTAAACAGAAAGCCTGTTGGCTTGAATTCATTCAACAATAAATACATGGGACACATGCAATCCAGGAATTGCCTACAAAAATCTGTGTGATAAATTTGGTATCACTTTTGAGGATAGAAATTTGTACATCCAGTAAATTATTGTGCTTAAAACACTGTGTACATACATACTACCACAAGTTAAAGTTACTGATACAGACACCCCCCACAGATTTTCAGTGTTTGCTTGGCTCTTCGGATCCTCAGGGGTGACTTTTTCACTACCCAGTCCATAGTTATTCCAGGCCCTGGTGTGCTGAGAATTTTTTTATATGGGGATCCTAATAATGCATGGAGTGTAGATGCNCCATAGTTATTCCAGGCCCTGGTGTGCTGAGAATTTTTTTATATGGGGATCCTAATAATGCATGGAGTGTAGATGATAATGCTACTTTATTCTGGTGGTAGTTTAATCGAGATACAATAGTGCTCCCATATTTTTCTCCCTCTACATTCCATCATTGTTTCACCTCTTCATAGCATTGCCTCTCTATTCTTCCATCCAGTGAGGTTTGATAGGTCTGACTCGTGTGAGGAACTTGGCTCTTCGTAGCATCAGAACCTTGCATCTTATCTAAGGTGAATTTGCTTTGGGTAGTAACAACTTGAAGATGTTGCAAGGTTGTCTGTACTTCTTGCATCCTGCTTCACAGCTATGTTGGTTCTACTTTCTGCAACATTGTCATATAATATGTTGAAGTGGTCGATTTTAAAGCCTTTGTGCATGGTATTTTGCATATAATAAAATTAATCAAACTCATAGACTGGAAGTGCAAGTGCAATCCCAACTGTGCAGTGCGGAGGATCACTTCAGTGTTTTTTTTTTTTTAACTGTTTGGATATAAGAAAAAAGTCTGTGATTTATAACATCTGAAAACATTTATTAAAATGACGCAAAAATCTCTCTTAACGTGCCATAAAAATATAGGATCATTGCTTAGTCACGTTTAGGTGAGTTGTCAATGGAAAGACTGCATGCATAGAGACGATGAGGCAATTGGTGAGTGAGCAAGAGAGTGCTTAGAGCTCACGCGTTTCAAGACCTTGAATGTGCAAAATACCTACAAGCGTGCGTGCGGAATGCTTAATGGTGGTGACTTTGTAAGTCCCGGTGATGAAATATCTTGGGTTGAGCCTGGCAGCAGGGAGACTGATTGTTTGTTGCTGTGGTTACATTACAGCTCTCCCCTTTCGAGAGAGTATACCAGTAGTTAGATGGAAATAATCAGTGGGAGGAGAGAATGCTGAAACTTCAGTAGCTGTCCACGTGTGTGCTTCTTTTGTTTAGGTGATGGTGACTAGAAGTGTGTTACAGTTGTTTCGTGCCGTGGCAGTAGGAATTTGGCGTATTGTCAGCCAGTTCACCCGGCATTTTATTGGGGTTGTGCTGGCTGCATTGAAACCACATACACTGTACAGGAAAAGGATTTTAAAGCTAGTATTCTGTAATAAGCATTGCTAGGCATCTGGTCTGTTGCAAGGCTTAGCTATACAGGTCGGAGCCAAGAAAATACAAACTCGCTCATTGTGTGTGTCTGTGAATCGTGCTGTGTGTAATATTGTGGTGGTGGCATTTGACAGCTTGTTACCTTCTCTGTGCAATATTGGCAGTGGCTGGTCAGGGAAGAAAGACGTTTGGATGCCTCAAAANGTGTGTGTGTCTGTGAATCGTGCTGTGTGTAATATCGTGGCGGTGGCATTTGACAGCTTGTTACCTTCTCTGTGCAATATTGGCAGTGGCTGGTCAGGGAAGAAAGACGTTTGGATGCCTCAAAATGATTCCACCATGATAGTGGTATGACAACACCAATATTAACAGTAGGCCTACCTTTATTTCTCTGGTACTGTCATGCTAGGTGATGTAGCACAGGCGTANGACAACACCAATATTAACAGTAGGCCTACCTTTATTTCTCTGGTACTGTCATGCTAGGTGATGTAGCACAGGCGTAGCCACAGTTTGGCAGTGTTGCGGTAAAGGGTAGTCACACCAGAAATCAACACCTTAATTAACATAACTTGCAATATGGCTAGCAACCCTTGCAATATGCAAGGGTTGCTAGCATTGATGTACCTGTGATGTTTCTTTCAAAAATATTTGAGCCCATCTTCCTCTAGTACACAATAAAACCAATATGTGTAAATAAAACTATTGTGATCATCTTTCTATTTGTCATCTGTTTGGAGTTTAAGCCCCATGGTAGAACATATAGTGTGTTTTAACAGCTTTCCTAATGTGTGTTCCTTCGCATATCGGGGCCACCCGGTAGTGTCACCTGTGTGATGTGTTTGCTATCCTAATTGAAGGTATTTCCTCAGTAATTTCTCTCTTAGTTCATTACATACATATTCTCTTATCCCTATAGTTGAATCCAGCAGCCAATCGTGCTCTCATTATAAATGAACTGGAGCAGTAAACAGAATGCCTGCGAGAAGTGTTTATTTTGTGTACTTTTAGTATTGTGGACCGCTGCAGTGAAAGTGAAAAATTGTACAATTAAAAAAAATTACCTTTGCATGATTGTAACCATAGTTCGACTGAAATCATGATTTGTGCACCTATGTATTTTACAAATGCAGTCAAATAGTTTTCATGTATAAATTTTTGTGCAACTGTGTGATATAATTGCTATTTTTGACTTTGTATGGATAGCATAAAATTGATTAACATCCTGAAAGCTATTAAGTTGCTAAGATTGTGAATTATGTTAAGTAAGTGCAGTTGTTCTCTTCTATATTTAGAAATTGGGTATAATGTGATTAAAACATTTAGTGTCTGCAAAATTGAAAGCATGTGATGTTTCCAAAGCAGAATTTTATGTAGGTATTTACCAAGTTTTGTTAATAAATCAGTGTTCAAAAATCGAACTTTTGAAATCAGTGTAGTAGTGTACATTACAAAATTTTATTGCCCTAAATAACTTTTCAAAAACGATTGTGTTAATCTTGTTAAAACATAAGATGTTTGTGTCAATATAATTTCTAACGTGGCAGTGTCCTCCATCCACTCCCATTTTACACTGTTACTTACAATTATACTGTTATTTGCATTTTTATGGGTACAAAAAATTACCTTCTGTAATTTGCAATAAGTAGTAAAATATTTGTTCCATTACATNAAAAAATTACCTTCTGTAATTTGCAATAAGTAGTAAAATATTTGTTCCATTACATGCAGACTCTGTATTGGTAATGTTCTTCTTGAGTACAGTATAGTGAAAGTTTAGTAAATTACCTACAGACAATTTAATAATATTTTCAAAATTTTAACATNCTTCTTGAGTACAGTATAGTGAAAGTTTAGTAAATTACCTACAGACAATTTAATAATATTTTCAAAATTTTAACATGGCTTTTAACTTGACAGTATCCTACACCATATTAAAATTAATTTGCATTGTTGGGACTATTGCACTACATCTTTGTGAAGTAATTATTCATACATAGTTCATAAATGTTGTTGCTGTGTTTTTGTTTGAATAAAATGTATAATGTTTTATATCACTATTTTATTCCATGTATGGGAACAATTTAATTGTAAAATGTATTGTCCGTGTGTCCTATTTTGGTGAAGCGTGTAACAGTAAGTGCTTATGTGATATTAATATCTGTATTATTTTCAAGAAGTAATTATAGCATTTATGTCTGTTGAAATTTAATTTATTTTTGTAGTATGTCTGTGTATTTACTTAATTAAATTATGTTTATTGCTGGTATAAAATCAAAAAAAATTGTTTTATGTATGTGTGCNTGTCTGTGTATTTACTTAATTAAATTATGTTTATTGCTGGTATAAAATCAAAAAAAATTGTTTTATGTATGTGTGTTTTTGTGTTTATTTATTACATTGTGTTCGTTACTTAGCTTTAAATCTTAACTCCCTACTGGTAAATATTAGGGTGGGTTTTGATTAAACTCGTATCATATTTTTTTAATTCCATTGAATATTTAGTTAAATGGAGAAAAGTTATCCCTAATCGTTAGTGCCTGTTTTGTAAGAATGTTTTGGACAAAAATTTGGGTTTGTTTCCATGTATTTCCATGTATGGTAGGTGAGCTTCAGCACAACATCTGTGGCTGTAACCGATAAGTGTAAACTAGAATAGTAGTTGGCAATTCTAGTCAGTAATATCTGTGCTGCGAACATGCACAATCTGGTGCTGCTTCTGTCGGCATCATAATTTCAGCAGTGCTCTTGTCCTCACACTTTTCCTTTCCACCTTCTCCGCCCTACGCTGTTCAGGTTTTAGCCACGTACTGTATGTATTTATGCGACTGTAAATATGTAGAGAATGAGATTGGGTGTTCGTAAGCAGTTTGGTCACTGACCAAAAAAAAAAATCACCATGGGTGNTCACCATGGGTGTAGGGTAGATACCATGAAAGATCATGTTGTATCTTACAACTTTTTGTGGTGTTCAGTAGTTTCAGATATTTATTTTCTTTACGGGCCAGCTTAAGTGGAAACATTAGTATTCTTCACATGTTCTTTCCAGCATTGTGGGTTTAATGATTGCAGTTGAAGTGGGAATGCTCTCGTGCAGGTAGTAAATATAACATCTTANCTTTCCAGCATTGTGGGTTTAATGATTGCAGTTGAAGTGGGAATGCTCTCGTGCAGGTAGTAAATATAACATCTTATGAGTGCAACTTGGTCTTTTCATGTATGCAGAAAAAAAAAATCAATGGGAGTAACATCATTGTGGTGTTCGATAAATTATATTATCCAGTGTAGCACCGACATGATTTCACTGTGATGGGCTGGAGCACAATCTTGCTGGGAAAACCATCCTTCGTTTTTCCTAGATTAAGAATTCCTATCTGTCGACTACATCATCCTAGTATCATTTTTTTGTCTATGTATACAGTACTTGAATTCTTTCACAATTATCTTCTGATATGGACAACCTCCAGGTTTCCTTAAATGCCTTAACCTCTGAATGGTCTTACTGAAAAATATGTTATCACTGTACGTCAAAAATATTTTTGAAGAGGAACTGCCAATTCAGTTTCATTTAATGAAATTACTCTCATGCTCGTAGAAATGATGTTCCCATGATACTGTCCTCTCAGCCAAAGCATNCAGTTTCATTTAATGAAATTACTCTCATGCTCGTAGAAATGATGTTCCCATGATACTGTCCTCTCAGCCAAAGCATAATCTTAGTTATGCAGGAATGCCAGCAGTTGATGCTTGCTTTTCAAATTGTTGAAATAAAACTTGTTAATTTATATAACACATTTGGAAAAACAGGATGACTGCATCTCGGAGGTTTAATTTGCAATATTTTAAATGAGAATTATTTTTTAGATACCCAGTATTTGTATAGTACCAGTTTACTCTCCAGTAGCACTCATTCTTTCGCACTAATCCCTTGTATACTTGTAGACACTTGCCTCTGATATTTCCTGGTTTTTCTCTCTTCTACTGATGCATTGCCCAGATACATGAAGCTCTCTGCATTTGTCAACATAACTTCATACATTTGTGTACTTCTCTTTACCTCAGCTCTCAAGACCTCGATGTTAAGAGCCGCCCAAATCTCTTTACACACTGACTCTCTTCGCCGTTTGTATTATTTGTAATTGCCATCCTATCTTTTTCGTACCAAACCACACCATAGCTCCAAGCCAATAATTATTTGTCACGCACCCTTTTTCTACCCAACTTCGTCCCCCCCCNTTTTACCAAATTAATTTAAGTAAAAGTGTGCATCTTCCACCCCCTCTTGTTTCTTTTCTGGAACTATTTCGTTAGCTCTTTGCAGTATTCACACAACTTGTGGCATCATTTATGCTTCTAATAGAACTGCATCAATTTTTTTTTAAATCTGTGTTGCATATTAAGTAGGGTTGCCAACTTTTTCGGATTTGCCATAAGGGACCATTCCAATAACTCATCACATTGCATTTGATTCAAATTAATAAGATTATAAAAAAAAAATTATTATTAAAATAACTGTTTTAAATAATATCCGAGTTTTGTGGCTTGAAATACATAGTAGTTTTACATAATTTTGTATTCTTACAAAATATTCTGCCATTGTGGTAAAGCAGCAACGTAAATGTACCATTAAGCGCGGAAATAGTGAATTACTGACTCTCTGTGTATTAATATTCAGTTTATTTTCAAGAAATATTACGATGTCCTGGCCTACGTCTATAAGGGATAATTCTTTTTGGCCTCAGGTTTTGGACAGTGTACAAGGGGTTGCCATGGTGAAGGGGTTAGACCCCATTCCTTGTGTTATGGCGAACGTGGCTTTGTTCCTGGTGAGGTTGACCCTGGATTTCACAAGTAGGAAACATGGTAGACGTTACAATTGGCCACTGGATTTCCTCATAGTACTCCTATTTCCTCCACCATTGCATTTTGTCGGTGCTCCTCTGCACATAACCTAGGTGCTGAATACTTCTGCTGTTAAGAGCTGCTAACATTTTTCACTTCACTGAACTATGTATGTGATTGTTAGACATGCAGTCATTCATTAAACATGGTTTTGAGAAGTTAAATTTTTTGTATACATACAAAAAANTATGTGATTGTTAGACATGCAGTCATTCATTAAACATGGTTTTGAGAAGTTAAATTTTTTGTATACATACAAAAAATTTCATGGTTGGCATTGCTGAGCTGCAATGACCTCATTTTCCTTCTTTGGTGTTTTGATTATATTTTTTATGTTGGGATCTTGGTTATGAAAGTCTAAATTGTATGGAAGTTGTTTATACGGACACAGGGGACCATCAGGATTGTCAACAGAGCAGAATGTTTTAAAATATTTTGGTTACGTTTCATTGCCACATCATGTAAATTACCCTGTTAATTTGTAAGCCTTGCATTGCATTTTAAAAATAAAAAGTTCTTTAACTTTGTTTTTGTTCTGTGAATTTCAATGTAAAATAGCAGGACAACTGTAGCAATTTGATATTGGTTTCTCTTACACTCAAGTGTAATGGAGCACAGTCATAATTTTGAAAGTTTACCAAATACTGTTTAAAGTTCTCAGTCGTTGCTTGCTGAAGCTCACCAACTCAAATGTAGTATCAGTATATTTAATTTGTGGAGATGCTGTGTGCAAGTATGCTGGTAGCAGTATAGAACATTACTTTAAATCTTAGAGAAGTAAGTATGAACATATTATTCATGGTGGCAATCATTACAAAGCAGCATGCATATAAAACCTACATCTGTGTAAATGCTGTACTGTTGGTTCTTGTATGTAATAATCTGTCATGAAAATGTGTGATTCTGAAAATATTAAAAATGCCAAATAATCAAAAAATTTGTATTTTGGTGATGACCACTGTAGTTAGCAAAGGAAAATGATTTAGTGTAGTAAATGATCCACCAGTTAGTCATGTGCATAAACTAGTCTTGCTGGCATGCATAGGTTATGTTGGATTGCCAAGCTTTTGTTGCAGTCGAGCAAGTCTGTCATCAATACTCTGTCCTCACGGGTGTAGCATACTTGCCATCCCACTTATTTATAAATTACAGCAGTAACTGTGCGAGTACACATGCTCATAAAATTGCACTTAGGTAATGTATCTGAAGGTGTAGACTGATGGCATCTGAGGAACATTAACACACACTCACAATGTAGTTGCAGATACGTGCCGAAAAAGATTCTTGTTCCAGTGATAATTCAGGCCTCTGATAGTCTGCACCCTTCAATGTATGGATTTACTTTCATTTCTTTATGTTGAAAGTAGGATTTTCAAGCACTAGGACTCTGAATTTTAACTTGTTGTGGGTTTCACCACCATATGTTTGTGTTACATGAAACAGAAATTTTCCACACTAATGTAATGATTTTTGTCAGTGGNGGGGGGTTGTCCAAGGCAAGTGTGTGCACGCACGTGTGTGTGCGTGCATGCATGCGTGTGTGTGGCCAAGCTGGTAGAGGAAAATAGCCAGTTTTCAGTGGCGTAGATAGAAATGTCTTTTCAATTGGAACAAAATGACACAATGTTTATTTTTAAAAAATCAAAAATAATGTTTGACTTTTGTGAGGTGGTGTTTCATTCATACCATCACCCATATTTGTTCACTTGCCATCGTTATAATTGTGATAATTTGTTGTGGATCAAGCATTTTTAATCAAAGCTGACAAACAAAGTTTTTCTGTGGAACAACACTACACAGTTGCTATTTTTTAATGNATCAAGCATTTTTAATCAAAGCTGACAAACAAAGTTTTTCTGTGGAACAACACTACACAGTTGCTATTTTTTAATGAATGCTGCTGTTTTGGTTTTGTTAACTGTTATGTTGTTATTTATTTTTAAGATATTTTCAAAGTGTGGTTTTCCTTTCTTTTCATAAGTTAAAGTAATGATTTTAATCATGACAACATTGTATAATGTGGTACTGGATTTAGAAAGAAATTGGTGTGTTCAATATTTAATTTGTTGAACAGTTCTCTCTCACAATTTCCACTTTCCTGCCATTTTTCCTGGCAGTATTTTGGCGTAATAGTGTCTCTAGAGTGTAATTTTTTCTCTTGTTTACATGATGCTAAGATATTACCATGTACACAAAATGTGTTAGAAACCTGTAAAGCAGTATCATAAATTCTCATTTTATTTTACTTTTGTTTGACTCTCAATGTTCCTGCAAGCTAAATTGCTCTAATGCTTCTGCTTGCTGTAAAATAAGTTTAACGTAACCTTCTACCTTATTATCAGAGTAGTGTGTTGATTTTTATATGTATTTTACATGGGATCGATATCTTTGTGCATTTTAAGCACAAGTGAATGTACTTAAGTACTCTTTGTAGCTAACTGTTGTGCAATTTATTATTGTTTATTTTATAAGCTGCTAATCTCTTGAGTGTTATTCTAATGTACATAAATTGTACTCAAGTTTGTATGACAGTACACAAACATCTTTTCTTATAATGTACATATATATTGCATAAAAGTAAATATATTATATCACTGTGTTACCTTTCTGTGTTGAGCTAAAATCGTGCCCTAGTAACCCAGAACTAACTAGAATTTATCCAGTAAGTTACCTCCTTTACAAAACTATGTGCAGTATAGAANGTGCCCTAGTAACCCAGAACTAACTAGAATTTATCCAGTAAGTTACCTCCTTTACAAAACTATGTGCAGTATAGATTATTGTACATATGTGGTATTGCATCTGTATGCACCACATTTAACAAGTAATTTAGATGACCATGGATCTACAAATGTTTTATCAGTCAGTGTTGTTTATTCAGAATAAATTCCGATTGTAATAATTTTATGAAGTTGGCTGGTCAGATAAATGTATAACTATGTTAAAAGCAACTATTTAAGTCACTGGCATGTCAGCTGCGGTAAGAGGAGTCCTGTTTGTTTTGTAATGAAATACGGCTGATTGCTGAAGGGGGAAGGTAGTGACAAGAGGTAGCAAAGGGAGACAGATGGAATGGAACCAGTCTTTAATTGTAGATCATCTTCTAGCTGAATGCTTGAGGATATGGAGGGCAGCCGGCAGCCAGAGACAGATGACAGGTTACCCACAGATGACAGTTTCTGGTCTTATGGTAGTGTGGGAACAAATTAATTAAATTCCACCATATTATGTGTGTGCGTTTTTATTAATGAATATTATATTCAAAGTGACAATGGACAGAGAACACTCCAGGTGTGGTGTACAGGAACAAAACACAATTCTGCTTGATATTTTAAAAAATTATGTAGTAAACCTCGAACAACAAAACATATGTAAATTGTGGCAAAAGAAAAATTGCTAATAAATAATATTATTTATTTCCTCAGGGGTGCTGGTGTAGGACTGTACATATGCTATCCATAAAGAGAATGGAGGATTTTTGTAAAAATAATTTATATTCCAAAAATAAATTTAAACTATTCTAAAATAATTCAAATCAAATTAAGAATGGTTTAAAATCGGTCTTTATTCACAACTTGCCTGGTAAATCACTTAAATAAATACTCTTTAAAGTTTGAAAAAAAAATTTTAACAAAAAAAATGTTTGTTANAATAATTCAAATCAAATTAAGAATGGTTTAAAATCGGTCTTTATTCACAACTTTCCTGGTAAATCACTTAATTAAATACTCTTGAAAGTTTGAAAAAAAAATTTTAACAAAAAAATGTTTGTCACATTTAACTGTAAAACTTTTCTTAATGTTCATCAGTGCTCAGTAATAAAACATAAGAAATCTGTCATCAGTGCTTGTTATGGGCATAAAAATGTGTTTCACACACAAATACATATAACTGCACCTTATGGTAGTCTCTTCAATTTTTTTATATGAACGGGATAGAAGAAATCGGTTCCTTACCGGGATACTCAATAAAGAGGAATTGATTTTATTTAGACCTAAACAAAATGAATGCCAGTGCCGCAACTGGGCATAATTATGCAAATAAATCAGTTTGGCACAACTTCAACACACAATACTGTGCCATCTCTTTTAATTTTATCTGTCAAGCGTAATGTTGAGCTACACATCACGTCTGCTCAATTTGACGTAGAACATTTTGCCAGTGTATTCGAAAAGCCGGCGGATCTTGCCCACAACGTCTTTTAAAACGCTGTGCGACAAATTTACGTACACTATAAATCATGCAAGCAAGCGTTGCAAGTTTAATGAAATTTAAAATAAATATTTAAAAAAAAAACTTTGCTCACACAATTCATCGCAGACATAAATAAAATTAACTGAGCACCTGACACTTGGCGGACCTCAACTACTATAATTCAAGCATTAACAAAATAATGAAAAGAAAATTACTTACTTTAACCATATAAAAAATTACAAAATAAATATATATTATTACATTTCAAAAACCTTCTTTTTAAAGTCACAAAACAAACTTTTATTCAAAATTAGAGTACCATTCTAATCTCTAGCTTCAATGCAAAACATACCTATGTCAAAAAATTACAAATCGCATTCCAAAATATAAACATGAATTAAATACAAGAAATGTCACTTGTTAGTAATTACCCCCGCGTGCGACAAGCCGGCAATGCAAGCCAAGCGCTGCCCCTAAGCGAGCGGCAGAGACGCAACCCGCACACAAGGTAAACTACTCTGCCGCCAGCTTTGCTCGTGTCCCGAGAGAATGCGGCANGCGGCAGAGACGCAACCCGCACACAAGGTAAACTACTCTGCCGCCAGCTTTGCTCGTGTCCCGAGAGAATGCGGCAGACACGGCCGTGGGAGGAGCTCGCCAAAGTTAACTCCGCAACTCGTCGTGTCCCCAGGGGGTGGATAGGGGATTCCCAGGCTCTGGGGTGGCTGGAAATATTCCAATACCAGCCCGTGGACCAACTCGCCGGTGTGTGAGCACCATCGTCGTGGAAGTCTAGAACTTGGGTTGCTTAGTACGAGATGGCGAAGTGCATTGTGCAGGAGGCAGTGTAACGATCAAGGCAGGGAGAGTGNGTTGCTTAGTACGAGATGGCGAAGTGCATTGTGCAGGAGGCAGTGTAACGATCAAGGCAGGGAGAGTGATCTCGAGGTGCTGAAACCTGGTAAGTGTAGCGGACCTCACTGCTGGATTCTGCAGGCTGCCGACTGCGGATGCATGAGGGATGGAATGGGGTGCCTTGGACCTTGGAAGCATCCCTGATGTCTGCCTTTACTCCTGGGTCAGTGGATTCGCCACCATCACTTGTACTTCCCAGATGTCCTGCCGAGCTATTTTAATAGCTCACCCAAGACTGGCGGATGGGGAGGGGGTGGCTCCGTGGGCTTATTGCTCCTTGCCTTCATCCACGGCGTGGAGACCCTGATGTCAGCGCGGAAGAGCGAAGATGGTGTAGGTGCCATGAATGAGCTTCCCGGTTTTCCAATACGCTCGACGAGAAGCAGGGGGGTACGGCATTAAATTGCTGCTGTCAATATTATTCTGCTGGTTGGTTCGCCTGCACAGAAATATTGACAGCAGTCAAACCTCAATGGCATATGCACCCACAAGCTTCACCCCCTTTAGATTTTTGAACTTCACATTAGATAGCATGGAATCCACACCAGCCGTTTCCTGTAGCATTTTCAATAATACATGAATAAGTTTTGAACTACTTTCCTGTCGAGAGGAGTTTATAGGGTGCCTATGCCGGTTTTCCCATCCCCCTTCTTAGACATAGCCTCAGCTATAGGTACACTCTAGGGAGGCAGTAATGGCCCAAATCAGTCTCTGCCGCGATGCACGGCCCCTTGCATGCAATTCCCTCTCCTTTAGGTGTAAGGGGCATAGCTCTTGAGATGTTTTTAGCACCCGTCCCTACCTTGAATGTACACTTAATACTTAGCAATAGGGTAGGTTAGAAAAAATGACTAGGGGACTTCCAGTCCAGCGCTCGCTCGACGGAGGACACAGCAGCAGAGAGTTCCGCACAAGTAGTGTGCCTACCACTTTTTGGTGCTACCACACGCGACGTGACTTGAAGTTGGGTAGGCTTTTAAAGGCGAAAAAGAAAGGTTTAGCTGTAGCCTTTTTTAAAGCAAAATCATAGGTCCTAGCTGTCTCCCCTTTACACTAGGCTCACAAATACAATAGAGAGGTTCACACAAAGCTACCAGTCGCCCGCCATTCCATAGCTTTGTATCCGGTAGAGGGGAAAGGTCAGGAATGGCGGATTTGGAAGGTGCACGCCACAACAACAAAATTAAATACTGATAGCTCTAGTATATAATTTCATCTATTTGCGGACAGTGAAATGTACGGCCCCGGTGTTACCATGCAGACTCAGGTCACCATAACACTCGCGCATATTATTGCGATCGACGTTAATGCGCCGTCTGAACCAAAAAAGCTAAAAAGAGCTCGTGAAACTGCTCTAGTCAGCAGTCCCCTCAATACCCTACATTTCAGGGTAGTCAGCAGCCCCCAGAAGGGGCAGCCAATAAAAGAAGGTACAAATCAAGCTCTTCAAAGTGTATTTGAACAAAAAACACAAATACCCTGTGCTCAAAAAAAAAAAACCTTGATACATGCATGACTGTTATGGAGTGCTGTGTCAGCGCAGACAATATTTGCGTGCATACGTCTTCAATCGCAGACTACGCAACCACGGTGAATACGGTCAAAGGCATGGGCTTTGAGCACAGCCTGCTCTACCAGGCTGAGATTCCTGCAGCATACAAGCTGACACCCAACTAGAACTTCTCCATTATGAGTTTCAAAAGGCAGGAATGCCAGTCCAATGATGCTGGTTTATTGCAGATAGAAACGGGCGCGCCATAAATAAATTGGCTGTTGAACTTCCACATGGCACAAACTTAGCACCGTACCTGTAATTAAAAACATTAGCAGGCCTTGAAGCTAAAGTGGAAGAGTTCCGCCACTCCTCGGGTCCTGCACAATGCTCACGCTGGTGGCGTTTCAACCATGTGGTAGCTGGATGCAATGCAGCTCCCAGCAGTGGCTCGAAACATTTCATACCATCATTCATCAACCTCACAAAGTCTATCTTCGTCAACTAACAAACACAGTACTTTATGCCGCCCTTAATCNCATACCATCATTCATCAACCTCACAAAGTCTATCTTCGTCAACTAACAAACACAGTACTTTATGCCGCCCTTAATCTAATAAAGGAATTACATTTTCTCATGCACGACTGTCGCACAGATTTTCCAAGTGCTCTCTCTGTCTAGATCCTTAATCTTTCAGGGTGTTCATGGCTAAAATTGTGACCATGGCACCAGAAAACCCTGCTCAGCCGCGATGCACGAGGCCAATTCAGATCATTTAAACCCTTTGTCGAACCGAGTTTCAGTGTGTGAAATTGTAAGTAATAAAATGTTGTTGAAAGAAAGAAAGATATTTTAATTGAGAATAAATGATGTAGGTTTATTTAGGGCATGTGTGAAACAAAGCAGAATTACCAAGCCACCACTATTTTCTCTTTGTTCGCTGCAGTTAGCTGTTTCGTAGAGACATCAATTAAAGCAGCTTCCTTTCGTGAAATTAATAGTTTGGGAAAAATACTTTTTACACTTGAAAATGTAAAAAAAAATTATTCAGAATATTTGTGTCCAAAGCAGGTAAGTGATTAATATGAATGCTCAAACACATCAAAAGTAATGCTTGGAGAAAATTTCAATTAGGTTCAGCACGTACTTGACATACAGCATTTCAAACATGTAGATAAGGACAAAGAGAGATATTTTCATGCAATTTGTATGAAAAAAACAAACGCACACAAAAGAAATACCCTTGATAATGACAAATAAAACTACAGGCTGAGTATAAAAGAGTTGTGTAAGTAACTGCGAAGGTGCAAGTTGTCACGAGGGCACAAGTGGACTCCTGGTGCACGTCAAAATCAAGGTGAATTTTCAAAGCAGAAATTATGTCATAAAAGAACAGTAACTCTGTGATATCTGAAATCTAAATCACCTCTAAAATTACGAGACAAAATTAGCAATTTGTGTTAGAAGTTAATTTATTAGACTGGCTCAAAATTAATCTCTGCAAATTAATCTTGATTGAAAGTTCACAATGCTCGTCTGTAGAACAATTGAATTTAATCTAATGATTTCTGGTTAATGTTTTTTTAATATTATTTGTCCATGACAATAATTTTGTAGTTAAAATTGTTTCAAATTACTACTTAGCACATGTATAACAGTCTGCAGTCGATGCTGAACTATACACATGTGTGTCCATACTTAAGCTGGACTAGTAGTGGAGATGGCAGCTCACTCAGTTTTGAAGCACTGAAAAACTAAAATCCATGTGTTTCGGGCCTTTTCTTGAACATGCCCCACATATTTAAATACTAAGGTGTCTCTCAACACCTTCCTAGCTTACAAATGGGTGGTTTTAAGCAAAATTTGTTACAATTTTGCTGGAGCAAAAGTTATGTCCAACTGCTCTAAAAAGAGTCTCGTAGAGGGGTCCTCACGATGACACTAGTTAAAATGGGAAAATCCCATATGTAAGTCACTTCCCGAGACGTAACACAAACTTATCAGTCTTCAATTTGTTTAATTTCTCAGTGGCTAAACTTGATTGTGAACACCAATTAATGTGCAAAGAGAGAACTGCAGTAAAATATTAACACTTCCAAAGATAAATGAGACCAGTCAACATAGCAAATAAACTGAAGTAAACAGAACTCTCAAAATGCATAAAACTGTAAACAATTAAAATAATTTTGAGGTGGTGTCTTAAAATACAATGATAGCTATTTCTTAGGTTAGGGGCTTTAAATTACTGTCAAAATTAAATAAGTATCCTGCTCAAAACAAATAAACACAAACAATTAATATTTAAAGCCTGGTACTGTTATAACCCGACCTAAAGCGTGTAGGCCGTGCCTCGAGACTCGTCCAATTCTCCAACCGTCTTGGCTACTAACATTCATGCCAGAGGAACACAGAACGGTGAAGGATCTCAAGCTGGTGTAGCTGTATATTTCGGGGATCTCCAGAAGAAAAAAAAGGAACGGCAGTTGATACTCAGCAGCTCGCTCCACCACTCTGTGCGCTGGAGCTCTCTGCCTACCGCTTTCTTCAACAAGAAACAACCACCTTCCAGAAGTCTACTAGACCAGCGCTTTGCTACCCCCAGAAGAAGACTTCTCCCTTTACACTCACTCCTCACTTTGGTAGTGACACCAGTGTTTCTTCAGGACAAACAGCATAGACAAGTAGNCTTCTCCCTTTACACTCACTCCTCACTTTGGTAGTGACACCAGTGTTTCTTCAGGACAAACAGCATAGACAAGTAGGGTCCAGTTGTCATAGCTACTTAGCTTGTCTGCTCTTGGTTAGTTCTGCCCCAGATCCCCTTCACCTGCTTAACGTAGTTTACTTCGTTGGGTTACAGCATCAACGAAGTAGCTAAAAGATAGTATGGGCTACCATGTCTAAGGAATAAACACACATCCTTACCTTAACTCAGAGTACTTATACCTAGGGTGATTGTTTCCTTGTACCTTGTCGATGCCGAAACACCAAGGCGAAGCGGGAGACCGTGTTTTGCCTTGGATTACTGCAACCAGTGTAGAACTGCATGCTCTCCTTAACCGAGCGCATGTACGTCGTAAACATAACCCATTCCTTGAACCAACTACTCCGGTACTTGGAACATTCGAAGGTAGAGCTACAACCACTAGGAACAAACGTGACAATGCGGCTAGACATCAAGATCAGATAACCCACTCCCTCTCATGTAACTTCACCAGTTGGAGTAACAGGACTGATTATGGTTGGCCTAACCCCTTCTGGTTACACTATAGATAAAGAATTTGACGCCTGTTCCTACTTTGTGTAGTAGACCGTCGTACCTTTCCCCCCTATGACCTCCCATGGAAATGGTGCAAGTTGGAGAATGAAGAGGGCTACTACCGCCTCCAAACCTAGTTGGTTCATCTGTAACCCTTTGCCGATATGATTACTTGAGCAACTAGAAAGGAGGAGATGTTTAAGCCCAGTAAATCCTCCATTTCATAAAAAGGAACATATTAAAATTACGTACTATTAAAAGGATTAATATTTTGGCGGAGGCAGTCAAACGACCCGTCAAAGCTCCAATAAAAATGTTTTAGATTAAACACATTTAAAAACGTATAATAGCCAGCCCAACGCAAGAGTCGTGGACACCAAAACTACTTGAAAAGATTAACTATTGGGCAGAGAACAAGACAATACACGACACGTTAAAACAAGGGGAGACAGCAACACAAAGTTTTAGTTTATACCGAGACAGAATTTAGACGGGCAACCGAAACCACAATTTTGAAATAACTATAGCATTACTGCTTACCCAAGACAAACACAGCTATGCTACACAAACACTAAAACATTTAAAACCAGCCCAACTAACACACAGAATTCGTGCACAACTCACCATTAATTGCGTCCTAATGCTCAGCGACTCGGGCAAAACCACTAAATTAAAACGAGCCCCTAAATGACGTGTGGCATATAAAACCAGGGAGAATTCTTGCAGGCCAACCAGTCAGGTGACGGCAGGGCATAGAATAGGAAGAGCTCGCCGTCGTTTATCATCGCTGGGAGGCTACTCCCTCGGTGCGGGGGAAGTACAGNAGGGCATAGAATAGGAAGAGCTCGCCGTCGTTTATCATCGCTGGGAGGCTACTCCCTCGGTGCGGGGGAAGTACAGGCTCTTGTGAGGGTTCTTGTCCTTCCATTTCTATGTCAAGTCTAAAATGCAGGTTGGGGACAGCTAGCCCATCCCGCCTGGCTGTCGATCAAATTGATATACTGTGGCAAGACTAGCAGTCTGTTTTGTTAACAGGACCCCTGTGTAGCGCCAGGGGACCTGNAGGGCATAGAATAGGAAGAGCTCGCCGTCGTTTATCATCGCTGGGAGGCTACTCCCTCGGTGCGGGGGAAGTACAAGCCCTTGTGAGGATTCTTGTCCTTCCATTTGTATGTCAAGTCTAAAATGCAGGTTGGGGACAGCTAGCCCATCCTTCCTGGCTGTTGATCAAATTGATATACTGTGGCAAGACTAGCAGTCTGTTTTGTTAACAGGACCTCTGTGTAGCACCAGGGGACCTGGTACCCATAACCATTTCCTCTCCTTCCCTTCCTGCAGGGGGGGAAACGAGAGGAATGGTTCCTAAAAACCCAGAATTTTTAAATACAGGGCTTGTTGAGAACCACCACAAAGGCCAGAGGACTTCGTTGCGGTTTTAGTTTTTTCAAGTGGAGTCTAAGCCGAAATAAATGCAGTTGTCGGGTAGTGGGTCGAGAAGGAGGTAAGGCCTGCAATAAGTTACGCTACTATAAAAATAAAATTGAATGTATTTGTGTATACAGGTGTTATTAATTTTAAGTTTGGCAGTTAATATACGAGACTATAAATAGTTGAATTTTTTATAATAATATAGAATTAAAGTTAACGTTACCTGATTTCAAGTTGTGTTTTGAATATATATTGTGTTGTGTCCCCTTTGAATTTAACATTTAATTAGTCGGAACCAACAGCGAACAGTAATGTAATTTAACCTTTATTTACATAATATGTATATGCTCGAGAGAAGTGCGGATAGCACAAAGGGGAGGGGAGGCGCCGGTAGCGATGTGCACGAGGCGAGAAGCCAGGCACAAGTTTTGTTAAATCCCTGGAATCGCGTCCTGGACCAACAAGAGAACGCGGCCGGCCAGCATAGGTTTTAAAATTTTTGTTTAATTATTTATCTGCTGCATTTTAGGTTTTTTACTGCATGTGCTGGTGTCTGGTTCGTAATTACCGACATCGCGGATATTAGGGTTGGAGTGGAGCTTTACTTTATCATATAACTTATTGTTTTGTTTAATTAATTTATCGTTTATATACTGCACTTTTAGTGTTGAATGGAGATTGCAGTTTCTCGTGTACCTAGAGGCATAGCCAATTATTCTTAGATATTTATTTTTAATTATTTGTAGGTGATTTATTAATGCTTTAGCTGCGTTCCCCCACACTTCATTCCCGTACATGAGGGCTGAGCAGACGATTGAATTGTATATTAAAAGTTTTAGTTTTTGTTTAACCTCCTGCGTTTGAGCAGAGGATATAATTTATTTAATTTTGCATATGCAAGTTGTTTGGTGTGTTTTATGTGAGCATCCCAGTGCAGTTTATCTATTATTAACCCCAGATATTTTGCAGAATTAGAAAAATGGATTTCTGTGTTCTTATATTTTAATGTTTTTGCTTCAAACTTTCGTCTTTGAGTTAATACTAAAGTCTGGCTTTTCTCTGCATTTATTTTTATCTTCCAGCAGTCGTACCACTGGCTCGGCTCAGCTCGTCGAGCTGTATCTGTGTGTAAATGTGGGCGTAAAGAAGACTTTTGTCATGTGCCAAAATTACTGTCTCATCGGCACACATTTGGACTGAACAGTGAGTGTGTGGGATGTCAGTTGTGAATATATTGTATAAGAATGGCGAAAGTGCAGAGCTTTGTGGCACTCCTGCGGTGAGCCTGCGGGTAGAGGAATTATAATTGTCAACGCTGACATAAAATTGCCTGTTTAAAAAGTAGTTGCCGAGGAGATGTATGTAACAATCTGGGAAACGGAAATTTACTAGTTTTTGCAGGCCTTTAATCCAAACTTTATAAAAACCTTTGCTACATCTAGGAAAACTGCTAGTGTATATTTATGTTCTAGGGTGGCTGTGGATGTGCCTGTTACAAATTTTGTAACTGCATGAACAGTGGAGTGTTGAGCTTTAAAACCGTTTTGAATATCTGGAATAATGCCACAAATTTCGGCGTGCGTGTTTTGCCTAGTTATCAGCATCTTTTTTAATATCTTACTCATCGAGCTGAGCATTGTGGATAAGAGGGGTTTTTCCCAGGTTTGGATAGTGTTTTTACTTTGGCAGTTTTCCAGTCTGTGGGGGTTGTATTTATATTTTAGAATTGCATTAAAAGTGTCTATTATAAAAAACAGTACTGGGTAAGGTAAATTTTTTAAAGTTTGGTATTTTTTTTTATTGTGGCTGGGCCCGACACCTCGTTTGCTTTAACTGTTTTTAAAGTGAAAAGAAGTTCCGGGAGTATGACTGGTTCCAGGTCAGTTGTAGGCTGTTTATTTAAGAAGTTGTTTATTGTTGTATTAACATCCATAGTGAAATTGATGTCGCAGAGGTCGTTATTTGGGGAGAATTGGTCTTCTAGTGAGTGCTATTGCTTCTGCTTTGTATGCTGGGTTGTACTTAATACCTTTTACTGTAAATACTGGTAGTAACCGAGTTTTTATGCTAATTCCTCTTAAAGTGAGGGAGATATTCCAAAATTTTTGCAGGTTATCTGCGAGCTCGGTGACAAATGTTTCCCATTTATTTGTGCAAAGGGTATTTATTTATGTTCTGAGGTTTTTTTTTTAATTGGTTGTATTTTGTTTTAGATTCTTGCGTTCTAAGTCGCTGGTAATCACGTTTAGCCTGTATTTTATTTATTAAGAGAATATATATTTCCGGGAAGTTTTGACGCAGGAATTCCCTTCTATTTAGAAATTTTGTATTATTATTAAGAACTGATTTTATGGTTTTGTTTAACACGTCTATGGCCGGATCTATATCGTCCTGGGATGTGATTGGGTTGTTTTTCTGGTCAAAATATTTTTTTCTAATTCTGTTTTAAAAGCCTGCCAGTCAGTTACTGGGTTTAGCAAGAATGGGGTTTGGGTGTTATAAAGTGTGTGTGTGTCTATATTGCAAAGTACTGGGAGGTGATCTGAATCTAGTTCATGTAGCACTTTCATTTTAATGTCTGGGTAATTTAGATTAGTTATTTACAAGTCTATTATGGTGGGGTGATGTCTTAAAACTGGGGAATAATGTGTGGGTTCGTTTGGAGCTGTTATTATAAATGAAGTTGTTTGTGCGAGGGTAAAGAGAGTTTTGCCTGATGGGTTATTTTCAATGTCGGGCCAGTATGAANTATAAATGAAGTTGTTTGTGCGAGGGTAAAGAGAGTTTTGCCTGATGGGTTATTTTCAATGTCGGGCCAGTATGAATGGCTAGCATTAAAATCGCCGCTATTATAAATGGATATGGCTGGTTTGTATTATGTGGTGGTGCAATTTATTATGAACTAGGATTAAGGTGCCCCCGCCTTTAGTTATCCTGTCGTTTTGGTAGGTCATGTAATTTTTTATTGTGAATATTTCAGTTGGTTTTAACTTGGCTTCCTGAATAAGAGTTATTTCTACTCCGTACGTCTCCAGCACTCTCTCGAGCTTGTATAGTTGTTAAAAAACACAGTTACTGTTCCAGTACATTAAGGAAAGGGTACCAGGGACAGCTGGGGGTTGAGAGACCATTTAAGGGCCTTCGAAATTTGTTAGGGCTTCCAGGAAAAGCATGGATGTCTCCTGGGGGTTTGCAGTGGCTCACACTTACTGCATGAAAGCCCGGAAATGTGCCATAACGACAGTGAAGTTGGTCTCTTTGAGGAACTGCATGAACTCATGCATGTCCTGCAAGGTCGACCTCATGCAGTTGCATTTGTAGAGGGATAGGGGAGGGGGAGGTGGTACATTGGTGTTGTTTTGTATTGTACGATTGGGGTTTGCATGGGGACGTTGATGGTTTTGGATCTCCCGAAGGTCGCCTGCGCGAAGGAATGTTCTCTATGGAGATTTTACGCATCAAGGATTTTAGGATAGGTAGGCAGGTTCCTGGCCAGGACGGGTACTGGCTTCGATATGCGGGTGTGTGCCCTGGACTTCTCTGCAGCAGATTGCCGTTTTTGCACGATGTCGAGACATTGGGGACACAGCTTTGAGGAAGCTGGGTGGGTGCTGTTGCAATTTATGCAGACAGGGTTCTTTGTTATGTTAGGGCAGGCGTCCTGTGTGTGCTGGCCGGTGCAGTGAGAACAGATGGTAAGCATGTGGCAGAAATTCCTGGTATGGTCCAGGGCAAAACAATTACGACATTGTGTCACGTCAGAGGGTCGCTTTTTGTATATTCTCGGATGTACTACGGTCACGTTCAGCCTAATCACTTTCACCAGAGGGGGAATGGTGTTCTTTTTGGTGGCAGTGATGCAGAAAAACCTCTGCGGTTGCAGCCGCTGTTTTGCGGGGTCCTGTGGGTATGTCAGCTTCCTGTGGAACTGATAAATATCAATTACTTGATACCAGAGTGCCCGCAATTCCTGCCTGATGTCATCTGGGTTTGTATTTTCCGTAAGGTCGAAGACGACCTTCTGAACCTGGTTGGTGGTTGTACTGTGCATGAAGTACTGGAAATTATTTGCAGAAAGGAGTGTTGCAGCGTCCTTGTGCTTTTGAGCGTCGGCTGCCACAATGTACATCCCGTTCCCGCGATACTGATGGTGTATCCGGCGGGGCTGATGGCTCGCAGTTTACCAGCCAAAAATTCAGTGTTTTTGCATGCCTTGTTGGGTTGGCACTAGGGTGTGTGAGGGAAGGGGCTGGCTAGAGGAGCCGGGCTTGTTGGTGTTGTCATGTACCTCTTTCAGTACACTACCAGTTCCCAACCGGTATCTGGGATTTCGCCTCTAACGACGACAAGCGAGGGTGTTTCCTCTCCAATGAGTCGCTTCTGTTAATTTTTAGTTTCATTCTCCGAGCCATTTCTGCAGTCACGGCTTTCAATTCTGCATTACCTAGCCTGACGCTGGTTCAGGCATACTCTGACGATATTCCAGTTTCCTAAGTTTTCATACTCCATTTTAGTTCCGTTCGATTGTTGCTCCAGGGGTGGGAGGGGGGTTGTGTGAATATCTGAGTTGTGCTTATGGCTGCAACTGTGTTGCTGTTCCCAGACACCAGTACTGCACCGGCTGGAATGTTGGTCGGGAATATTAGGTTTTGTGCTAACTCTGGTGCGCCCTGGCTGGACATGAGGGCCCCAACCAACTCCAGGCCTGCTAAGTGATGGGGGAGGGGAAGGGATCCTTCCCGGAACAGCAACGATAGAGTGTGTTGTTTATTTAGCAGTGTTCCTATCCGCTGCTGAATACCGTAGCCGCTGACTCCAAAGGGGCTAGACTCAAGATGGCCTAACGAGTACGCTCGGCTGACTGTTGCACTCAGATGTAGTGCCGTGTAGCTAGGTCGTTCCGCTCACGAACAGAGCCCTCACCTCCACGGAGAAGAAGGCTCCAAGATGCTACTCGCCTGATCGCAAGCGAGCAACGTAGAAAGAGACGCCGATAAGTCATCATTGCCGAAGCTCAGAGCAGGGGTAGTCCGGGCCCCGTGAGGGGCCCTTTACCACCCAATCGGGGTTGTCATGTATTATTTTGGCAGAGGGTTAGAAGAGGCAAGCCCCCTCGCCCTCCGCTACCCTTATCCATTGCCAGTTACCGCGGTTTCCCGCTTCGGTAATCAGTTCCGCTGCGTTACCCCAGTGGACAGGTTTGTAATGTTCTCCAACCACTCCTGCCTGAAGGGGAAGGGGTTGGAAGCTCGAACCGCACAACGGCTTATATAAACTATGTGAATCGTATAAAAAATTATAATGCGGGAGCGGAGGGGAAATCGAGGGAGAGAGAACAAGGGTAAAAAGAGGAGGGGATCCGATCTGAGCAAAGAGTATACCATCGCCACGAGTAGAAAGCAAAGAAAATGTCTTGCGTACCGGGCGCAAGTGTCGCAATACAACTGAAATTAAAGTGATTCCAGCCTAAAATGAATGTGCCAAGGGGGCCTGCGCTGAGCGAAACACCCGTGCTAGTGACCAGTCCTTGTGCCGAAGCCAGACTAAAATAACGGCGTCCGTTTCTGCTAATGGTGGCCGAAGCAGGCGCCAAAATTTGGGTGGAAAATAACTTTAACCCTATTTATGCTAATTAAAATGCTACACAATACAATTTCTTTGTGAATAACATATTGGTGATCCCCACTAATTAATTAGTGTCTGTGACTAACGTCACGAGGGATGTCACTGCACTAGAAAAATTAAATAAAATCTGTAAGGCCATGATAGGCAGTCTGCTGTAAAGAAAAGACACAATTACAGTTTTCACACTGAACATAGTTAAAATAATAAAAATTAATGGAATAACGGTTTTCGAAAGCATATAACTGCTTCCGGTATGTTTCGCTGATGGGCGAGTTCAAGTGTTCCAGCTCGGATGGGCTGAACGAGTCCATCCCTGAAAGGGGTGTAGGTAACTATGCTCGATTGAGGTTTCAATAAAGAAATTAATCTTAATTATTTGGCTATTGCCGCAGTGCCTGATGGCTGTGGATTTCGGGACCACTTGTTTTACCCCAAGAGTTACCTCTTGAGGTAAATAAAGCAAGGTGGTCATGTAGTATATGATAACGAGGCGGGGGTGTTCCATTCTCGCTGGCCCATACTGACAAACGCGCGGCCGAGTGTTCACTTCGGCACGGTGTCGGCTAGGTGATGCAAGTGGTCACAAGAGCCCACGTGGACGCGTGGTTTACGTCAGCTCACATCATGGATAATGGGGATGAAAGGCCTGTAGCTTTTGCTTCACAGATGCAGTACTTGGTTGGTCGACCATTTGCTGTTATCACTGATCATAAGCACTTGAAGCAGTTGTTGGATTCACACCTTCCCACTCCTGATATCCATTCCCCCAGGATGATCTGTTGGTGTTTGCAATTGGGCATGTATGTTTTTCAGCTGGTCTACAAGCCTGGCAACAAAATATGACATGCGGTTGCTCTAAGCAGACTGCCAGTACCTCGTATGATGATGTGGTACATTCAAAAGCATTTGCTAGAAATTACATATGGTGGCCAAAACTCAGTGTCAAGAACTTATGCATTGTTCTGTTAGGTCTTTTTGCATTTAAGGTATGATGAGGTCGAGTTTACTGAAGGCTCGTTGAGTGTTGGATTGCCCAGCGCCATAACTCAGTAGAGAGTTAATGATGAGGATCGTTCGATCGACGGCCCTGGATGTCCTCCGTCAGTTTGTTGATTATGTTGTCCCGTACTTACTGTTGCTCTATTTATATCTTATGACAAGACTTAGGACGTCTCGTACGCCTGAAATATACAATGTAATTATTGGTTATGCTAGAAAGGGTGTGGTAACCTACATTAATCGACATACGTTTAACTTTGTAAAGCAGTTTATTCACTGTGCTTGGTATTATGTTGATACGCGATAGCGTTAAGCTCTTTGGTGAGAGGGTGGGTGGCTCTAGCCTCGGTACTTAAGATATATAAATGAAAAGTTCTGGTTAATTAATATAATATTGCAGTGAAATGATTACAGCCTAAATTATGGTACCAAAGGGGCTCGCGGGGCAGGCGACCAACGCCGCCGGTCTGGTCAGAGTGCTGAGACGAACTGGCCGAGTGACCTCGGTTTACGTCACGAGTGACGAGAACCGAAGTCAAACAGCGAATGATAAAACATGACATGAACACTATGTGATATGATTGCAGTGGTTAAAAATTGTGTAAATTAGATGAACACATTGGTGACACCCCCGTTTATTAACAAATGTCTGTTAAGATTGAAGTTATGGAGTTGATGGGCCATGTCACCACACTAAATGACATAAGGATGTAGGCCTTTATAGGCAATCTCTCTTTGTGAAAACATAATTGACCATTTATAAATACAAATTCTATACATTATTACATTTCTGGTGAAAAGTGTTTGCATTTCACGTGCTATGATGTGTTAGAATGTCACTGACTACAGTGTTTCCAGGTGGCTGTCTCCTGAAGGGAAGGACGAGTCCACCTGATCAAAGGGGTGTGGAATGCCATGCTTGATTGCTCTTAATACAATAAAACACACCTCTGACTGTAGCTGTGAATGCAGTGACAGTGTTTAATGTGTTTTTAAAAATGCTGCACACTACTGGGTGACACTTTAGGACACTTATCACTTCAGCTTCATCTTACCAGCCAGTTCTATGCCACTTGGCAGTACGTCACATCGTAGGTCCTGGTGCGAGCTGCTACGACACAACAACCAATTGTCAGTGCACCCAGCAACTGTGGCATTGGGGTAAACACCATTTTGGATCCCCTACCCATTTATTAAAAGAGTTACCTCTTGTAATAAATGAGTAGGGCGGTCTCTTTATTATGCAATCCCTTTAGGCAAGAATGTGCAAGTTCCGTTCTTGTCGACTTGCACTACGCACTCTTGGCCTGATGTGGTAGGTGTGGCCCGGTGTAGCTGGTGTAGTTGTTGTTACTGCCGCGGTCAAAGTAAGAAAATATAACCTTAATGTACATACACTGGAGAGCCAAAAAAACTGGCGTAGAAGTGCGACCATTTCACAAGTGTACTGTGAATATCGGGATTCCGGTAAAACATCAAATATTCGACATCTCTGCTGCCGGAAAAACATCGTGAACGAACGGGACAAACGACGACTGATGATAATCATTAAACGTGACAGACGTGCAACCCTTTCTCAGATTGGTGCAGATTTCAATGCTGGGGCATCAACAAGTGCCAGCGTGTGAGCTATTTAACGGACCATCATTTATATGGGTTTTTCGGAGCCGAAGGCCCACTCGTGTACCATTGTTGACTGTACGACACAAAGCTTTACGCCTGGCCTGGGCCCGCCAACACGGCCATGGGACTGTTGATGACTAGAAACACGTTGCCTGGTCTGACGAGTCTTGTTTCCAATTGTATCGGGCGGATGGACGTGTATGGGTATGGAGACCTCATGAATCCATGGACCCTGCATGTCAACAGGGGACTGTTCAAGCTGGTGGAGTCTCTGTCATGGTATGGGGTGCGTGTAGTTGGCGTGAAGTGGGACCCCTGATACGTCTAGATACAACTCTGACAGGTGACAGATATTTAAGCATCCTGTCCGATCACCTGCACCCATTCATGTCCTTTGTGCATTCCGAAGGACGTGGACAATTCCAGCAGGACAATACGACACCCCACTCATCTAGAGTTGCTATCGAGTGGTTCCAGGAACACTCTTCTGACTTTAGACACTTCCATTGGCCACCTAAATCACCAGACATGAAAATTATTGAGCATATCTGGGATGCCTTGCAATGTGCTGTTCAGAAGAGATCTCCACCGCCTTGCACTCCTATGGATTTGTGGACTGCCCTGCAGGATTCATGGTGTAAATTGCCTCCTGCATACCTTCTGACATTAGTCGAGTCCATGCCACGTCGCCTTGCGGCACTTCTGCATGCTGGCGGGGGCCTTACACGATATTAGGCAGGTGTAGCAGTTTTTTTTTGTTTTTCAGTGTATTGTACACATGTTTTAACCCACTATTTCCCTGAACTTCATAGCCCTCCCTACGATCGTATTTGTGGTTTGTATTGATAAAATGTTAATGCCACTAGTAAGTTCGCGTTCTGTATTAATTAGTAGAGTAGAGTTAAACCACTTTCCGTGAATTTTTATTTTGTTTCGGAAACGTCTCTATTCTTTGCAATTACAAAAAAAAAAAAAAAAAAAAAACTAACAGTCTTAGATATTACCATAGCTAACACAAAATATATCAGACAGTTGGCGAGTTAGGGTTTATGGAATTGGGTGCGTAGCAAAATCTGTAAATGCTTCACTACTGCAGGAATGAGATATAAATGTTTGTGGGACGCACGCCCATGTGACTTCTCCAGATGTTCCCATTGATCTAGATGTTGATGATGCCATCATGCCTATTTACCGAGTGTGTTCGTCCCCTCTAAACGCGAATAATCACACAATGTTTGATTGTTAAGAGGCCATCCCACACGCTTAATGACTCTGCATTACTTTAGAATGTACAAAAGAACATGTGAAATTATGCAGGATTATAAAAAATGTGCTAGAAAATGGGAGTAACTCCCAACGACGACCTAGAAGTGATCGCAAGTGTAAATAAATGTGATTTCAGGTTCCCGTCTTAAAATAATTATTAATTATTACAAACTAATGATTAGTACAAGTGCAAGAGAATTTGAGACGTGTTCTCATTATAATTTTTTCTAGAATTCTATCATGCAGATAAAGAGTTGTTTTAATTTTTTGTATGATACTATGCCGAAGGTTATAAGCACTGTGAAGTGGGGATAAAAAATAATTAAATTTTGGCGTGCGGGTAGGTTATGAATTTTAAATTTTTGACACAAAGTGTATGGACTGAATAGTTTTGATTGTTATTAGACAAATTAATATTGTAATTTAGTTTCTTGCCTGGAGTAATTTATATTGTTGGTCTATTAAAAATAAATGTTGCAAGTAATTTGTTTGTTGTGCACAGTGTTTGTTTGATAATAGAGATTTGTTGTTTGTAGAGTTTACCACGCGGTTTAAGTACAATATTGAAATATGGAATGTGGACTATGGTATTTATTGTTTGTCGTATGAAAGAAATCACTATCATCACTGCATGGAAGACAGAATGTCAACTGTCCCGTTAATGGCAATGCACAACAGCTCTAGTCGTGTTGAGGGGGAGGCAAGAGATTCTGACCAGTTATCGGATGACGATGATCCTTTAGAAAGTGTTTTGGCAAGAATGAAGGACAGGTATAGATTTACTTATATCTTGTTAGAAAATAGGCCTGTTTTTTTTTCAGGATTTAATTTTAAAATATGTTACTAAGTAGATTTATTTTTCTAAATTGAAAATGTTGAAATGAGACCTTTGTAATTTGTAATTTTAAGTTTCAAATTTTCTAGTTTTATGATTTGCCTTGCTATATAACACTAAATTTTTCTTTCTTTTTAACCCTCTTCCATTAAAAATATTTCAACATATAAAGGGAAAGTTGTTAGAGCTCTAATACAGAGGCACAGGCTGACTTAAATTTTCGAAGTAAGTTCATTTTTATTTCATTGGATAAACGCATGTAATGTGTGTTATTAATGAATTTGGGAGAGGGCTATGAAGACAAGTGAAATTGTTCTGTAAAAAACAAAATTATATAGACTCAAGAATTTTATAGTATATTCCAATTACTTCATTGGAGTTAGTGCCCACTGGCAAAGTGCCACATCTTCCACTGAGTGCAATAATTTTAGCAGCACTGTCTCCAGTGTTAGTACAGTAGTTTGAGTGCAAATGTGGCCGACAAACAAGCACTCACTTTGGGCAATCACATGATAATTGCACTTTTCTAGTTTTCAGGGCGCACTGGGTGTTCACCCAGTGCAGTCAATTGGAAGATGCCATTCATTTTACAGTTCGTTCTGTTCAGTTGCTTAGAACATGGCATGAATTACAAAGCACCTATTTCCAGAAAATGTTTATCTTTAAAAGCAGCTTAATTATTAAAATAAAGATAATACGTAAGAAACCTTTAGAGTCATATTACTTAGTTGAAGTTTTAAGATTCATTTAAGGATTATGGTTTATGCACAATTGATATTGTGGGGAAGTATATGTACCTAATATATTATAGACCTTATCAAGAGATTCACTAAAATAGAATAAATTTTTATCAAAGAATGAAATTTTTTTTTATAACATTTGTAGAAATGTTTACTGGTATTACAGACAACTGTTGGTGAACTAGTTTTAGTACTGTTGTTTTGCAAAATAATATTAAAAATCTTTTGCATCATGAAATGTTTTCAGTCGTTACCCGTTGCTATAGAGCTGAAAAAATGCACATTCATTTTGGCACAGGCTAGATTCAAAATCTCATAAGTTGTATTTTTTAGGATTATGCCCATAATTATGCACATAATTGTACACCCATTATTTCACATTCCCTGGACAACTCTGAATCAATAAAAACATACAATAAAATGCAGACCCAACATTCTTCTTCCATTGAGACTACAAGCAGCCAATGAACATTGATATTTGCATGATTTTAAATATGATTGTTTAGTTTTGTCTAAAATTCATTTAGCTCACAAATTATTTTAACTGTGTACTCATTACTGTAGCCTACTAGAATTTTTGTTGCATTAATTACATTTGTAAATAAAAGTGTCTGTGATGTAATATGTCCGTAAATCTTCAACATACTAAATAATATTTTTTTTTTACAGGCCGAAGAGTTATCGTGCGCGGGAGTTTTGGTCAGGTTTAATATTTTCTGTAGGGATTGGATTTGTGGTTGGCTTTGTGTTTAGCTACACCCTTTTTGTGAGCATTGACAAGAACAGTAATATAACAGTAAAATCTAGTAAACATGCTGACTCACATTTAGCATTGTCTGCAATTGTAGAAAGAGTAACGTCAAAATCAATTGGCAGGTACCTCGAAAGTCTTAGGTGAGTGTCATAAATTTTATTTAGAGTTTAGTTGAAGTCTCATTTTTCATTCTTGAAGATTGTGGTTTTATTTAGAGGTAATAATGAATGTACAGGTATTTGGACCCTTGCTATTTAATACTGTAATGTCATGTGCTCATTTACATTTTGTGAAACAGATGAACATTTAATACATTTCAGAAAAAATTAGTGCTCCTAGATGCTAAAATAGTTATCATAAAAAGGTCACTATTTCCTCTAATAATTATAATCTGAAAATAAATTACAATTATTGTCTATGAACAAAATTATTTGGACACATACCAATAGAAATAAAGTTGATTAAAAAACTCCAAAATTAAAAAACTGGTTGGACCATTGTTACATTTGAACCACCTTCAAACACTGTGGCATGCTGTGTACTATGGTAAAACCATAAGGTGACCTTTTTGTTTACGATGTGCAGTAGATTATATGTTCACGGTAAAATGAGCACTTTTGAAGCCGTAGTTATTTTTTCCTTTCTGCCATTTTTATCCTTTTAACAACCCTTTTAAATAAATATTGCCATGTAAGTAGTAAACACAGTGTGTGTATTCCACCACACTCTTAAGTTCACGTCTACGGCTAAATTAAAATATATTTATTGATGGTTATTCCAAATTAAAGGGCTTTCAAAGGTGCTCACTTTACCGTGAATAGCCTATACTAATCCACAGGAAACAACCCAAAAATGTTGAATATTTACAGCTTTAAATGCACAAATGGGGTTCCAACCCTTCCTTCTTTATGGAAGTTGATATCTGTACCCAGTTTTTTATGACTTGCAGGGGCTGTGGTAGTGTAGTGGTTAGAGTGCTTGCCTCCCACCATGACAAACCGGGTTCAGTTCCCGGCTGGTTCGCTCCCGGCTTTTAGCATGTGGTAATCGTGTCAGACAGTGCCGCTGGTTGGCGGCTTTTCTGGGGGATCTCCAGTTATAGTCCATCTCATATATGAAGGCCACATTCTTGACGGTTGATAATTGCCGCACCAATGTTTACTTTTCGTTTATGTATCCATTCGCCATCAACTGGTGCATCAAGTGAAGGCTTTGATGCGACGATTCAGCGCGTCCAGGAGGTGCTGCTTTGTGCGGCAATCGGTGAACTACTTGGGTGGCGTGGCATGCGGCGAGAGAGGTCTCGAAAGGGAGTTTGGAGGGCATGTGTAGGGTCGTTCGTAAACTCTGCACACAAAATATATGTTACTTTAAAAATTATGCAGAGCTTGCGAAAAATAAAACTATTAGTATCTGTCGTAAAAGTATTCTATGAACGCTTTTCGAGCTGGTAATACTTCGCAAAAGATCCAATAGATGGCGTGCACAACAGGTCAGAGTGCTTTCGGAGCCGCTTAATTTAGTCAATAGATAGTGCCTTGTAAAGTTGACTGTTGTTCTATTACTGGCTGGGAACGAAACGCATTTGAAATATATTTCGTCACATTATTAGAGAAAATAATTCAACAATATTATGCAATATTTATGTATGCTTTTGGAATCAATATCAAGCACGTAAGGAAAGCGGGGTTGGAGAGGGCAGGATATGACGTGAAAAAGGTTTTGAGGTTGCGTTTCATCATTTGTATACTGGTCGTTTTATTGTGCATTTCATTTTGAACACCTTTACATTACTATTTTATCACAAAGTTTAGTTTCTAACACTAAAAACCGCTGTTTTATAACCACGTAAAATAAAATGTATTAATTAACCTAGGAACTCTTTCTTATTGTGCGTATTTTTCGGCTGGTCTGTGCGTCTGCAGTGCACTCAGAATAGCCAACGTAATTTTAACTTTTGTTCGTTCATGCATCAGCTGATACAGGATTTTGTAAATGGCACATTGTTTGTTTCGAATACATCAAGTGCCACTCACAGACTGTCAGAATCTGGCCAACTTATATGAAATGAAGCATACCCCTGTCCTTGTATACTGGTGTCCCAATATATCCACCTCGCTTCACCCTCATCGTCTCTTAATACCTCAAATGTTAAAAATTGTCCAAACCTCTCCACTGTACTTTATGGCTTTCACTTTGTCAGCCAATAATGCATTACTAGGGGTCAGGCCCATGGAATCAGCAGGATTATTTTTCACAGGTGAATCAGGCAATGTGCGTATAAAGATATCAATGTAACCTGCGGAATCTGAACCAGCAGTAGCCCAATATGTGGTCGATGTAGCACACAGTAGTTGAACCTGCATGCTATTTGTTATGGGTAAAACAGGTGAAAATGTAGAAAAAATTAAAGCCTTAAAGTGTTGAAGCAGTCGGGGCCTCAGAGCATGTCTGCCGAGTTCTGTAGCAGTATCTCAAAACATTTTGGAGATATTGCAATTTGAGCAGCAAATATCCCTCCCTCCACTTTAACATTATAGGGTGTTGGTTGGGGCGTTTGATGAGAGGTGTTTTGAAAGAGGAAGGAGGAGGATTTAAAAAATTTGGCATTTCATACAAGTTGTAAATGACTGCCAACTATGGTTATAAGAAGACATATGGCCTTATTGACCCGGCATTTCTGTTCAATGCCTGGGGCGATCATGTGATTTAAATTTGATGACCATAGCTTCAGCAGATGGGAAATGGTTGCAAACTATGCTTATAAGAGGACTTGAGGCATACTTAACCCCACCACCCTGTTCGTCCTCAGGGGTGATGCCTATGTTATGAATTTGGCATCTATTGCTTCGGTGGGTGGGAAATGGTGGCTATCTATGCTTAAAGAGGGCTTAAAATATACTTGCACTACCAACCTGTTCATCGTCTGAGGTGATGCCTATGTGATGAATTTGGTGCATATATCATAAACAGTTCAGAAATTATAGCTAACTATGCTTATAAGTGAGCTTAAGGCATAATTGTCCAAGCTGCCCTGCTCGTCGTCGGGGTTGATGCCTATGATATGAATTTAGTGACTTTAGCTTCGGTGGATGGGAAATGATGGCCACCTATGCTTATACGAGGACATACATGACTTTATTTGTATGAAGGCGATAGTAGGGGTTGCCCAAGGCTGACGTTCCAGTGCAATATATTATTTTTTCATGTATGGTGCAGAGTTTTAAATATTTTTCTTTCGATTTTGTATAACTGTTATATATAGTGTCTTGGCCTGCCAACATTCTTTTATATAAATTTTATTTTTCCGAGTGGCGAAAAGGTGGGGATATATATATATATCGCTGAAGAGCCAAAAAAACTGTAACATCTGCCTAATATCGTGTAGT
>NQII01000444.1:619416-733744 GCA_002778355.1 Clitarchus hookeri
CTGGGGCTGTAACGGAAAAATTTATTATTATTTAAACAAGTTTTTTTTAATATTAATTTTCCACGTTTGTTAGCGTATTTGTATGAAACTGACATTTCTCTCTCGAGAGCGCTGGCCAGGGGTCTGCGGCTATAACAGAATACCTATCTGTGTGGTGCTGCTATGCAGATGGCAAGTGGGAGGACAAGGCTGCATCACGTATGTTCATGACTTCTTTTACGTACTGACTGGGCGTGCAGAATTTTTTTTTTTTTTTTTCACACACACCGCCTGGCTACGATTAATATTCACCCTAGTTATTAAAATATATATTTCCATCGCTCACGTCGGGAGTATGTCGGTAAAAACATTTAACATATGTTCTCTCAACGAGGCGGGGGCTATTACAGTATATGAACGATTATTATTGTTTAAACATACAAGTTTTTTAATTACTACTTCTCCCACGTGGCACAAGCCTATAAGTGTTTTCGAAACCTACATTTCTCTAGGACTCTGGTCAGAGACTTCGGCTATAACGGAATATGAAAGATTATTTAAACATGTTTTTTTAAATACTTCTCGCATTGCTGAAGCCTGTATGTGTGTTGTAGCGTGTAGGATGGACATAAATGCTAATATAATTGGGAAGACTCTGAGATAACCCTCCCCAGCTTGGAATACAAGTGCATGCAGTTTAATATGCCCTCTATCCGTTGCGTCACTCTGGCACCCCGTCGCCTGGGGCTATGTTATGGCCGCTGGGAAGTGAGTCATGTATCCGTTGCGTCACTGTAGCACCCCGTCGATTTTGAAATTGGGAAGACTCGGAGATAACGATCTCGAACATGTCATATATCCGTTGCGTCACTGCGGCACCCCGTCGATTTTGAAATTAGGAAGACTCGGAGATAACCCTTTCGAACATGTCATCTATCCGTTGCGTCTCTGCGACACCCCGTCGATTTTTAAATTGGTAAGACTCTGAGTTAACCCTTTTGAGCGCTCTATCCGTTGCGTCACTGCGGTGCCCCGCCGCAATGGAATGCGAGGGCTTGAATTTTATATCGCATTTGGGAAGACTGTGAGATAACCTTCCCAGCTTGGAATGCAAGAGCGTGACGTTTAACATGCGCTATATCTGTTGCGTCACTGCGGCACCCTGTCGCCTGGGGTTGTCATGGCCGCTGGGATGCGAGTCGTCTATCCGCTACGTCATCGCGGCACCCCAATGGAATGCGAATTTGTGAAGTTTAACAGTAGGAAGGACTGTAATGGTAATCGAATTTGGAAAGATTAGGAGAAAAGCTTCGAGCATGGAATACAAGAGCATGAAGTATTGTAGGGGTAGACTAAGAGAAAACCCCTCAACCCCTCATTTCCCAAAAAGGAGTAATTGAGCCACATTGTGGAGTCATTGGAAAAATTTTGAAAAAATAAATTTTTTTTAATTTGGAAAATTTGGTATATTTTTTTAGGGATAAGGGGATATTTTGACGTTTGGGGGGGGGGAGGGATATTTCGAGGGGAAAACGGCAAAAACACGTCATATAAGTGGAATGCAAGAGCATAATGTTGACGTTTTCTTATGAATGTTCGGTGGTTTCCCTGTGTCCCTGTCATGGAGCTGTCAGCTGTCTTTGAAACAACTATTTATAACTACTCTCGAGGCAAGAACTGGATATATTTTTATAAAATATGTATTACCTCCGTGTGTTTCTCCCGGACGGTACCGTCAATCAGGCTGTATGGTCCATACCGTATAAGAAGGCCACTTTCTGACAGTCAGTGAGTGGCAACTTGACGTATACGAAACAGACAAAGCGCCATTTACAAAATCCTGTATCAGCTGATGCACGAACGAACAAAAGTTAAAATTACGTTGGCTATTCTGAGTGCACTGCCGATGCACATCAGAAAAACCGAAAATACGCGGATAAGAAAGAGTTCTTGCATTTATTAATACATTTTATTTTACAAGGTCACAAAACAATGGTTGTTAGTGTTAAAAACTAAACTTCGTGATAATGTAGTTATGTTTAGGTGATCAAAATGAAATGTACAATAGAACGATATGACGTGTAAAAGTTTTCTGAAGTTGTGCTAACTTCAGAAAGCTTTTTCACGTCGTACCATCCATCTCCAACCTTGCCTTCAACACGTCCATGATATTAATTCCAAAAGCATACAGAAATATTCCATAGTATTGTTGAATTATTTTTTCTAATAATTTGACGAAACGAAACGAATTTGAAATATATTTCCAGCCCGTAACATAAGAATTATCAACTTTAAAAAATACGCTATCTGTTAACCATAAAAAGAGTTACTCAAAACTTCACTGTGACGTGCTGCACGCTATCTATCGGATATTCTGCGAGCTATTACCAGCCAGAAATAAGCCTCTTTCCTGCGCGATATATAACGAATTTACAAACATATGCCAATAGTTATATTTTCCACGAGCTCTGCATAATTTTTAAAGTAACATATATTTCATGTACAACGATTTGGAGTACAAGTAATTTATATTCGGTCGGTAATCTCATCTCCTTGATTCCGTAGACACGCGTGAATAGTTTTTAAGCAATTCTTACGTTATTCCACGTTACATATTTCCAACTCGAATAGATTAGCTATAATGTCCGAAGTATAATAATAGATACAACAGACCGTCTCGCAAATTTTAACCCAAATTCACTATCTCGGAGAAATTAAAAAAGAGTTATCAAATATCTAATTATTTGCAACATTTTATATTTTTACTTTTATAACCTACTTATATTTTTAGACAGATGTCAGTCTTAAAATTTGTTAAGCATTACAGTACAATGGCAGGTGGATTAGCTGACAGCGTGTTGATAAAAAATACAGCCCCGACGTGATGGACCAGCTGATGGCGGAAGGATACGTAGTCAGATGTAAACAGTGGCGCTACTTTCGCCGAGCTGTCAAAAAATGGCCTTCTTATATGGTACAGAATATACCAGCTGGTATTCGCATCAGAATTATTATGCAGAGGAGCATGATAGTAGTGTGTAACGCCTATCGTGTTTCGATTGTAAAACATTGCATGTTACCGGTTATACTGTGAAATCCGGTACAATTCTGTTTTTCCAAAGAGAATATGCCATTTATTGGCTTTAAAAATTTGAATATATGTTGTCAACATCGTCTCGGATCTCGGTTTTTTGAATGTGTACGGAATGAAAATGGGCCAACGAATGCTCAACTTCTTTTTTCCGGGAGCGAACCCAGTAAAATGTATGTTGCGTGGGGTATTATGATTTACAAAATATTGTAAATTTTTAAAGCATAAATGACATTAAATATTGTGAAGAGAAACGTTTTTTCAGTTATATACAGCTAGCGTTTTTATTTATAGGAGTTTATTTTGGTCGACAGAACTTGCAACACGGAGCTATTCTTATCTTTGCTCTGGCCTTTGCGGCGCAAGGTGGGAGACAGGATTAATCGGCCTTGTTGCATGTGGCATACTTGACGATCGTGAATTACCCTTTCCTTTGGGGGGTAGAGGGGTGGGGGTTACGTGGTTAGCGCACTAGCCTTCTACCGAGGTGATCCATGCTCGATTTCCAGCAGGGCCACCCCCGATTTTCGCTTGTGGAAAACGTGGTGGACGTTGCCGTTGGAGGATTTCCATTCTCCCCGCCCTTGAATTCCACCTTTGTTCCAGGTCCATCTTATTCACACCCTGCGCCGCGGTGGCCCAGCGGCTAGAGCGCTCTCCTCCCACCAAGGCGAACCAGATTCGATTCCCGGCGGGCCCGCCCCCTGATTTTCACATGTGGGAATCGTGCCGGACGATGCCGCTGGTCGGCGGGTTTTCTCAGGGATGTCCCGTTTCCCTCGTTCTTGCACTCCGGCAGTGCTCCATACTCATTTGCTCTCAAGAACCTGATGTTAAGAGCCGTACAAACATATCCACACACACTCATTCACCCCATTGGCGCCCTTTAGATCAGTTAACGCATTCCATCGCCACAGAGTTCCTCTCTTGGCTGCCCTCATCATGAACGTCGGTGGGAATGGATTCATTAATTGCTGAATACTTATTTATCTTGTGTTGATGCGCAAATACCGTGTTACAATGCCACAGAAGCAGTGGCTGATGATAGTTTTCAGAACTCTTTGGAAGTTAAGTAGAAGTTCCCTGCTCCTGTGACTATTCCTTCTCGCAGATCTTCAGACTGCTTTGGATTATCTAGGGACATTATGAAACCCAATAAATTTGTCGCTAGAGATATTATTTATATCATCACGGATAACAACAGTGAAGTGTGCTCTATATTTGCTCCCCTGGTACCACTTTTAATTACATATTGCCTACTGACATGTGGCAAGAACTCTTGCTGTTTCAGTTTATCAGATTTCAGCTAAGCTCATCCGTTGATTTGGAAAAGCAAGACATAATGATCAGTACTGCGGTCGTCGACAGTTCCGTCTCACATAGTGATGAAATATCGATCTTGTGGACCTTGACTTACGGCATGTGGATTGCTCTCACATTGTATTTGGCTGTTTGTCGAGTTTACTTAGCTTTCTTTTGTTAATGTGGCCATACCGATGAACAGAAAATAATTGAGTGTCTGCAATGTTTTGGTTGGCAGGTCAACAAATATGTTGACACCTAACATAATCTGCCACCATCATCTGGACTCTTCGTCAATGATATGGATGAGGATTCTTGCTGTGAAATTTACTGTTATTCGGTTTCTACCCATGGCGTATGCAGTCGCCTTTGCGGTAGCGGAGGTATTTTCATAACACTTAGATACTTATTCAAATATCTTAGATTGAAAGGTGCCCGGAACCCCCTGATTCTGACTTTCGAACCAAGCTTCCGTTGTTCATTGGCTGGGTATATTATGTTTAAATATTTTCTTATATTGGCCTGTGATTCTCCATGTTCCATTTTGTCTTGTAGGCAATCTAGGCAATTGATAAATTCCCTTGAAATTGCAAATAATCGTGTATGTTGAATTTTTGTTTTCACTTAATTGGATACAAAAGAAAATTTTTAAAATCGACTGTACCCCATTTATTGGCGAAGTTGGAAATTATCTTGGAAACAATGCCGTATATGCGATTCACGGTAAAGTGAGTACTTTTTGTAACCCTCTGATTTGGAATAATAGTCAATAAATATATTTTATTGTAGCCTTAGACGTTAACTTTCGAGTCCGGTGAAATATATGCAGTATGTTTATTACTTGCATGACAATATCTATTTTAAAAAGTGCTGGAAGGATAAAAAATGGGGTAACAGCCTATATAATAAATAAGTGGGGCTCCGGGCCTAGGCGTCAGATACGGATTCGTCTGTCGCCGTCTACAAAAATTCCCGTTTTTTCCTCAAAAATGCTTAAAAATTCCAGATTTTCCTTAATTTTTTTTATTTACATTTTGACTACGAAATTACTTTTGTCTAAATGCGGCTGGGCTTTGCGATACCTTTTGCTCAATGAGGCTGGACGTGGCTGAAACTGGGCTAAAGCCAGCCGCATTGAGTAAATAGTCATCTCATGTTACTCTCTAGGTGGTTAAATTAGGCGTTTTTTGAAGAAAGTTAGTTAATTTTGTATAAAAGTCACTACCACGTAATTTCTTTGAATTACATTCATTTTGCATCCACATTATGTAACTCTCCATGGGTAATTGAGTCGAGGCATCAGGCTGGGGAGCCGGTCACCAATCTTGTTTCTGGCTGCCATTTTGGATTTTGATTTGTTTATGATCTGTTATTCCTTCTTGATGTTAGCCATCTTGGATTGCGATTTTCTTATGCTCCATCATTCGTTATTGCCATCGCCACCTTGGATTTATATTTTTCTCATACTCTTTTATTCCTTCTTGTTAACCATCTAGGATTCCAATGATTCTTGGAATTCTTGTAGTATTTTTTTTCCTTTGAATTTATTGGATTCTGATTCCAGAGTTCTGCTCCACCCAACATCTTTAACTCTAGACTTTACTACCAAGGGTGCTGCTATTACGTCTTGTTCAAATCTGCTGTAGGCCACCATATTGTTTACTGCCATAATTTTTCCCTGCTGCTGTATTCGGCCATGTGGGATTTAATTTGTCATTTTTTTTCGTCTACTGTGGCGCTATATTTATCGGACTCGGGGATATTATTTTACTTGTAGTAAATACTCTTGCTCCCGCATTCCTTTCTTACCATTATCATATCAGTTAATTTTACCTCTTCCTTATTTTCTCTTTTAAATATTTGCTTTTTGTAATTTCTTTAAGCATATCTATCACTATTTAAATTAGTTGTAATTTTATTTTTGAAAATTCCTTTATGCATAGCCATTCCCAATAAAACTATGCTGACACGTGCCTAGCTATTCACAGATATATTGCAATAAATATACACGCAAGTGCTATTTATTCACAAAAAATTATACTGTATATTTTTGGTATAGTAACATGTCAGAATCACATTTTAGTGGTTTATTAATGGGTTTTTGGGCCCAATTGGGGGGTCGGAGCCCATTTAGACCTACACAGTATTTTAAGTTTGATACTGAATGATATACCTACCTTCTAGATAGGGCCAGCGAGACTTCTTAAGCCGCGACGGGTCTCCGAGACGACAGTCCAGTTTTTGGAGGGTTGTGCGACGTGAAGCGCCAGGTATGCTTAGACAGCGAAGCGGCGAGCCAGCAAAGCGACATTGTCGGCGGGAGTGAAGTACGCGGACTGTGAGCTTCGGTACAGTGGAGAATGAGACAGACGGGCGGAACTATTGAACTGGATGCGTGAGCGGCAGACATTATGGAATTATGGCAATAGACAGATTGAATATGTGTAAATAATGAGTGTGAATTAAGTGACTGTAACCAATATAGAGCTCATAATAACGACTTCAATTATAATTGAGGTAGACATTAAATTTTACGCTCATTGATAATAACAAGAGTATAATAGTGGAGACGGGTAGTTTAATGCTGTAAATATTAGCTGTAGGAGTAAATTCAAAATTAAATTAAGTTATTTTATTGTTACTAAGACCTCTATTCGCACGAACTCGGATACGCACATCTGGCGTCTTGTGACATACATACATACATACATACATACATACATACATACATACATACATACATACATACATACATACATACATACATACATACATACATACATACATACATACATACATACATACATACATACATACATACATACATACATACATACATACATACATACATACATACATACATACATACATACATACATACATACATACATACATACATACATAATCCTATTTCGTCTCGATAATCACATAGCTGGTGTCACGCAATACTCCACAAAGACTGTATCTGAAAGCTTTGGTCACTTTTGGTGTGATATGAGGGGCGAGTAGGCGCTTTCTGGGATGGCATTTTCACCATCATCCTCTATTCTATCCTTCTGTACTGTTTTTTATGGGCATTATACAATGACGATCGTAATTTTTCTCTCCAAGGTGTTCCCTTGCCTGCTAGGTTTAATTTCTTTTAATTCAGTGTGACAATTTTTTGGAATTAATAAACGCTCGCCGATCACATTAGTCTACGACCGTTGTGCAGATCCAGATTAATTTTTTGGCACGAGGAGAAGTTTCGGGTACTTCTGGTTTAACACTACTCGGCATAACAGAGTTGAGTTCGTTATCAACTAATCGGGCGCTGGCATCACTTTATCAATCACTACAGTATTCATTCTTTAAGTAGATTCTTCACATTTTGTGGGCTAATAACATTTTTATATTTGTTGCGAGTGAAGTGAAAGTGTTTGCTTTTTGCTGTATTTTAATAAATTCACAAAAAAAAAGTTTTTTAAAAGTTTGGGAACAATAAAAAAAGTTTCCTTAAAAAAAAGTAAAAGAAAATGGCAATACGTCCACTTCAGTTGTAGTTCAAATGAACTATATGTTCGTAATCTTCAGAACATGTACCCTCAACAGTCACGATACACCACAGTCCGCGGGTTCCACACAGCGAATCTTAGCGCAGTTTTGTCATCTTTATTTGCACTTCACATTTTGTCTAGTACATTTTGGAAACGAGTGTCCCCAGCAAATTACTTTTTGGAGAAAATTCGATTAATGCAGTGGANATTGTGTAGGGCCCCCCGAGCACGCAGAAGTGCCGCAAGACGACGTGGCATGGACTCGACTAATGTCTGAAGGTAGGCAGGAGGCAATTCACACCATGAAACCTGCAGGGCAGTCCACAAATCCAATCTGTGCCAATTTGAGAAAGGGTTGCACGTCTGTCACATTTAAGGATTCTTGTCAGTCATCGTTTGTCCCGTTCTTTCACGATCTTTTTCCGGCCGCAGCGATGTCGAAGATGTGATGTTTTACCGGATTCCCGATATTCACTGTACACTAGTGAAATGGTCTTACGCTAACATCCAAATGTTATCGCTACCTCGGAGATGCTATGTCCCATCTCTCGTGCGCCGACTATAACACCACTTTCAAACTCACTTGAATCTTGATAATCTGCCATTGTAGCAGCAGTAACCGATCTTGCAACGTTGCCAGACGCTTGTTGTTTTACAGTATATAAGCGCTGCCGACCGCATCGCGTTACTCTGATTGGTTACATACCTCTGTTATTTGCATACGCACGCCTATACCAGTTTTTTTTTTTTTGCTCTTCAGTGTATGATCGTGTTGTCTGGCCGAAGTGGATACATCCAGTGTAGTATAACGATATCGGGGTGAACGATAGTTTAGCGTGAATTGTAGCAAGACACTCCGTAATATATCTTGTGATCAGGAAAGCGATTTCTATCCACTGTTTCCGCTTATCAGGAGCCGATCGACGTCGAGGAAATAATAAACGGGGTGGAAGTTTCCGTGGCACGAAGTGTAGCGTTCACCTGTCTATGTCGTTCACAGTTAATTGAACACTTTTGAAAGTCCTGCCTAATATCTACTTTTCTACTTAGTTTTTTATCACTCCGCCATGTGCAACATTTAAATAGTCATGGGTGTAATGACTTTATTCATGCGTCAGCCAAGTTATGTGGAATTGTTAGGAACCTATATGTGACACCAGTGTGGTAATTCGTACTCTTATGTGTATAAGACAAAAAACTACCGACTAAATTCGCCATAGATTTAAATATTGCATTCACAATACAACGTCAAGACTTAAGGGCACTGCCTACCTGCTGGCAGCTGCGAAATTTTAATACGTAATCCCATGTTAAGAAAATTTCGCCTCAGTGCGTTAATTTTGTAGATAGGTGTTTCAAACAAAATGTATTCTTCACGAATTTTTTTAGGAGAAGATCCCTACGAACGTATGTTTTGAATATAGATAGACAGTAGGTATGTGTTTTTGTAAAACAAATTTTTAAAAAATCCGTGCAAACAGGCTATTTGGTATGTTATTGAAACATCTCCGCTGTATGGAACCTCTAAAATATTCGTGAAGAATACATTACGTTTGAAACACTTATCTTAAAATTAACTCATTGAGGTGAAATTTCCTTAACATGGGATTTCCTATTTAAATTTCTCAGCTGCCAGCCGGCAGGCAGTGCCCTTAGTCTGTGTGCCATTGTGTACCGTGGCATATACGCAGGTGCGGGCAGTGTTTTTGTTTTCAAAGGTTGCTTTCAAAAGTGCTTAATTAACAGTGAAGAGTCAATATCAGAGTATCGCAAAACAGCAGCTACGCTTGGCTAGCGATGCTGCCGATAAGCGGGAAAGAGTATGAGAATGGCGCTCCAGACCTGCGACCCGGCGGCGGGCAGAGCCTGGTAGGGCCAGAGCAGGCCGTGTTGCGACACGGCTCTTCTTGACGGATGTGGCAGCCCACGGGCCGCTAATAGCTGCCCGCCTTGCCCAACGTCTCATTCATTATCTGCGTGACACTCATCGTTTCGGGGCCGGCGGCGCGGCGGCCATTGTCCCTACTGTGCCAGCGCCGTTTGTCGCAATTCAGGCCACGTCCTGTAGGCGGCGTGACGTGCGTTCATTTCGCTGGCGAAGCTGGGATTACCACTGAATACATAATACTTATCTCAGTATGATGTGTGCTTAGACATTCAACATGTACGTCAGGTGTGCAGGGGTGTGCACTGTGGGCCTTAAATGAAGTATCGTGACATTTAATTTTTATTTTTAATTTTTACTTAAGAATCTTTAAAAATAAATGTTTAATCAGCACTGTGTAGGGCACGTTGGCGTTATTTCTTTTGTACGATTGAACGATTGAAATAATGTTATTATATCGCGGACTAGTACAGGAATCAAAACTTCGCAAATAATAATTCATGTGCCTATTTTAAAAAAGTCCTTTTAAAAAACTTATTTTAAAAAACTCTATTTTTATTAGTATTTATAGTTGCCTTAAAGAATTTTGGTTCATCTACATTTTAGAGGGTGGTTATGAAGTAAACTGTACTTTTGAGTAGTCGTCACATGTTACTGCTGATGTACGTGACATAAATATGTAGATAGTTCTGCACAGATCGCTTTTCAATAACAAATACATTGTAACAAACAAATTTGTATTTTCTGTGCGCAACAAAAAAGCACTGGCAAACACAATACGACGACGCACTTCCTTAGTATGAATATTGCAATACTCAGTGTGCATACCCTTAGCGTTTATAACAAATTGCAGAACTCTCTCAAATTCCTTTATTAATTTTTTCCCCGGGCGAACGACGTTTTCTGATTTTCGGATCGATATGTGCCCACAGATGGTCAATTGGGTTAAAATCGGGACTCAGGTGGGGTACGTACTATTCGTGGAGCATTGTAGTATCCATCCTCGGATTTTCGCTGTGGTGTGTTTCGGCTCATTGTCGTGCTGGAAATTAAAGATGCCATCAGGTCCGAATCTCTACACACTGTCGTGTAAATTACTGCTTGACTTCCCGGTGTATTTCATACAGTCCATTCTACCTTAGATTACAGTCACATTTCCTACTCCAAAAGTCGCTGTACATCCCCAAACCATCGCAGCATCTCCTCCATGTTTAACGGTTGGAAGAATGTGTTTGAATTGGAGTTATGTATAGGTTTGTGCCACAGTTTCTTATTTCCCTCGGATCTGAACAAAGCGAACTTACATCAATTCGAAGATATGGTGTTCCAAAATTATATCGGTTTGTTAATTTGTTCGTTAGCAAAATTAAAGTGTTTCTTACGGTTAGTTTTAGAAAGGTATGGCTTCTTCTTGGGAGATCTACCAGGGATATTAGTCTCATTCTAAACATTTCGCGCTGTTTCAGCACACACTGTTTTGTTTGGCGTTTTCTGGATTTCTGAGGCATTTCGTTCTGCACTCGTATCGGGTTCCTTCTGCGGAAGACTAACGATTCGTATGTTGTGCAGGAAAGAGGCCTGCTGTTTATTACAATGTACTTTTGTGTTATGGACGGAAAATTCGTACAGCAACGTCCTTTTATGTTGTGAACGTCAGCAATTACAGGTTTTGTTTACTGACATATGCGACTTTCTTTATAACCACCCCTCTACAATGCGACTATATATGTTTATTGCTGTGGATGTAATTAACTATCTTTGGCCCAAATTCATGCGGAAGTGCGTCTTGATACATGATTTTGCAATGGATTGGGTGATACTAAGGCCTTGGAGGCAAAATTCCATGTCTACGAGATTATTGTATCAGTTAAATTCAACAGTACATACGAAGACGTTCATAGGACATCCGACACAGCCTATGCCACACCTACATGGATTATCATTTGGTGAAGAGTCAGTATGACATGTTAGTTCAGACAGCGAAATATGCATCACAAAAAAAAAAGCGCATCCAGCATAATGGGCAGAATTGATTCCTATTCCTACACCAAAACAACCCGACACTCCTGAATGGTTCGTGTAGGTACTGGAGTATTTCAGTACGACGCCCGTGTGTGGCTCAACCATATGTTGAGATTGAAGAATGTGGCTGTCCTATTCAAATGGACGATTTATTTTGTTTCCAGGTAGTCATCCACAAATTTCAATGTTATATGGACGGTTTTCGTCATCCATGAACAGGAAATATGTGCCCGTTGCTACCCTGAAACTCCTGACGAACTGTTGAATACAATCTCTGTACACGTGACATGTTACTGAGCCACTATGATCAAACACATGGAGAGGCGTAGGCGATCCCAACACGGTACCATCCCAGACCAGTGCCGCTACTTCCTCGTTCTCTGCAAACGTAACCTACACACTCCGAGAATCACTTCAATTAAAAACGAACCTGGGCTTGGCCGCAAACAGGACACAGGCCCTTTGCCTCGTGGCCCTTGCTCGATGTCTTTCACGGTAATCGGGTAGTTTTGTGCAAAGCTGTTGGTGGGATGCATATTGTAGGCCTCCGGGCCTACAGTCCCTCTTAGTTTAAACGTTGGTATATGGGAATGCCTATTTATGTGGGGGTTCTCAGTTCCTAGCGCGGTTATATGTTGAGTCCCGACCGTGTAATTTGGCAGTTAGGGCCAAGTAACGATTTTCTCGTTAGTTGTAGCCGTGGATGTCAACTGCTGAAAGAATCGACCAACTTTTACAGTCTGTCAGAACCTCTGCCAGACCCTGGAAATGACACCATGTGGGACGTGCAATGTGTGGGACACCATGACCAAAATTTGGCTTGCCTCCAGTCGCTCGATGATTCTTCCTCACCTAACATCACCGATGTGGGTTGAATGCACATTCACTTGAACATGCATGCTACCTACTCTGTTCTGTTCCATCTATTGCAGCGCTTCACACTGTCTTTGATAGTGCTCATAGCACCATGTTGTGCCCTACGTAGACATAGTTGGTACAGGCAGCTCAGGAACATAACATGAAACTGTCTTAATACCGATACGAATGGCGTGGTCTGCCTTTGCATTGTATTTCTCTGTTAACCTTAATTTTTACACTTGAGTACCCACACTTAGATAATATTATGTTATTGCCCAAAATTATATGTCTATTTACATGCTATGTGCTCCGAATTCAGCCATCACTATCGCGGTATTTAGAATTATTTTGACATCTTGGGTTTCACAAACTTTAAAAATTATGGCCTAATAAATTAAAATTTTAGCCAAGAAAAGCAATGACAACTTCAAAATGCTTTATATGGATATTCACGACACTAGTGAAACTTGTAATTGTGACATCTAAACGTCTTATGTTAGTGACTTATTCACGTGTTTCTGTTGAAATATGTGATATCCAAGGTTTACACTTAACTTTCATGTAAGGTTTTCATATTGCAGAACATTAAGTACATTATCCAATGATTGCGAGAATTTATCACAAGGGCGCTAGGGATCGAGGGATCATTGTCTCAAAAGCTCACTTCTATATGTTAATTTTTTTTAAATTTTCTTCTCATTTAGTATTTATTGCAGTATTCACCACACCTTTCCATTAATTAAGTATTTGTGGAAACTGTTGATCTCCATTTGCCCCCACCTAACAGCACTCCTGTCTCAACTGAAATTGCCACTGAAACTTATGGTCGTATACATAGTTATTTGCGGTAGAGTAAGAGTGGAACTTTAACTTCAATAATTAATGTGTAGGGGCCTACTCAATTTTCAGCTGTTAATGCAATGTCATTAGTATTTACGTTAGGAGGACGTTCTCCGACTAGAATAACGTAACTCAAGATTTTTACTGGACAACGCTCAGTGGTTCAACTCCCTGGCCATATTAGTAAAAGATGGATTATAATTTTTTTCACGTTAAAGAAAAGAAACTCTAAGGTAGAAAATTATAACTACGGTTAGTGCTACGCGTTACGATTGCAAAAACATTTTCTCGATAATACGTTGTCAGGGAACCAGTATAGGACTACTCATCACAAGCAACAAAACAATTAGCTACAAAGGTTTCCCCCAACGCCTTTCTTGCACTGAAATATGGTGATGCATTCGTCGTCAACTACCCGTTTGCTGGCATGCTGTGCATCTGAGCAGCGTAAATATAGGCTGGTCTGCGCATGTTGACCTTTACCCTGCTCCTCGCAACATACCTAGCAGATACGACTATAAGCCAAGCTGGATGGGCGCCTTGATTGGTTTCGGGAAATACACAGAAATAGAGACGGTAAAGTACGACTGTCGGCGTACTGCACTGCGCGTGTATGTGGCTGAAGTTCACACAAGGATTGCACCTTCTACATTTTTTTTTCTAGCGGAACGCCAAGAGTCTCGGCGTGTCTGTAACGCCATACCATTTTCTCTCTGACAACCGAAGCGCAGCCTCTGTTAGCATGCAGCTGTGGCGTGGGCCACAGCTCAAAACCCGTTCCATTGCTACTCACGTCAGAACACTTGCGCACACATAAACCCGTTCGTGAAAGAAAAAAGCCGGCAAGCGACCAGTTCTCTGTTTATAGAGCAGAGTAACTCGCTTCATTAGAGATTATAGAAACGCGGGGATGTGATTTTCGCTGTAGGAAAGCATGCACACTGTCACGGACGGAGATAGCTGTTGCTGGTTCCTCCGGGAACCTGGATGATACTAAGCGACGTGAACAACTCGCAGCACAAGTGACGCAAGGTTGCATACCTGCGGTGCCTTTAACTGCTTTGCCACATCGCGAAAGAAATCAACGAGGGGGTGGATCCCCTTACTCCTTGATATGTGCTGTTCATGGTAAAGTGAGCACTTTTGAGGCCCTAGTTACTTTTTTCCTTTCAGTCATATTTTATCCTTCCACCACTTTTTAAAATAAACATTGCCATGTATATATTTCACTGGACTCGTAAGTGAACGCCTAAGGCTACAATAAAATATATTTATTGACTATTATTCCAAATGAGAGGGCTTCAAAAGTGCTCACTTTGCTGTGAATAGCCCATACCTTGCTTTGACAATGCAAACTGGTTTTGAGTATTAAGCGGTCTTTTTATACTGGCGCATGTTTGTGCGAGCGTGGTATCATCACGTGCTTGTGGGTGCTCCGAGACGACGTCCGTCTTCTCACAATCCGGTCTTTTCCACTACGTGTCAAAATACGCACAACGCGCTTGCCCGAGAAAGCCCTTCCCACTCCGAACGCCGGTTGCCGAGTAGTCCTCTTTGATCTTTAACGACACGGGCGAGGAGGATCGTCTCTAGAAGGATCGTTTCGGGCATGCATGGCAGACACCATACAAGGATTTTTCACAGCCCGCTTGGGCCGCGGTGGCTGAGTGTTTAGGCTGATTGGCTTACACTAAGGCGAACCGGGTTCAATCCCCGGCCTGGTCACTCCCGGACTTTCGCAAGTGGGTATCGTGCCGGACGATACTGCTGGTCAGCGGGTTTTCTCGGGGATCTACTGTTTCCCCCGCTCTTGCATTCCGGCGCTGCGCCATTCTCATCTCATTTCACCCTCATCGGCTCTCAAGACCTCGTTGTTAAGAGTCGCCCAAATATCTCAACTCCACAGCCCGCTGTTTGACAGACTCACCAGCTGTAACGTCATGTGACGACGTGCTTGCCAAACACGTGATACGGCAGTGCACTAGACGTGACTGCGCCAGCCAGCCTTCTCTGAAGGACATACTCAACCGAGGAAAACACGCGATACGGCAGTGCACCTGACTTAGCTGTCCACAATAAATGCCGTATCGCAAGCGCCGCATATCCTTACTTTTCCATGTCATGAAAATAGAGGCCCCCCTCACCATTCCCAATGGTAATGTAATTTGTAAACTGCAACAGGTTTATAATTTATTTTGTGGAACCATTTATTGAAACAGAGGCAGTTTTTTCTTCTACAGTAACTGTACTTAAAATGTCTTTTGAGAGCGTTTCTCTGCTCAAATGAATATGATTTAATCCACTATAATTTTTCATCACTTTAATCACAATTTAATTTACGATCTGTTAATGTGTTAGAAAATTTGATAGTATGGTTAATGCATTCCATATAAATCTCTTTTTATTTGGATTGAAATCCCCACAAAAAGTAAACTATTATAAAAAATGTATTGTAATTGGTTATTTACAGGAAGTTCACAAATATGCACAACATTTTCAGCCGTAATTTCTGAGGAACATTCCACCTTTTAGTTACAAATTAAATGATGACACAGTTTTATTAGAATAAAAAGCGAAACGAAAATACAATATGGGCAGTCACCGCCTGTAAATACAAACCAACAGACTTATCACATAACTGAATATTTATGCTATGGAGTACAATTCTCTATACCATGGGGTACAATTCTCTACACTGTAATACAGTACAGTTTACAATGTAATCACAATAATATTAATGAAAACAACCACCAATAAAATACACAGTACAAATATGCTGTTTATGCAATATTTACGTAGCAATCCAAGATATATGTTTAATTAACATACATTTACACTATATCCTTTTTTTCTTTTGGCTATTGAAAACTGTTGTGTGTATAGTTAAAAAAAAAAAAAATGTACACATATTGCAAACAAACACAGCTGTACATTGTCTTGACTTAAGTAATTCTTAACCCAACTAAATTAATAACATGACAGTCTCGAAAACAACTTAATGAAAGTTATTTTTCCTCTGTTTTTATTCGCTGTTCTTGAGCTTCTCTTATGTAGTTGGTATCACGTGCCTTCAAACCTCGTGTAATGAGGGGATCTGCTATTTCCGGAAGCATGCATTCCTCATAAAATTGTTTCAGTTTCGGAAGCATGCAGTTCTTCCACATTTATGTATCCACCCAAATCCGTTCGACGTGAGAATCATTGTTTGCATAAACAACAAAGTCACAGTATTTTTTGTTGCAGATATTTAGATGCCCCTGTACCTCGAAAAAGTAATTGTTATTTCTTTTTATTTGCAGAATTCCATAATTTTCCTTTAAACATGTACTTTTCTTTTTGGCGATGAATTCTTTTAGTTTGTAGTCCCCAGCTGAAAATAAACATTTAATTTCCAGCAATCCGTCTTCGCCCACGCTCCGAGAAACGGGTATTGTGGATGTACAAAAAAAACCGCATTCATCTACTTGTACATTTTTTATCTTGGAATACAGTTCTTTTGCCACTTTTTCGTTCGTTCTTCCAAAATGCATGGCCTTTGAATTTATCTCTCTGTGATACAAAATTGACTTCAATAAGTCACCGCAGGAAGTGTGTGCTTTCCGTTTACACACAGGGCCGAAATTTTATGCTGTGAGCCTGTTTAAACGCGCATCTCACCATCTGATGTTCTCATGTTGACCAGCAGTATTTCTTTACAGTTCACAGATCGATTGAGGTGTTACTGTATCACTATTCAAGTCTTCTAAAATTAATTTAATTTTCTTATCCAGTTCTTCAGGACTTAGTGCGTCTTCTTCTGCAGCACTTGGACCATACTCCATATCAGGGCCAGCATTGTCAACTCTTCTTCTTTTCTTTGAAGGCCTTTCTCCATACTGAAGACAAAGAGCTGAAAGACGTTTTTCTCTTATTTCAAAAGCACATTTGAAATACTTTCCTGGACTTGGATCAAATTTGTTCTTCCACGGACTAAAATGTCAGATAGGACCACAAACGTGCGCCAACCCAGCACCCGTGCAGCGTGCATAGCAAGAGCCTCTTTTAGTAAAGTTTACTCTTTTTCCACCTGTAAATTTAGCTACCATACTCATATACCGTTCAGCCTGATTTGTAGTTTTATTCATGACGAGCCTGTCAGCTTTCATGACCATTGGATCGAGTGCCTTCTGAATAGCTTCCATTATCCCCGACTCTTTCATTAATGGCACTAATTTTTCTTCAGTTGTACCTTTCTTTTTACAGTACTGTTCGCGGCAGTTTTCGTGGCAGCCGAGTACATGATAAGGGCCATTTATAATGTCCTGCTTCAATTGAACAACCGCTCCACTTCCAGTTGACTTCCCAGCACTTTCAATTGCTTTTCTGGCACCAGATCTCAGCCTTACTATCCGTGATTCAAGCAAACTTCGCGCAAGAAGTGGAAATTACAAAATTTTTTGAGATCTTGCGTAAATGGTTTTGATAGTTTTTAACAGTATGATTTGCACACTCAACTTTGACGACTTGTCTTCCGTACGGAACTCTCAGCTTGATCTTCGAATAAACACTTGAGTCCCCATCACCAATATAGAATTTGTATTTCAACGCATGCTGAGCGATGCTCAGGCAAAAGCCTTCTACGATTATGAGCTGTTCCATGCCAGTACTGTAGTTCTTAAAACAAACATGTTCGTTGGCTTTTGTATTATTAGTTCGTGCAAATTCGCACATGGAACAAAATTTTCCTTTCACTCCCAGGTACAGCAGTTGGTTCGTCTCAGCTCCAATGATACAAGCCTTCAGAAGGAAGTACACTTATTGTAATTTATATATACACATATATGAAACACGTATAAATTAACAAAAATTTGATGAACTTATCTGAATTTTTGATATATTTCATAGTAAAACTTATGTAAGACAATTAATAGAGATATGATTTTTAAAGCAAAATTACCAAAGTGCTCGTTATATTTCAACTATGCATCTTCACATATAAAATTTTATTGTAGTTAATGGCTGTCAAATGTGTAAGAATCTGTCTTCCCATTTGACTTTACTAGTGATGAAACTGCCGCTCTAACAGTGAATTTCCATTATACATGCATAAAAATGGGGCAGCCATATGTAGAAGCACAAAGCAGCTAAGATATTAATAAAAATATCTTGCCCAAAATAACTTTTCTATACACATCACACATTATGTGCTATATTAGTGTTATTGGAATCAGTATACTGCAGATTGCCTAGTTTACGTATTTTTGAATGATTTCAGAAACAAATATATAGTGCCTTTAATTACAGTCAAGAAATATTGGAGCAGAGATAATTTAACAAAAAAAATACGTTTGTTTTGTCGGTTGTGTTGTATAACGGAATTTTTTCCCACTATTTTCCGCAATTAATACTTTTGCGTGCCATGAAACATCAGTAGCTAATAAAATTAATTAACATTATAATTTTTTGCATACTTCAAAATTTCAGATTTTCGGATGTTGTTAATTCTTACGGTTGTTTTAGAAGAAATCTTTAGAAGAAATATGTTAGTTTGACAAATAAGGACGGATAATTTAAAATTAAACATAACTAAATAAAAAAAGTATCATAGTTTACCCAAACTCACTACTCCACTCGTTGAATTGTAACTGTGTCCGTAGGTCCTCTTGTTCCATCCACCATCTCCTATGACACTAATATATGGTATTCTATTTTCTACATTTCCTTTTACAATTGCAATTTCTTTTTCTTTCTTTCTATTTTCTATCATTTTCTTGGAGAGTTGTTGGTGCCAAAACTGAATAAAAAAAAAAAGGAAAAAAGAGTTAATATTTGATATTATCGAATACACTAATTGAGGAATTAAGCAATCTACCAGTCAAATGGCTCGTCTCCTTTCTGAAATACTTTTTTTCTTCAACGGAATTGCGATTCTTGAGAAAATGCAATCTTGGCTTATTTTCTTCGTATATTATGTTGCATTTTTAATTTACTTTCATGTGCTGCACAAAGCCCATGCAATTACATATGTTCAGAATCTATCGCTAAAATAATGTTTTCACTTAGTAGTTTGATACTCTGTTGTCGGGCAATGCCTGACTTGTTCACTTTTGCCAGTTTAATGATAATGTGAAATTTATAAATATGGCAGGTTTAATCACGTCATTATTATTGTATTTCCTGAGAATTATTTATCTTTAGCGTTACCTCTTAAACAGATCTTGGCTGGTGGCGAGATTTTATTTCAGTATGACGTAAAATAGCACTAACGGCACGAAAACAAATAAAAACTAAGAATTCCATGTAACATCCGTTAGAAATAATTGAATCTACTTACTTGTCCCATAGAAGTTTCGCGTCTGTGAAATGTTTCTCGTGCCATCATGGGAATGTTGAGTACTGACATAAGTTCCTCAACTTGTGAGTATCCAATAGCCACAGAAACAGAACCGCACACCACAGCATCATTTACTTCTTGCGAGCTGTCAGATGTCACGTACTTACGGGAGTCACAGTTGTCACAAAAGAAAACTAAAGTAAAGAATAATCCACTGTGTGTTTCTTTTTCCAGCTTATATGAGCTCAGCGTGCAAAATCGAGGATGTTCTTCCAATTTTATTAGCTGCTTAGTTAAATGTGCAACATCAACAATTCGATTGCCGTTAATAAACCTTTCAGTTTTTTCTGTTTCCACAATTAAAGGAGGAAGATCAGTAGCATCGACACCAGAAGGTTTTATACANGGGGGGGGGGGGGAATTTATTAATAGAACATCTGATTACACCACTGTATAATTTAGAAGTAGTATTATTTTGCAATATGTAATTTATTAATAAAAATGTGTTCTATTATGGCGTTTAAGCCTGTAAATTGTATTGCATGCTAGCAACCAAATGCAGCTAAACTACCAGTGAATTCATTACCGAAGGTTGAAAACTGGTATGACCGAATCTTTCGAAAACGAATAATTTACTTATATGTTTATTTACAGGAGAATAACTAAAATGGTCAGAACGTAGGAATGCTGGTATTCCAACAAGTTGTTCCATTTTGCATAGCGGAACGGGGTCGCCTCCTCGTTTTTCTGTTTTAACGTTTTAAATATCTGATACATGCGCCTCACGACTTCTTAATTTTAAAAACTGGATTTATGTTATATAAGTAGCAGTTTCACCAAACACGGCGGGACCGTCAAAAAGAAAATTTCAAATATGAAAGAAATGTGTTTATTGTTTTAGCGTGTAGTTTTGTTGCAAATCCGTAAATATTTTAACTATTAGCAACACGGACCACTATGCTTTGCCCTTTCGCGTGTCGCGCCAAACAGAAATCTTTTTGTGCTGGCGGTCGGACGCAAAACGATTAATGTTGTATAAAAAGAAATTTTCTATCATATAATATTGTTATATTAGTGATGTATGAATGTGGATAAAGCGAAGGAGGTAGATATATCAGGATCGTTGTAAGTGGTGGCCCATAATCTCTGCCAGACCCCCTGGGAGACAGGCTTGACGAGTATGTATATACATTATATATGATTGTAGTTTACTAATTTATTGTCATATAATATCGTAATTATCTTTTCCCAATTTATTTATTAGTGTATCGCTGTAAAAACTAAACTGTACCCGGGCGAAACTGGACAGGGTCCCAAGTACGAAATACAACACAATTTACTTTAGGCTATTTGAAGTACCACTTTCGTGTGTGTTACGGCGGTTAGCAGCATACGAGATAACTGCTGATAAACGGTGCGACTGTATACAGCATTGTGCTGACCGCGAAAAATAAGGCGTGAGGAGTGAAGGTCAGTGGACGTGGGCGGAAAGCTAAGACAGTAGCACAAAGTGACATCCTGGGCATCGAAATCGAGACTTTACCAGTGAGTTATTACATCTGTAAGCTATTCCAACAATCTTGCAAGGTATGAGTGACTATCTGTAGCAGAAAACAACATAGCTCCGTCTGTAACCACTCGTTATACACGAGGCGGAAGTATATGGCTATGCTCGTTTACAACGGGACTAAATTATGGATAATATATAAAATACATACATTGCACGTGCATGAAAACATAGCTTACCTTTCTGCCACAATTTTTGCTCTTCGTACCTTAGCCATGCGTCTCAGCATGGACTTCCCTCGTGCCAGAAATGACGCATTGGTATTTTTCTTCCTGGGCATTTCTATTCCTGGTTAAGCTCATTACTTCGCATCACAAGAAGAATAAAAACACGGAACAGAGCGACAATACCAACCTTGTTCTGGCAGGCGGAAAACTAGCAACACTGTGCCCAAAGGCGCGCTTTCACGTGCAAGATGGCGTATTTGAGCCATCTCGGAGCCGGGAGCAATAGTTAAAAATGCTTCGTGCAACTTAGCTCTTTTTGTAGTAAAGTTATATCTATGGCACCACTGACTTTTTTAATCGTCATAAATTAACGCACATGATAGTAAGAGTAAAACTTTTGTATGTCTTATAGCCTGTACTACAGAACAGTTTTTAAATTTTACTAGATTTTAAAATGATAAAAAAGTATGTTGTTTACAAAAAAATTGCATTTTGCCCCTGTACAAATATTTTTGTTGTAAAACTGAAGCGAATGAGACCTCTGCGAACATTGCACGTTGAAAACCGTGGAAGATGGAGGAAGTTAATTTCAACCTTTGATTCTATATCTTAATAGCATGACCAGGTACGGCCTTAAGGGTCCCGCCTACTAGCATAATTTTTTATCCCTTTTTGCCCGAGAAATTTATAATTAGTACATAAATAATGGGCATTGTTTAATAATTATACTTTTTTAGTAAATAATTAACTTTATCCAACGTACTGATAACCGTAACTCACGCTTGACCTTGCATTAGACCATATATGACTGTGCGCGGCGCACTCTTTGCGGTCTACCGCAGAAACGGTTGATCGTATGAAAAAAAAGTTCAAACAGAAGTTGTAGAGAATTTTATATTCTACAACTTTTATAATAAGTGCAAATCTTATTTAAGCAATAAAAAGCGAGATATTCGCGAAAAACCGATTTTTATGACCTTTGACCTTCAATATCTTAAGACGCGGACACGATAACATTGGTGACTTTTGAGACAACATTAAGAACGACAAAACAAAGGCTTATACCAATTTACAGCTTATTATCTTTCATTCCGAGGTGAAACCCCTAATATGACTGGGCTAATAGGGGTTACACTGACTTGGCTACAAGAGCTCCATCGCCGCTACGAGCAGGGCTCTGAACTGGCGTGCAGTTTTCTCGTAGTGCTCCGTGTACCTATGGGACTTTCAGCGGTGACCCTATCATTTTATTAATGAAAAGTCTGTAGCAAAGTTCAATACAGGCTCCTATCGTAGTTTGGCTCGTTTCCGGCTAGTATACATAATCGAATCACATTATTATGACCACCTGCTAGTATCCAGAGTAACCGCCCTTCGCAGCACGGGCAGCAGCTAGACGAGCTGGCAGTGACTCGTCAGGTGCCGATAGGTCTCCACGGGTATAGTCTGTCTCATGTAAGTTGGCGAGATTCTGACAGTTCGACGAAAGTAGCGCCAATGTTTACTTTTCGTTTATGTATCATTTCGCCATCAGCTGGTGTGTCAAGTGGAGGCTGTATTTTTTATCAACACACTGTCAGCTAATCCACTTGCCACTGTACTGTAATGTTAAACAAATTTTTAGATATTTTAGACTGATATCTGTGTAAGAAAATTAGTAGGTTATGAAAGTAAAAATATGAAACTTTGCAAAAAATTAAATATTTGCTAACCTTTTTAATTTTGTCCGAGACAGTGAATTTGGATTAACATTTGCGAGACGGTAGTTGTAGCTATTATCATACTTTGGACGTTATAGCTAATATATTCGAGTTGGGAATATGTGACCTGGAATAACGTTAGAATTGCTTAAAAACTATTCACGTTGTCCCACTTTCTTCGTTGACACGGAAACAAGGAAATCGGTTTTCGGGAGAACAATGTGGCGTATAATTTACATAGACGAACGATTACCAGCCGAATAGAAATTACTAGTACTCAAAATCGCTGTACACGAAATATATGTTACTTTAAAAATCATACTAGAGCTCGCGGAAAAATAAAACTATTGGTATCTGTTTGAAATCTGCTAGCATGGAAGCTTTCTTCTCTGGCTGGTAATGCTTCGGGAAAGAGTGGATATATAGAGCGCACGCCATGACAGTGAGGTGAGAGCCGTTTCCTTTGCTCAATAGACTGTGTCCTTGTAAAAGTTGACTTTTCTTCTATTACTGGCTCGGAACGACACGAATTTGAAATATATTTAGTCAAATTATTAGAAAAAATAATTCATACATATTATTCAATATTTCTCTATGCTTTTAGAATTAATATCAAGCACGTATGGAAAGCATGGATGGAGAATGAGGATACAATGTGAAAAATGTTTTGAATTTCCGTTTAATTTGGATACAGATCGTTTTATTGTTCATTTCATTTTGAATACCTATACATTTCTACATTATCACGAAGTTTAGTTTGTAATACTAACAACCACTGTTTTGTGACCTCGTAAAATAAAATGTATTAATTAATCTAGGAACTCTTTCTTATCGCGTATTTTCGGCTGGTCTAATGTGCGTCAGTAGTGCACTCAGAATTTTGTAAATGGCACTTTGTTTGTTTCGTATATGTCAGGTTGCCACTCACTGACTGTCAGAATCTGGCCAACTTATATGAGATGAAGTATATTTGGAGCCATACTGTCTGCAGTGCGTCCGACAACTGTTGAAGGGCGCGTGGTGGAGGAGACAGATGGCGAACAGGTGGTCCCACAGATGTTCAATTGGATTGAGATCGGGCTGTTTGTGGTCAGGGAAGAACTTTGAAGTCTTGATCGTGCTCTTTCAGCCACATGCGGACACTTCTAGCCATGCGGCAAGGCGCATTATCGTGCTGGAAGATCCCATCCTCCCGAGGAAAGACAATCGTCATGTGCAGGTGGACGTGATCGCAGAAGATGGATCAAGAGTTCCTTCCACATGGATGATGGGACCTAGAGAATACCACGAGAACATTCCCAGACCATAACACTGCCCCCACCGCCTTGTGTTTGTCCAGCAATGGATGCAGGGTGTCGTTTCTTCGACGTTTCTCGCCGGACACGCTGACGCCCATTCGTCCTATGCAGCTGAAAACATGACTCGTCGGAGAAGACTGCCCTTCGCCAGTCAGCAGCGGTCCAGTCGCCGTACTGTAAAGCAAGGTCCAGTCGTTTTCGTCGATGCACCTGTGTTAACGTGGGTGCAGTCACCCTCCGTCTATTCAGGAGCCCCATTCGCAGAAGGGTTCGCTTAACTGTTGCGGTAGACACGTGTCTGGATGTCCCCTGGTTCATTTGGATGGTGAGCTGTTCCACTGAAGACTTTCGGTTGGCCTTCACGCACTGTCATAGTCGACGTTCACCTCGGACATCAATGGCGCATGGCGCTCCACATTTTCCACGTCGGTTATTCCCAATGGTGCCATTCGTCCACTCACGATACAACTTTATCACATGGCACGTGAACAGTTCACAAACGTCGCTGTTTCCGAAATGCAGCCCTCCCCCTCCCCCCCCACTTGGTCTGAAAGCCGATGATCATCCCTTTTTGCAACTCGGTTAAATCGCTTCCCTTACCCATTATAGCAGGAAGCGCACTACGGGACATACGTCATGGGCTGTGCACTGCAGATGGCACTTCTAGCAGATGATCATAATAGTGTGATTCGACTGTGTATTTTAAGATACAACAGTCTAAAAAGCAGTTTGTAACTATATTGGTGAGCTTCAAAATAATATTTACAGAATGCATGGTAACTTTAAAGTAGCATTCTGTCCTCGCCTGGGTTATGATGTATTTTCGTATGTTAACATACTAGGGGCTTGTTTGATAGTTTCTTAAAAATCAGGATTTAAAACACCCTGCAACACAGTTCAAGCGCCAGGCAGGCGGAATCCTTAAGAGCCCCCCAAATATTTTCCTTCCCTTCTCTATCTCTCTCGCTCGCTCGCGCTCTCTCTCTCTTTCTCTCGCTTGCTCGCTCTCTCTCGCTCTTTCTCGCTCTCTCTCGCTCTCTCTCGTTCTCTCTCGCTCTCTCTCGCTCTCTCTCGCTTTCTCTCGCTCTCTCTCGCTCTCGCTCTCTCGCTTGCTTTCTCTCTCTGGCTTGCTCTCTCTCTCGCTTGCTCTCTCGCTCGCTCTCTCGCTCTCTCTCTCGCTCTCCCTCTCGCTCTCTCTCTCGCTCTCTCTCGCTCTCTCTCGCTCTCTCTCGCTCTCTCTCTGTCTCTCTCTCGCTCTCTCTCTCGCGCTCTCTAGCTCGCTCTCTCGCTCTCGCTCTCTCTCGCTCTCTCTCGTTTTCTCTCTCTCGCTCTCTCTATCTCGCTCTCTCTATCTCTCTCTCTCTCTCTGTCTGTCTGTCTTTCGTCAAGGTCGTCTTGACTGCTTGGCTATACAGAATTTCAGTGAGATGGTATAATACGGGTCGGGAACAGCTTCAGTGGTCCAAAGAGATGTGCACCTACTATACTTAACGGCCAGCGGTAGAGGCCGCTGAACTTTTTCTCTTCTAGGTTTCATGAAATGCTTAGACTTCAATCTCCGATGTAGTCACATGCTCTTGTAGGAAAACTTAATCGCAGCAGCTTCACACACGAGGGAACTTTAGGCGCCATCCAGAGTTCAGCAGAATATCCTCAGGTGCACTAAATTAAACGAAGTCACCGGCCGCTGCTTCGAGCAACTTCTGTGACGTTGTGCATGTCTTTCAGTATTGACACACAAATGTACAGTCAAAGTAATAACATTAAAGTATAATGCTCCTGATTCGCCACAGCTCAAAGGAAGCATTTCCAGCCTGTAAGTTTACGAAGATATCACTTTGAAGCACCGAACCCGTTCCTGATCTGTCTAGCATCTAGTCTATTCGCGGTTTCTTCACACTTTTTGAATCGAACGTTTGAAAAATAATCCTATGTATGACGTGTTCGGTGGTTTCCTAATTATTTCGTGTATCTCACGAGTTTTATACTCTTCTTAACACGTAATATGGTCCAAAACAGGGAGAAAATAGATGTGTTTGTAATGCTTAGTAAGAAATATTCCTTACGCGAAATATTATTACACTGAGTTCGCGCACGAATGCGGTGCGGTCTCCCTCTGGTGCAATTTCTAGACTTGGCTAAGCTTTGTTTGCATGAGGTGGAAGATGATCCTGGAAGTAGAACTAGCAGTGCTTCAGAAAAGTTGGGCGTATCCGTGAATTGACTATAATGTGCTACTTACATTCTGCATTGTCTATGAGCCTATCAATTAGGAAGCAGAACTATTTCTCCCGTATTGTATGTAAGTACGAATTTTAAAATTCATGACGTGCTGTGGCCATCTGAGATGTTTAACCGTGTTAGGTCATCGTAGTGGGTAAGTTAAAAAATACAGTAGGCAGTTTGATTCACACTCCGCGACTAATTCTCACTTCGCGGATACACGCAAGTTAGCAGAACACGAAGTGTCTTTTGTGCTGTGCCGACCATTGAAAAACACGACGTCATTCGCGGGAGTGTTGTCACTTCACTTTATGCATATTCCAACAGCACAGTAAGGTTCAAGTTACGTACACGTGTCATACCTGCACAAATTGGCAGGGTATTATTTGTCAGTGAAGACGAAAAAATGAGGGCTCTTAAGAGCGCGTGATGCACAAATGCGCGCTAACTACGTATATTGCATATTACGGGAATGTAAAAGCCAACATTGAAAAAAACATAAAACAGCAATCATGCAACAAACTTTTTCACAATTTTGTAAGTAATTATTTAGTAAGTGCAGTGAATTTTGGTGCAGTTAATTGTCCCATCATAAAATGGTAGCTTTCGGGATGGCGAAACAAATAACTTCACCAAAATATATCGCACGTGTTCAGTTATTGCTTATTAAATTGTGAAAAAGTGTGTTACATAATACCGTTTCTTGATTTTTCCAATTTGGCTTTTAAATTCTCATAACACACAAAAAAACGTATTTAGCACTCAGTTATGTATTGCGCACTCTTAACTCGAGGTCTTGAGAGCTGATGAGAGTTAAGTGCGGTAAGTATGGAGCAGAGCCGGAATGTAAGGTTAGGAGGAATGGGAGATCCCCGAGAAAACACGCCGACCAGTGGCACCGTCCGGCACGATTCCCATATGCGACGAAAAAATGAAAAGTGAGAGGTGAGGTAGAGGAGTAACTAAGGTCGTGTTCTAATTAGTCATTTTTAAATTTTTAAATTTGGTCTATTTTAGTTAGAACACAATTTTCAATTATCTAGTTTGTATTCGTTACAGTACATCGACGCAGCCGTAACTAAAATGTCAAAATATGAATTTAATAAACACTATTTATTTTCATTGACTTATTTTCCCCATCAGAATTACTTAAACTACGTACGTGTGTATTTTAAGATGATAATCAACGTAGCAGTTTCTGGAAATCCCGTATTTAGCCATTTTCGTTAGTTAACAAAAATGAAGTATTAATTAAAATACATATATAATTATTCATAACGTTTGCCTAAAAAATAAGGTCCCGTGATCTTTACAAAATGGATTAATTTTGATAGTTCTTCAATAAAATCTGCAACCGATAGAACCTGCCTTGGTGACTATTCAATTACAACTTACACGCGCCCTGATATTTTCTCATCGTATCATTGGAAAATTATTGTTATTACAATTTATTTGCAAAACAAGAACCAGCTGAACTTCTTGTCGCGCATTTGAAAGTCGCGTGACGACCTTCCCCCGTAGTCAAACTCGGCGGGTCTGAGAGCAAATTACAGTCTGCGCTAACCGAATCACAAGCAAGCTGCTTATAGGTTCTGGCCAACCTGAAGAACTCGCTGTAGGAGAAATATGGCGAGGGAACGACTGAATTATGACGAGGAAAATGGGAGTACTCCAAGATAATCCAAACGCTCCTGCAGTGTCCGCAATAGGTACTACCCGCATGAGAATCCTTACCTAGTTCCTTGGTCCACGGAGTTCTGAGATAGAGTCAGGGATGTAAAACCAGTCAGCCGCTAGTAAACGTATTTAGATACGAAATTACTTACTATCTTATAATTTTGCAAACAAATGTATCTTCCACCATCCCCAATTTCTAGATATTCATGAATCCTATAAAAGTAGATTTTTCGTTAATAATATTTTATGTATTGGGTCATTAATAGTCGCATCCTTATACATTTGTTTCGTCTCTCTGTATTCTAAATGGTTCGGAAGTTACAGCCAACTATTCGTATACATACACTTAGGGCATACTTGACCCCCCGACCATTTTCGTTGTTTGGGATGATGCCTCTGTTTTGAATTTTGTGACCGTATCTTATAAACTGTTCGGAAATTACAGCCATTTATGCTTATATATGAGCACAGGGCATACCTGACCCTGCAGTCATTTTCGTTGTTGGGGGTTATGCATATGTTCTGAATTTGGTAGCTGTATCTTAAACGGTTCGAAAATTACAGCCAGCTATGCGTATAAGTGTGCTTAAGGCGTACATGACCCTGCGGTCCTTTTTTGTTGTCGGGGTGATGCCTATGTTACGAATTTGGTGATGGTGACTATATCTTAAATGGTTCGGAAATTACAGTTAACTATGCTTATAAGTACGCTTAGGGCATAGTTACCCTGCAGCCCTTTTCGTTGTCGGGGTTGATGACTATGTTACGAATTTTGTGACTATATCTTAAACAGTTCGGAAATTACATCCAACTATGCTTGTAAGTGGGCTTAGGGCATACTTGACGTGTGCGCACGGTGTGACTATGCTAGCGTGCATGGGCAGGCCTCGTTCCGTGTCGCGCAGGTGGAATGACAGAGCATGAGACTCTTCCCTGCCAGCACGCCAGGTGAAAGGAGACCAGAAGGAATATGAGAAAACCAAAGTGGAATGACAGAGCATAATGAGAGAAGTTGCATGATGGGGTAATTAACTCGAACATTCTTCATGCAGATGAATGGTGCTGGCATGGAATGATAGAGCGTGCTTGTAACTGATTGTACATTCCGGCGGACAATTGCACAATTTCAGCTGTGTTCATCCGGATTGAGCAAAATCCAGCCGGATTGGGCAAGACACATATTTTGTGAAAAATTTTGCTGGTTTTGAAGGAAATTCGAGACATTTTGAGGAAAATTCTAGCGATTTTGGCAGTTTTTGAGGGGAAAAGGAAAATGGCCGCTGCTGGCGAGGAATGACAGCAAGAGAATGCGTCGTGACGTCATCCAAGATGGCCGCGGCTCGTCCCTCGTCACCATCCCCCATCCCCTGGCGCAAAACCGCCATTTTCTAACTACTAACTTGTTTTATTATAATTTTCACACCATTATTTTGCATTAATAAATGTACTAACAGTGTTACTATCCTGTCACAAAAATTACATACAATCTCTCGAGCAGTATTTTCGAATGAAGGCCTTCAAATGAGTGGTCAAGCAAATATGTAGAGTTTATTCATATGAAAACCTTTTTAGTTGACAGTATAATTATTTCTTGGCCTTGCACAGACATTTTCCTTATTCAAGCGTGCATTTTGTTAAATGAACAAAATCAATTTTGTTGCTTTTCAAGTCATATGTACTTAACAAAATATTTTGTAGGGGCTACTTATTATATATTTTACCCTAAACAAACAAGTATTTTGTTAGCTGAAACAAACCTTCCTCTCAGTGTGTAATGTCACATTTGCTCATCTGAAACTTGAATTATCAATATGATAAGCATGCAACATACCCTACATAGTGAGTGACTCATTTACTTTGATTTAATACTCGGTAACTTATCATTATTTCGTTTCACATAATTTTTAATACAATGGTTCACTCCTAACAATTTGCCTCCACCCTGTCTTTTTCCAAGCATTTGTAATTTTGTGTGTTAAATTTTTGTTGTGGCAGAAAACGTGTAGTTGCAGTTGTACGGTAGCGAAATCTACTTATTGCTACCAATCTAAGGACGGGAATGTGTTAATTTGGGAAATGCATATCTGCTCACTTTGTTGCCAACAAAATCCAGCGAGAGTTACTAACATTCAGTGCTTTTTGTATGTTGCGTTTTCTCGATTACCAGGAAAGCTTTGATTTCCCAGTGATTTTTCACATTTATTATTTTCTGTTAAATCCTGCAACTGAATCGCAAATGGTTTCTCTATAATGGTTGAAAGTTATGTACGTGTTACCTAGCGGGTATGATTGAGTTAGCTGACTTTACGTTTTCCGCTGCCACGTATGTAATCTCCTCTAATAATTCCAGTTCAGGTATCTGTTAAAAGCACTTAGTATAATACAAAGAATTTAATTATTATTTCTATATCTCTGTTGTTATTGCAATACAACGTTCGTGCGTATATTTGTAGAGAACTCGTATCACCAAGTTAGTAAGCCAAAGAAGGGTTGCAATTTTGACTTGCACCTACACAACTTTGCCTTAAAAAAAAGTCATGGCCTCTGTTTCGCGAGAATGTTTAAGTTCCGGAAATCTTATGTGAGTCGTAAATCTTGCTTGCATTTTCTATTACAATTTTTCTGAGTGTTAAAATCATTACGATACTTGCGATATTCATTCACGTCTTCTCCCCATGTATACGTACAGTGTTGTTATTTGTGAATATTACGGCATTACCTACTGTTGTATTGATACTACGGTATGTGAATCTATTTATTATTTAGTTCAAAATTATAACGCAGTTAAGAACCGTAGTATGCTTGAACTTAACAGTAGGGAAGTATTGTTATGGATGTAAAAAATAGACCCATGGTTGCATTGGTTATGAACTACTACTTCCTCCCCCCCCCCCCAAAGTAAAGTACTGGCCTAGGTCTATTTCTGTTGCCGTTAGACTTATTCTTGGTACTTTCATGTAGAGTCTATTACGAGAGAGCAGACAGTAAATTTTGATCTCGGAGAAATGCCAATGCCATGAAATCATCGCATGCAAGAGGCTTTCTCGAAATGTACCGCAGTCTATTAGTTCAGACATCCGGGGAGAGTTGCGGCAATTTGTACGTCGGTTGGCGGGCGTCCCAGCCTTGTGCCCCGCCCCCCTCCCAATGCTCCCTCCACCTGAACCTCCTTGTTTTGACGCGGGTCGCCCAGCGGTGCCAAGAAATGCCCGCAGGCGCTTTGGGACGACGGGATTGCTCGGCTGCAGTCCAAAGTAGCGCGTGCTCGAGCAAACAGTTTCCCGTCGTGGCGATGCTGGACGGAAGTGCATTGGTTTTTTTTTTTTATCAACGGGACGTGCGTGTTTACGGAAGTAATTTCCGTGTTTCCGTGAAGACTTAAATCTGTATGTCAGTACCGCGAGTGTCAGCTTAGTATGAAAAAATCTTGGACGCGAATATTTTTTCTACATTGTATGAAAGGAAATATTTCTTGGTATACGATAACCTAAACACAGGCGCATTGTAATTGTTAGAGGATTTGAGTATACTTCCCATTTAAACTTTGATGTAACCTTCTACTTTCATGCCTCTTTTCTACCAATAGGCATAATTTTACACATGGAAATGTATGTGATCCTCGTATTCTGCTGTGCCTGAAAAACGTGTGCTCTTTTACAAGAAAAAAGGTGGCAATGTAAAACTTCTTACCTGCACAGACCCGAAACTCTTTAAAATGCGAAGAAACGAAACACGTTCATTGACACTGATAAAAAAAAGTGCAGTGCTGGAATATTAAGACTAACTAATAACTCGCTCTGTTGCTGTTAGTTGACTCTGTTTCCCCAAGTTCAAGTTTTGTTACTACAGTGATTGCTAAATGCACTCGTAACTAGTGTCAGCTGGTGACGAGGATTTCCAAATTAAATCGCAGAGAAGCTTAATAATAATATACACACATTAAATTGTGCATGACTCATGTCCTGTGATGGGCGCGGGGTTTAATTATTAAGGTGTGGCTCTTACAGAGGAACGCTGAAAGAGTTAACACATTGTATTATTCTTTGCGACACTCGTGAGTTTTCAATATCTCATAGTGATGTTTGGTGTTCGTCAGTATGTCGTAGATTCAGCTGTACGTTAATTGTGCCGCTAGCATAAACACTTCATCCTTCAGAATTTTAAGTACGAATTGATTATCCGAAGTTTCAACCGTGAATTCCGAATGTGTGGGCTTAAGTTCCGTAGACAATTTGTCCCGTAGTGGAAGCACGTGCTGACGACGAACCCGTGTGGCTCACCGTTGCATATAGCGAGCGATAAGTGAGTGGACGACGACGTGGTTGACTGGTTGACGTCGAGAAAGTCGTGTGTCATAGTGCGCAAGGGTCTCGCGGTTCACTCGGCGTGTGAGAACAGACGGACAGGTACACCAGCAGTTGCGATCTCAGGCTGAGCAGCGACGCTGGTCGCCGGTACGCTGGTCGTGAGGAGGCGATGATAGAGTGACGCCGAGGAAAGACGGGCGGAGGTCCACGCAGGTCCGCGCCCACGGCAGGCTGAGCTACGCGATGGACCGCGTGCTGAGCGTCGAGCGCTCCCGTGGCCTCTACGACTCGGCTTGGCTCGTCTCCAAGAGGATATGCTTCTCCTCCGTCTTCGCCGTCGGCTTCCTCGCGCTTCTGGCGGGTAAGGCCAAGTGGGACACCAATTTTTCCATGCCCACATACGGGTTTCGTTACGCCTTAATGTCTGGCCATATACATCGCGGACCAGAATTCATGTGCCAAACTCATAGGGCTAAGGAAGAGGAGGGGGAGGGGGCTCAAAATGAAAAGATTGACATAAGGAATCCGGGGTCACAAACCTTCTCTTCTCCCCCAAACCTGTGAGCGAAGTTACAGAGGCAGATGGGTAACAAGCGTCATTCAAGGTGTAATCAATGCATGCGTGGAGGTGACCTTGGCTACTGGCAGTCTGTATCTGTATGTGCCTGCAGCTGGCTCGGAAAGCATGTCAGGGCAGAGCTTGCCAACATGCACCTTGAGTATGGTGAAGCCCACATCAGTTCTCGACTAACAGACGAGTTGTACCGTACCGGCTGCTATATCGACCCCTCCCGTGCGACATTTGTACAACTACATCAAATATTGCGGCGGACAGTTTTTTTCCCCTAACCTACCCTATTTCTGAGTGTTAAGTGTGAGCCCGAAGCAGGGGTGGGTGGTAATTGTGTCTCAGGACTAACCCCTTTACGCCTACAAGAGAAGGAATTCATGCAAGGAGACATGCATCGTGGCAGAGAGGGATTGGGCAGCCATGGCCAGCGATTGGGGCTATGACTACCTCCCTAAGTGTACCTATAGTTAACCTATAACTAAGAAGAGAGAGGGAAAAACCAGTATAGGCTTCGTAAAAACCCTTTCGACAGAAAATAATTCAAAATTATTGCATGCATTAATAGAAATGCTACAGGAAGCAGAGAGGTTGGAACCATACTCTTTATTAGTGGGAAAGAAAGACTAGAAGAGAGGGGGCGGACTTCTCAGATTATTCTAATCTGCGTGTCTGGGACACATCAGCTGGCTAAAAATAATGAGTAAATCTACAGTAATTTATTTAAGAGGCTGCGGATGCTATAATGATAGGCCTGGCCGTGTGCTAGAAGCGAGTTGGGTTGCTTAAAGCGCTGGGTCTCGTCGATATCGTAGTCTGCAAGGGCAGTTATGAGAAGATTTGTATGTTCCTCGTTTGAATCATAAAGTGTTGGGTCTGTTTTCGAATAACTTCTTGCAGCATTTCTTGTTTTAATTCTGCATGCAAGTATCTGATAGGGACATATCTGTATGCATTTGCGGCCATTCTTAGGCATTTATTTTGCACCACCTGCAATGAAAACTCACTTAATGAGTTTGTGCGCAGTAGGCCCACGCGGGGGCCGCGGGGCTGCATAAGTGATAATGGGCAGGATCATGGCCTGATATAAACGAATCCCACTTTTCTGGGACAAGCCTGAATCGCAGTTAATAAGTGGATATAAGGCTGACATGCGCTCATACGCAAGATTTCCCTTGGCCTCCACATGGCGCCGCCGTGTCATCTTTCTATCCATTGAGCCTTCTGTCCAGGCCGGTGGATTGGCAGAGGTGGACCAATTCATTGGCCGACCTTTACTCTGCTAGACGTTTTTATGGGGACATGTGAAATACCTGGTGTACGAAATACCTGTGGTCAGTTGAAAAGATTTGGTGGCATGTGACGTAGCAGCACGTGATTCTGTGCATGCCATACCTGACATTTTTGAACAGGTTCAGGAGCACGTGGCTCATAGTTGCAATTTGTGCATTGAAGTTGCCTGGTGCTATCTCAAACAATTCTGTAAATCTTTTATATTAATGAACCAGTTACTATGTACACATGTTTCCTGCCTTCAGTCTATCTGTGATCCATTCCTTGGTTGCTATGCACACCCTTGGATGTCAAAACCACGTGCCTGTATGATATCGAAAGACGCTTGTTACTTACCTGCCCCGAATTCTGGTTCTCAGTGTACATCAGGGCCGGGTGCTGTTCGGGGGACTGACGGTGCTCTGAACCAACTTACAAAACATAAATAAATGCGTGTCTTCACACATTCCGGCATGTGCCAGGGCCGTGTCAAGGTCGTGTTAAGATCATATCAGGGCGCCCGATCTGGAATTGTAGAAAGTAGATTTTTTTTTTACTTCGCGGATCCGGCTCTCAACTTGATCAGCGTTTCAGGAAATTTCGAAGTTGCAGGATTCTTCTTATATGTCATCAATGGGATGATATATTTATTGTCCTCTGTCTCCCGGAAGAAGCCCGGCTCTGATCCGACCCAGACATTTAGGCTGCTAAAACTGTGGGAATCCGCCTGATGTCAGATTTGGCTCGATTGATGATGTTCCTGTGTGTTTTATTAATGAGTCATAGTTAACAGGATGGCTTCTTTAATAAGCTTTTTAAACAGACAACCATTATTTCTTAGGTTGGAGATAGAATTTTTTTGAAATTACAATTTTTAATGTGGAAAAACTTATGAAACTAATAAAGTGAACATAAAATATAATCTGCAGATCCATACTTAAAAATGGCATTTGTTCACTTTTGTGACTTTTATGACAATTGGGATGGAAAAATCCAAAAATAGTGTTCATAGGATTTACAGGAAGTGGCTGTTTCATTTTTTCACAAATGCATTTGTGTATTGTTTTACATAAAAGCTTTCATTGTGTTTTAAAATAAATATTACAATTTAAAAATTCAATTTTTAGGTACATTGAGGATTTTAAAAATGTTATGCACTTCATTTGACTTCCCATTTGTTGGTAGGGCTGCTCTGGCATTGATGCAAATTATTATAATACACTGAAGAGCCAAACAAACTGGCACACCTGCCTAATATCGTGTAGGGCCCCCGCGAGCACGCAGAAGTGCTGCAAGACGACGTAGCATGGACTTGACTTATGTCTGAAGGTATGCAGGAGGCAATTCACACCATGAATCCTGCAGGGCAGTCCACAAATCCACAGGAGTGCGAGGCGGTGGAGATCTCTTCTGACCAGCATGTTGCAAAGCATCCCAGATATGCTCAATAATGTTCATGTCTGGTGATTTAGGTGGCCAATGGAAGTGTCTAAAGTCAGAAGAGTGTTCCTGGAGCCACTCGGTAGCAACTCTGGATGTGTAGGATGTCGCATTGTCCTGCTGGAATTGTCCACGTCCTTCGGAATGCACAATGGACATGAGTGGGGTGCAGGTTGTCGGACAGGATGCTTAAGTATCTGTCACCTGTCAGAGTCGTATCTAGACGTATCAGGGGTCCCACTTCACGCCAACTACACACACCCCATACCATGACAGAGACTCCACCAGCTTGAACAGTCCCCTGTTGACATGCAGGGTCCATGGATTCATGAGGTTGTCTCCATACCCGTACACGTCCATCCGCCCGATACAATTGGAAACGAGACTCGTCAGACCAGGCAACGTGTTTCTAGTCATCAACAGTCCCATGGCCGTGTTGGCGGGCCCAGGCCAGGCGTAAAGCTTTGTGTCGTGCAGTCAACAACGGTACACGAGTGGGCCTTCGGCTCCGAAAGCCCATATCAATGATGGTCCGTTGAATAGTTCGCACGCTGGCACTTGTTGATGCCCCATCATTGAAATCTGCGCCAATTTGAGAAAGGGTTGCACGTCTGTCACGTTTAATGATTCTTGTCAGTCGTAGTTTGTCGCGTTCTTTCACGATCTTTTCCGGCCGCAGCGATGTCGAAGAGTTGATGTTTTACCGGATTCCCGATATTCACGGTACGCTCATGAAACGGTCGTACGCAAAAATCCAAATTTTATCGCTACCTCGGAGATACTATGTCCCATCTCTCGTGCGCCGACTATAACACCATGTTCAAACTCACTTAAATCTTAATAACCTGCCATTGTAGCAGCAGTAACCAATCTAGCAACTTTGCCAGACGTTTGTTGTCTTACAGTATATAGGCGCCGTCGACCACTTCACGTTACTCTGTTTGGTTCCATACCTATGTTATTTGCATACGCACGCCTCTATCAGTTTTTTTGGCTCTCTGGTGTATATTGAAGTGTATTTATTTTTATTTATTTATTTATTCATTCAATTGCTCCCCATATTTCCCAGTTCATACTGAAAGGGAGTTGTCATAATGATTGTTTACATATAATTACAAAAATGCATGTAATTTTACACATACATAAAAGAAGAAGGAAATCAAAATACTTGCTGTGATTTTTTATTTGTAGTATGAATTCAGATGTTTTGAATGTGATAAGAAAGATTCATTGAAGTTCATACTCTTATAGTCCATCTCATATATGAAGGCCACATTCTTGACGGTTGATGATTGCCGCGCCAATGTTTACTTTTCGTTTATTATGTATCCATTCGCCATCAACTGGTGCATCAAGTGAAGGCTTTGATGCGACGATTCAGCGCTTCCAGGAGGTACTGCTTCGTGCGGCAATTTGTGAACTACTTGGGTGGCGTGGCAGGTGGTGAGAGAGGTCTTGAAAGGGAGTTTGGAGGGCATGTGTAGGGTCGTTTGTAAACGCTGCACACAAAATAAATGTTACTTTAAAAATTATGCAGATCTTGCGAAAAATAAAACTATTAATTTCTGTCTTAAAAGTATTCTACGAACACTTTTCGAGCTGGTAATACTTCGCAAAAGATCCAATAGATGGCGTGCACAACCGGTCAGAGTGCTTTCGGAGCTGCTTAATTTAGTCAATAGATAACACCTTGTAAAGTTGACTGTTGTTCTATTACTGTCCGGGAACGAAACACATTTGAAATATATTGCATCACATTGCTAGAGAAAATAATTCAACAATATTATGCAATATTTCTGTATGCTTTTGGAATCGATATCAAGCACGTAAGGAAAGCGGGGTTGGAGAGGGCGGGATACAACATGAAAAATGTTTTGAGGTTGCGTTTCATCATTTGTATACTGGTTGTTTTATTGTGCATTTCATTTTGAACACGTATACATTACTATTTTATTACGAAGTTTAGTTTCTAGTACTAAAAACCGCTGTTTAATGACAATGTAAAATAAAATGTATTAATTAACCTAGGAACTCTTTCTTATCGCGCGTATTTTCGGCTGGTCAAATGTGCGTCTGCAGTGCACTCAGAATAGCCAACGTAATATTTACTTTTATTCGTTCATGCCTCATCTGATACAGGATTTTGTAAATGGCACATTGTTTGTTTAGAATACATCAATTTGCCACTCACTGACTGTCAGAATCTGGCCAACTTATATGAAATTAAGCATACATGCTTGCTGCTCTGCATCTCTTCGCTCGCCCCGTCCCGCTCGAGCGAGCAAAACAGTGTGACAAGGGTAGGGTGATAAAACTAGGAGTCCGCGGCGATTTCCAAAGGTGAGCCACCCTGTGTGTCAGATAAACCTGTCGGGACTTGTACGCTCCCGTCCTTCAGCGGATTGAATTTCTGGGTTAGTCGGATTAATGTTCTGTTCATTACATTCTCCTCTCTCAGATAGACTCAGGGTGCGGGGAACCTTCTAGATTGGGCCAGCGAGACTACTTAAGGCATGACGGGCCTCCGAACTGACAGTTTATCTAAAGTTTGGAGGATTGTGCGACCGTAAGTGCCAGGTGTGCGTAGACAGCTAAGCGACGAGTGGCGACGAGTGGCGACGACAGTGAACAGCATGAGTGAAGTCTGTGGACTGCGAGCATCGCTATAGTGGAGAGCGAGACTAACGGGCAAGGCTACTGAACTGGATGCGTGAGTGACAGACATTTAGAATGATGGCAATATACAGATTTCATATGTGTAAATGAAGAGTGTGGATTAAGAGACTGTAACCAATATATAAGCATTGATAAGGACTTTAATTAGAATTAGATAGACATTAAAATATTGCGATCACTGAGGATAACAAGATTGATAGTGGATATAGGCAGTTTAATGTTGTAAATTATAGCTGTGTGAATAAATTAAAAAAATTAAATTAAGTTCATTTTTATATATTAACAACTCCATCCCTCACGAATTCGGATATGCCTCTGGCATCTTGCAACTGGTACATTTAATTACTGTGCATGTTGCACTGTTCATAATGTATGCATATGTACAGTTCGAAATTTCTGAATATACTGTGTATCGTCATGTATTGTTAGTGTGAGGAACTTTATTTTTAGTGTTGGCTGTTCAATTAATATGGATGTTTCTTGTACAGTTGATAGTAGTAAGAGTTTGCGTGACCACAATGTTGCAGTGTAATAGCTGTGCCCTGTGGTAGTTTTCTATTTTTATTGTTTATACTTTTATGTTTCATTGTTCATTAAAGCAATTAAATGTCTCACCAAGATGTGGCCCAGAGAAGCATGTGAAATTCAGTTGTAATTAGCCAGTTTCGTTAAAGGATTGAGGTCTTGATTAAATAAAATAATTGAACATAATTTTCTAATTGATTTACAATAACTACAAACAAAATACTCTCGACTCAATATCTCACAATAAATTGCTATAATTTCCTATCTACAATTAATAAATTTAATCAATAAAATTTACTGTTATATCAAAGATATTAATGTCATTAAATAACTAAAACCAGTCCCAATGGAGTGTATCAAAACCTATTGAATTTGTAATGACGCAATATTCTTAATTTTTCGGGACACTGGTATAAAATTCTTTCGTGTGTATTATGCTTTGGAAAGCTTCGTAATATTTTTATCGGGTTTAAAGTTTAAAGCCGCGGTGGCTCGTTTCCCGTGTTAGTTTATCGGACAGATGTTTGTCGTTTTACGGTTATCAGGCGGACAGTTACAGTTTTCGTTTCGAACTTTGGAGTTTTGTCAAGCGTCAGCATTAATTAGTTTAGTTCAGGCGATGTCGACAAGTTTTAGTTCCTCCGGCGCCGTTTTGTTGTACGAGAAGTTCGTTTCTGTGGATGTTGACGGCGTCGGCAGTTTTAGTTCCTACGACGCAGTGTCGATAAAGAGTTGAGAGCGTGTGTGGCCAGGCCCTTATCTCTGGAGAGGGGGGCGAGAGGCAGAACAAAAGACGCGTCTGCCTGTCGCCCTGGGAGAGTCTCACTTCAGTAACGGTCACTTCAAGTCGCCCGTGAGGGCAGGTTAGTGCAGTCGTCAGAAGCATCATACAATGCTCGCTTAGGTCGCGTTCAGGTGCGACGCTAAACCCCCATATTGGCCACTAGACTTTATTATTTTAATTCTCTGCCGGTGTGGGAGGTTTTACGCATTTTATATTTCTTTCGATGCAAGTTTGAGACATTAATAACCTGTAAACTACGGTGGCGCTGTTTCTGTACTTTTATAATTATCTGTGAGAGGTTCGTACTCTGCATACTGAAACTCCGTCTGTGAACTGTGAAACTGCAATAGTTAAATAAACATATATAACAAAATACTCTGGAACTTCTTTCTTAATTTATCGGCGTCCATTCACTGAGTCTCGTGTTTCTACCTATGAGCTAGTTGTGGCAAAGTAACATTCGGCAGTGTAAACCGTGGAACGTTACAAATTATTTTATCAATTATATGTCCATATTTGAAAGTTCCAATATTTACAATAAAGTCCTTATCACATGTTCATACAGCCCACCTCGGTTTAGTCCAGACCCTACCAGTCTGCAATGTCTGAGAGATCTCCGAGCGCCTTCATGCACAGTAGCCTTCAACTTGCTGGGTACTATGCCCTCTCATCTGTCCACACCGCACAAAACACTCGAGGGCCACCGTCTCGCAACCTCCGTCGTCTGTCCTCTCCTCTGATGTCCCTCGCAGCATTAGACTGCGCCCAATTACAGCACTTCAGCCGGATGGCTTCCACAAGACTGCCAACCCTCCAGCTGCAGTGTTATTTATAGTGTCTTCGGCCATAGCTGGAAAATTTCTCCAAATGCAGCGATGCGCAGAGGGTCCAAGTTCCCATAATATTCTTGCTCATCCTCTCAAGTCGTCCGCTCCTCCGGCAGGAGGCAGGAGGGGCTGTGACGCCAGCCAGGTCGGCTGTCAATCATTCCCGCGGCCGCCAGGCGATGGAGAAGCGGGTGTGGGTCTGCTTGGGGGAAGGAGAGGGTCGATGTGGGTCACCCCCTACAGTGCTGGCCCCGTATAACCAGGTCGCCCAGTGCAGGAGTCACAGTCATGTATCAATATTTATAGATGTTCTTCAGCATTATACATAATTTGTTCTTCACTTTGAAATAACGTGTCCACAAAACGTTTTTATAGTTTGTAAATTTTATAAAATTATATTTAGTATTACAGCCATTAACTGAAGTATCAACATTTTAATTTTTCACAGTAGAATCAGAATTTTTTTGATAGTGAAGAAATCATTATTCCTTCATGGGTCAGTAAATGCTTGGTTATTGAGTGATCCTGGACAAGCTGGGAAAGGGTTATCACCAATTGGACAATAAATCAGTTCATGAATGAGTTGTGTGATGGGTGGGTTGTGTATGTTCTTTTATTAATTTGGCTTTCGTAGAGATTGCATGAATCCAAAAAAAATTGTCTGCTGAACTGTCTTTGTCATATTCCTTTATTGTTCATTTGAGAGATATCTGGTGGAAGATGGTGTCCCAAAAATCAGTACATTTCACTTTTAGACTTTATTTTTATTATTTTAGAACATAAATGTTAGCTGAAATAAATAACAGTGAATCTCATTGGTAACACAACATTGCTTTGAGTATATCTTTACCATTCTCTCATATGTTGCACCTTTATTGCCCACTCACCATAAACCTTTACCACTTCCAATGGATTTTAATGGAAGATGAATGTTTAGCCCCAAAAAAACTTAATGAAAGGGCAAATTTGCATGCAGGATAAGGGTTATCAGAACCTTTCTAAGTTATGTTATGTTAGAGGAGGACAAGCATCCCTTCCCAAAATTTAATTTTTAAAACAATTGTATTAGGGTTTACATGCACATGTTGCTTCCTACCCACACCTTTTACACAAAGAAGTTACTCGAGTGAAAATGTACTATATAAAATTAAGCGACCTTCAACTTTATTAAACATACGTAAAGTGTGCAAACATACAGTTGTGTCACATGAAGACTTTGGCAATCTTTAGAGGGATGGGAGAGGGGCAAATGCACCCCTTGCCTTCCCCTTTCCAACGCTCCTGTGTGGGACCACGTAGAAGTTGTCACCATCAGACTTCGAGGACTTTAGATGCACTGTGTAGCCTTTTCCCTTTCTCCCAGGATCCGTGGTTGGCATAGCAGCTAAAGTGCTTGCCTCCCACCAAGGTGAACCAGGTTCGATTCTAGGTGGGTTGTTCCTGGAATTTCACATGTAGGAATCATACTGGATGGTGTTGCTGATTAGTGGGTTTTCTCGGGGGTCTCCCATTTTCCCTGCTCTCGAATTCTAGTGCTGCTCCATATCCACAGTGCTTCACCGTCATTGGCTCACAAGACCTCATTTTTAATAGCTGCTCAAACCCCTCTACTCTCCCCTCATCATTTTCCTTTATATGCGTATGTATGTTACAGTTTTCATGTATATTTTCTGTTTATGATTTGTTGGTAAAAATTCAATATGAATCATTTTAATTTTTGTAAACATTGAATTAATGTAAAGATATACATTTAACAATATTATTTAATTTTATTATTTATGAATTAAAGAAATCCGTTTATGCAGTTTCACATAAGCCTGTTTGGCCCTTGTACATAAATAACTTAAGTAATGCATCGTTTAGGGATCCTGCTAGGCCGTTACAGCTTCCAGCAAGAGATGGAGCTACGTGCTCTTGCAGCTGCTATTGAAAAAGGAGAGGCTTCCTTCAGTGATGCTGCCGTACTTGTCCAAGATGTGCAGGCAGAGAGCATACACACACTTATCAAGTACGCTGTCTTCAGGCGACAGGAAAATTTGTGTATGTGTAGCTCGATGGAATAACTGAGTAAATTTGGACTGCTTGGCCTAACTCCATTACTAATTGTGTTTTGTGTGGAGTGTATTAACAAATGTACAGTGTTTTTGTAACGTTGCAAACTTCTTGACATATTCAAATTCACTGTTTGCTTTTGATTTTTTTTTTCGTCATGGTTAATAATAATTAATTTTTGTTTTACATAATGATAAATATTGAGTAATGTCTTTTGTGAATGGTTGCAGTCAGTTTCTAGAGATTTGTTAAATTGTTTTGTTGGGAAAAATGTGTCTGTACATATTTATTGTGCTTGTATGTGATAAATGTTTCATGATCAAGTCTAACTGGTTATTTGCTTGCATGTTTTTGCTTTTTAAATTTAACCTGTCCTGTGTTTACTAGATGTTCTGGAGCACAATATTTGGTATGAATGCCTTATATCAAAGTTATCACAAGTTTGATTTCTAAGTAGCCACTTCATTAATAATGTACTATTGTCAGTGTGTAAGTGGGTATGTTAAAGAGCATTTCTATATCTTCCTCTTTCTATCATTGGGATACCATGCAACAATGTATGCTAGCAAAGAGCAGAACCATTGAATGAGTTATATTGAGTGTATTTGGCAATTATTTAGTTAACATAGTTCCAGAGGAGCAGTGTAGATGTTTGTGGTTTTATAAAATAGAAAAATGTAGAACTTTTAGTGTTTACAATGAAATTAATTATTAGTGCAATAATGTGTGGTGACAGCAAGATGTGAGTTGCTGAGTATGTGTGTGTAATGTTACGTGTGAGAGGACTGTGCAGCAATATGTGTTTTTATTTTGCTTAACTGATGTCTTTTTAATTTTAGACTACCATGAAACAATGTGTGTTGTGCTATTTTTGCTTACCGAGTTGTTAACCACTGTATGAAAAAATTTCAGCATTACAGTATGCTTGAAATGGGAGGTGACCAGAATTGTACTCAGTCTTGTTGCAAAAAGTGAAATATTGTTTACTGGTACAAATGCTGGAAAATTTGCTTAAAATAGGTACAAGAAGTTGATATTGATTTTGGATTTCATCATGAATAAAAAGGTTAACTTTGAGGGAACTTACCAACTGGGGCTTTGAATGACTTGAAAACTGTATTAATATGTTCATAACAAATTGATTCATAATGGCAGAGGGAGATGGGGCTAGGCTCAAATAATCCAATTAATTTTATTTGCTTTTTTTTGTCACCATTTCAGTTCAAAGACACTTCACAGCCAGTAGCGATTGTTTACATATGGATATTTGTTTTGGAGTTAAGTTGCAATAAAATAATTCATGATGGTATTTTACATTGTCAAGATTTATTTTCTCTATATTTATTTTATTTTATGTAAAAAAATTAGTGCATTTGTACATTTAATGTAGTATAACATGTAAATTTATGGTTGTACTTTCAGGTTACTGGGCGACAAATCTGATGATGATGAAAGTTGGAACCAAAAACAAGCAGAGTTGATTCGCCATCATTTTAAAGATCAAGGTTTTGACATAGTTGCACCAATTCAGAACTCTGGCATTATGTTGATGTATGCCAGTCCGGACAAGCCGAATACTGTAGGTTAATGTCATAGCCACTCAAATTTTGCAAAACATTTTCAAGCGTTTCTTGTTAAATATACTATAGCTCACTAGTTATACACTTTTAGAAAATGAAATAGTTTTAGGATTTCCTATGATAACACCTTGCTAGTTATTTTGCTGTTTTAGCAGTTTATTTTAATATTTTTAAGCCTTTGTCTGTTGCATCTTGTAAAATGTAGAGTAATTATTGAAAAAAAAAAATTTTTTTTGATGATTTATTTATTTTTATTGACAGAATTTGTGGAAAAATATTATTGTAATTGACTCCTGACAAGCTACTAATATCAAAAAAATTTTGTTGTGCACATATTTTAAAAAATTTATTGTTAATTGTCATTGTTACATTTTGCTAATGTGTCTGGTATAAGTTCTGCTGGAAACATGGTTGTGAAGTACTCCCAGATCCTCACTGCTGGGTACAGGGATTCAGCATGGTTGGCTGTCAGATACATGTTGTGGTGAATTGTCCTCAAACCCTTTGCCATCACACCAGCTCCATGAAAGGGTAGGAGAGAATACACAAGTCTAGAGACAATCTGAGGGTTTGTTAATAGAACTATTAGGGCAGAGGAGGGTGGTGGTGTCTTTGTGCACTCTCCGGTGCAGATATTGGACTTTCTTCCTCGCAGTCATCCTGGTGCTGGTCATCTGGTGTTGGGACCCTTCCCATTGATGCAGTTCCATAGGTACGCTGAGTGGCACTTGGGCTGTACTACTCCGAGACCTTTTTGAGCATTTGTCCAAGGAAATGTGCCAGACAGACATTCTGCTTCTGGGATGTGGACCAGTTGCCCATTAAATGTATGTGGGTTCAGCCAGCCCCAGAAACAGTATGACCAGGGCAACGAGCACTAACACCATCTCTGTATTTGGTCAGGGGTGTCAGAAGTATGGGTCANCACACACACACAGAGTCGAGCAAGAAGTGGGGCTGAGTCCCGCTTTTTCAGAAAAATATCTTCATCGAAAGTGAAAACAAGAAACTTCAGGAAGTTTCACTATACAACTCAAAGCTTCATGTTATTTTTTTTTGGTTGTACTTTTTAGTCATACCTCTGGTGGGGTTATGACTCTTGACTAACACAAATTAACTGTGATTCAGTGTGTGGCAGATGGCAGTACTTGGCGCAGTGTGGTGGCTAGAACTTGGTCTAGCAAACTAATAATAGACCAAACTGTATTGAAACGTTTTGCTACACATTCGAACTTAGCATAGAGTGCATGACATACGTAAATTTATTATTTGTTTTCTTTCTGCCACTGATGTTATAAAATGGATCAACCAACCAAAATGAGATGTCTTGGTTTTCTTAAAAATTAGGAAGATCAGTTTCTTAGAAAAATCAGAAAATTTAAGTGAATACCAGTTAGAGTCGAACAAATAGGGTAAGTTAATGCCATTTGTCCATTTCTGGTATTTTTGTAATACTACTTATATTAATTTTTTTCCACTAATATGATTGGTTGTATACAGTATTTTAACTGTTCCAATTTACAGAAGTCTTTGTGATAATTGGTTCAGCCAAAAGGTGTAAATTATTTATAATATTTATTACTACATTGTAACTCAAATTCATGAAGCATTTCTTTTCTTCTTCTTTTTTAACAGAAACATTTGTGAACTGAGCTCATGATTATCATTAACTCTTCTATTGTACTCGTAACAATATTTGTCCTATTTTTTTGAAACTTTGAAATTCTTTTCACAGACTCATCTACTCCCAGAGAGTTTGCCACAGACTTTGCTTGTTTATATACAACCACAAATTCTTGCTCTGAATGGCCTCCGATTCTCTTTAGTTCTATGACAGCATCTTCGGCAATTGTAACAGCTGCATCCAAGTTCAAGGATTCTTTCTGGAATTGCCTACATAGGGGCATCCCATATCCAAACACTTAATTAATTACAAATAATGATACAAAAAATTGAAAGTCCATTGCATTGATTACAATTTTTGCATGTGTTGATGTTGTGTCATTCCATCTGCAAATCTCTTCTAAAGCTTCAAGTGTATATTCTAACAACTCAATGAAATCACGTACTGCATCATACTTCGCTATCCATCTCTTAGCACAGTCTCTCTTCAGAGATCGTGCACTTGGGGAGGCATCACTGTTTTCAATTACTTTTGATAATACTGCCTTTCGCTTAGGAGTGTTAAAGTCATGGATTTTTTCCACAGTTCCAAGACAGTTCCTCACTGCTTGAATTTCACTTGATTTTGTGATGGTCAAATTAAGAGAATGTGCAACACAGTGCACATAAATAGCCTTAGGATATGTTTTCTTGATGATAGATTGTACAACATTATATTTACCCGACATGTTACCTGCACCATCGTATCCCTGGCCAATTAGATGTTCACAATCTATACCACACTGAATTAGTCCATTAAGAATGATTACTGCCAAGTCCTGTCCCTTCAAAGGGTTGGTGTTTAAAAACTGTAGGAAGTCCTCTTATCTCACAACTACTATTCACATATCTCACACAAATAGTAACTTGCTCTACATTTGATGTGTCTGTTGTTTCGTCTGACAAAACAGAGAAACACCAGCAGCATTGATTTTAGAAACCACTTATTCAAAATAATCTGATTGCAGCACTGAATAATCTCATTTTGTATAGTAGGACTCAGATATTTACTCCCCTCTTCTACACCTGTACCACAGCCTCCCAACATTGAATGTAAGTCATTGTCGCCAGTAGCTCTATATTTTACGATGGCATTAAAGTTTCCTTCATTTGTGTTACTGCCACTTCTGTCGTCAATGTCTCCCACCTCAATTTTACCACTATCACTTTTGAAACACTTTCTGTATGGTACCTATTTTCAGAATGCTGCCTGAAAATTTCCTTGGCCTTCTTCCAATTGTTGTATTTCGACTTTACCAACTGGCTTAAAGCTTGACTGCCTATCCCTCCCTTCTCAGCAAATACAACAATATTTTCAAAAAGCCCCTTGATCATTTTCTGAATAGGATAGCCAATCAAACTCCTCTAGCCACTGACATTAAAATCTCTGCTTCACTTTTTTATCTTTGTATCTGTCAATTAAGGGGAATGTATATTTTTTTGGTTGCTCTCGCAAATATTTTTAAGTACCTGCCCTTTTTAATCTTCTATTCACAAACATGGAAATGTCGTTTACATGAGCAGTCACTGTAGGTTCATGCGCAGCAGGTGATATTGTAGTGTTGCTTTTGCACAAGCACAGCACCTCGACCTCAGGTTCATTATTGGATTAACTTGCTGTTGTACATTGTCTTTTGGTTTTGACAGCATTAACGCCATCCCTTTCAGTTTCACTAACAAGGTTTTTTTGTTTTTTTTTATTTTCGGATCCCGTTCAAAAATTTAGATCAGTTTACTTTGCGACATAGTGTGGGAAACAACACTGTCAATACTTGTAAGTTTTTAATACTTACGTAGATACGAGGGTTATTCGGAAAGTAAGGTCCGAATCGCCGTAGCTAATCGAATGTCGCACGAACATTGTAACGCGCATGCGCACCGACTCCCGGCATGCCTTGCTCGTCAAACGACGCCATTTGCATTGCTATTGTTGCAGTGTGCTGTTTACAGTGTCAGTTCAAAATGTTTAAAACAATTGATCAGCCCGCCGACTGTGAAATACGGTCAGTGATTCGATTTTTGACAGCAGGGAACGTTTCAGCAGTGGAAGTTCATCGAAAGATAAGTCAAGTGTATGGCCCCAATGCGATGAGTGACAGCAAAGTGTGTAAGTGGGTGAGAGCTTTCAAGGACGGACGGGAAAATGTCCATGATGAACCGCGATCAGGCCAACCATCAGTGATCACAGAAGATTTGATCAAAGCCGTGGACGAAAAGATTCGTGAAGACCGGCGATTCACAATTTCAACTTTAGCATTGGAATTTCCGAATGTGGGTAGAACAACTTTGCACAAAATTGTCTCTGAAAATTAGCAATTTCACAAATTGTGCGAACGTTGGGTTCCCAGTCTGCTTACTGAGGAACACCAAATGAAAAGAATGGCTTGTGCTCTTGATTTTTTGGACAGATATCATAAGGAAGGTGATAAATTTTTAGAGAAGATTTTCACAGATGACGAGTTGAAAGAAGCAGTTACAGACTGGTTATCCTCACAGGTGGCAGACGTCTATGACTTAGGCATACAGAAGCTTGTAGAACGTTATGACAAATGTTTAAACAAATATGGAAACTATGTAGATAAATGGAGAAACATGTAAGGAATTAAATAAAAAAAATTTTTTGAAAAAATCTGTGATGGTTTGTGTATTATAAGAAATTAGACCTTACTTTCCGAATAACCCTCTTATTATAGGCTGTTCACGGTAAAGCGAGCACTCAGGAATAATAACCAATGAATACATTTCATTGTGGCTTCAGACTCTTGGTTTTGAGTAGGGTGAAATGTATACACTGCGTTTATTACTCACATGGCAGTGTTTACAATAACAAGTGGCAGAAGGATATAAATTTACTGAAAGAGAAAGTAACCAGGGCTTCAAAAGTGCTCACTTTACCATCAACAGCCTATACTTATATTTTGATCCATGTATGTGTACAATTTTTTGTTAAAAAATTTTTTGTAACTTTTTTGTGCAATATACTTATATTGTATATATATATATAATATAATATACTAACAGCAATAACAAAATTGTATTCGTATTCTCAGCTTGACTTATTCTGTTTGTGAAGTGATCAACATGTGTATACATGGCAGATAGCTTGTCTGATTGCATATAGTTTCTCTGCTTTCTGGCCACTTTGATGTAGCTGATATTATTCATTGTTACGTAGCGAAGAGAACAGAGTAAATATATGAGTTAACAAAATTATATCTTGAAGATAGTTTGTGAAAGTAAATTATGTTACTTACTGTATGTTAATTTTTGTTAACAGGTGTTAATGGTTGATAAAAATATTGCTGTATATAACTGCACAACCTTGGTAAAAGCAGCACCACCCGGGAAAAATACAAATATGCTGTCAAAAGACGTTGATGTAAGTATTTAATGAATGTTAGGTAGTTCATATTTAGCAGTTCATGCTTTTGCACTGCCATTACATATTATTAACTTGTCATATTTGGTAATATAATATATTACTAAAGGCGTGATACAAATAGTTTTTATCAGTTAAGGCCAAAGTCAAAAAACCAACTCCCCTCAAAAAAAAATGTTTAGAGTTGCTCAAGTAAACTCAGGAATGCTCAGAAGCATTTTTGCCAACCATCTCTGGTTATTTGTTGAATTGTAGCAACTGACTTGTGCGGTGGATGTAGCCCGTAGTGGTGGGTGGTCGTTCCCTCTCACCCAGTACTCTCCACCACTCCAGCTGTGCATGTCATCACTAGGAAAGAAGGGAGGCAGAAGTTTGACACAGATGAGACACAGGTCTATTGCCCGATGACACAACCTGGTACGCTGTAATCACAGTGTGTTGTGTGCCTGTTGACCTGGTCTCCATTTGCAAATGCCCTTGTACCTCTCCACCAGCTCTGTCAGTATTTACTTAAGCTAGTGCTTATTGCCAATTGCAGACTTTTTATTTTCGCTTTTGGTATTTTGAATATTATTGAAGTTGTACAAATTCTGGCCTCAGGAGTTCAGCACTTTGTCTCTGTGCATGATCGAAGCATCAATACCTGCCATGACAGGTGCCACAGTAGCCAGACTACTTTCCTCTCACCAAGGAAATCAGGTTCGATTCCCAATGGGGCCACCCAGATTTTCGCATGTGGGAAACATGGCACATGTTGCTGCTGGCTGATAGGTTTTCTTGGGGCACTCGTGTTTTCCCTCACCCATTCATTCCATCGTTGCTCTCTGTTCACGTAATTTCACCCTTATCATTCCTCTATAGCTCAATGCACCAACCAAAACCTCTCAACCACTCAACTTTCTGCCATGATTGCCATTATGTAAAGCATAGTTTCTTGTTAGTCTACCTTGTTCTGTAAGGTTAATGATGGGATGGTTTAGGGACAGTTTGGAATAAAGGAGGAACAAGTCTGTAGCAGACTTCCAAGCGTTCTCATATCAGCAGATAGCTCCCTTGACTCCTCTAGACTCCATTGGTGGGAGCTCACATCAGGAGATGTCGTCAGTGGTAACGCTGGCTCCACCTCAAATGTGTAGTTGGGGAGACAGTGCAGCAAGTCCTGTTGTCTGTGGATATGTAACCCTGCAGCCCACATAAATAGTTCCTACTGATGGTGTAAGCTGTTAGTGAAAGGCTAGTGGATGTTACATTTCCTGAACTTGTCCTAGAATGGGGGTGGACTATGGAGTAGTACAGGCAATAAGCAGTGCATACTGGTGCACACACTGTAATCATCCCATGGCGTGACACATGGAGACTTGCTTCAGTGTGTACCTGGTTCATTTACTGACCAAATTTATTCATCTTTCCTCAGAAGTTTTGAGGTGGAATAATACCTGATTTGTAATCTGCACTTGGTGCCTTGTTGAAAAAGCCAGACATTGAGAATGAAGTTTTTTAATGCTGTAATTCGCAAGCTCGTGCACCTGACATGTGGCTTCTACCTGCGTGTACTGTATTTAGCAGAATTTAAGACTAAAGTTTGTTTTATTCCTATTTATACTTCCAAATATTGAGACTTGTCTGATTATTTTGGCTACTCACATTTTTCGAAACAGTAAAATTCACTTAACATAATTTTAAAAACGTAAACAGACTGTGTGTTGTAATTATTAAAATAGCATAGCGATAGACAAAGAGGTGTAGTATATACCGTATATTATAGTGCATGTTCTTAACTGCAATGAATTTGGCTTTGTTGAACCTTTATTTTAGTGCCAAAATTAAATAATCCTGCTAAATTACATTCCAAAATAATTTTTGGAGAAATCAATTTTTTCTGGAGACCAAAGTAAAAATTGTAGGGATGATCTTATGTTGGAGAGGGAGTTTGGGTCATGTACTTCAGGAACAGAGATTACATTGTGAGAACCCTGCAGCCAAGCATTTTGCCTTCACACTATGCGCATGAGCCTTTTAATAGGGAAGAATCGCAGTGGTGAGATTGCATAGTAGAAGTCACTTGTATGGGCCATGAGTATAGAAGGTTGCCACCAGTGTCATTGAGACTTCCCTGAGACACCAAACAGTTGGCTCAGTGAGATAATGTATATGACACTTTTTAAAAGTGTTATTCACAACTTAACTTATTAAACGTAACTTGATGGAAATGGCAACAGAAACGTAAGAACACACCCACATTGCGATCATAACATGTCTTGCAACCATGTCATGTGACTGGTCAGTGTGCAGGGTTTCTTCCATGAATTTGTTGATTTCAAAGTTTAAAGAAACCAGTAATTTGGTACATGACTGCATTTGGACTTTGGCCGTGACATAAATTTTTTTTTATTGAAAAGTAGATTGTAGGCAGTTTTACTTAAAAGACAACTGTTAAAATCTAAGGTTGAGTTCAGAATGGTTTATATAATTAATTTGTACTGGAATTGTGATAAATAAAAACTTTAATAATTTTTCTCCTTTTTTAAAGTGTGTAGCGGTGAACTGTAGCTCTCAGTACTTTGGAAGGAAACTAATATGACTTACCATATAAACACAAAACACAGAATTGTTGTATGATATTTTTTTGAAAAACCAGTCATATTAGGAATTATTTATTTTATGTAGCGTATGGCAATATGATGTGTCACCATGATGATAGATTAGATAGATAGATATGCTTCTTTTCAAGAGCCAGGAGATTCTAAGATTTATCTGACTGCCTATATTTGTTTGTCTATTTAGCATTACCCAGGGTGCACCACAAGGAGGCGGACTAACATTGCACCCTATATTAGGAATATTTCTTCTGATGAAGCAAAGTTGGCATAAAATTTACAATTTGTACACATTGGTCAATGGTGGTATATGGTATAATTGTGAAGGAAAAGTGGTATGCATATGACTGATGGTAAATAATTCTCGTATAAATGAACACAAGTGAAGTGGTTTTATAAATTTTATAAAGCTATAAAGGGAAAATCTTTTAGCTAGGTAAGCATATGTAAGCCATGATTCAAGGTGTTTTCCTACCAGCTGCATTCTGAATTCTTTATCATCCTGCATTTCTAATTATTTTACAGCTAATATGCATCCATTGCATACATTGTAACACCACATACTGGTAAGTGGCTATTAAAGGTGAATAATCTTGGAGTACCTAGAAAAAAACCATTGTTCAACTGAAATGTGTGCGCCTGTTTCCTACATGCAAAAGTTTGTTGTGACCCCTCTGGGAAATGAACCTGAATTGTTTTGATTGGTTTTTAAGGTAGCCATGTGACCATTTTAGCCTCTTTCGCATAGAAGGATCATTTTGTGGTACAAGACATGGGTTTTCCCCATGTAACCCAAACACAAACAGTAGTTAGTGCACGGGAAAACTTCCACTGAAATTGAAAAAGATGAAAATGAATTAGTTGAAAGTGAAGGCAGTGCTAAAATGGTTATCGTGTAATGCAGGTGCTATTGTATGTCTGAGCATTGCTTAATAAGGGTATCACAGTGATCAAAGTATCTTTTAGACACTGGATACCAACGCGTCGCTGCTGTTCGCTAGGCTTATCCACCTTTACTGAATCATAACATCTCCCCCGATGTCCTCCTCTCTTAACAGGTACAGCAGAAGAAAAAGTGTGGGGGATATATTGATGCAAACTAAGTCATTTTCTGGTAGCCGGGGTGGACAAGGGTGTAGACGTTTCGCTACGGTAGAATTAAGTCAGATAGGATAGAAAGAGAGAAGGAAATACTAAGGTAAGCGGTGCTGCCAATGTTGTGAAGTCTTCCGTGACTATGTCTGAATGGCCAGGGCAGTGTTCTGCTGTGTGTGTAACTGTATGGTGCGGCGGCCCTGAACTTGGTATTAGCTAAGGCGTGCAAATACTCTTCCACGCGACCGCGGCAGACCACTCCAGGTGGGACCGATTTGCATCAGCCTGTTCTTAAAGTCCCGCTATATTTTTATTTTGTGGTAACTAAAACTGAATATCCCTTATGAAGTGGCTTAAATTAATCTAAGGATAAAAATTTTGAATTATAATTTGTTAAATGATAATGACAAAAATTATTGAAAGGATAAAGTACAACAATAAACTACTCCCATTGCCAATAATTGCAAAAGAATTACAGAAATGCTGAAAGTTACAATAAGGTTATTACAACTGAATGCTGAGAAATATAGGCCTAATGAAATTATAAATTTCATGATCAGTCTTAAAAATTAATGCATAATTTGTCGATGTCTGTTAGAATGGAATAGGATTAGCATGTGGCATATAGGAGGGCATAAATTAATTTTATTATAATATTAAAAATAAGTAGAACAAAAGAACAAAAGTTGTGCTGTGGCATGAGACCTATATACTTAGTATGGGAAGGGTGTATGGAGACTTATGCTAACTTTAAATAGTATAATATTTTACAACAATTAATATGAAGTTATGTCATTTTAAATTTTCTGTAACATATTGAATGTTTGCAGATAAGCCTGGTCATAATATAATAATCAAACTTAGTTTTTATGAAACTGAAACAATTACATATATTTTGGTGTAATCATCATAAGTTTATAAAAAATGATTAAGCCTTTTTTTTTTTAGAGTACTTGGTAGGCTTGTATAAAATGTATTAAATATTTTTTCTTTGATAACTGTAATATATGTTTGGAGGCCCCTCAGTCTAAATATAATTGCTTAGGTTTTTATATTTCAAATTATGTTAGACTTTTGTTTTTACAATTTTTTTTTTCAATTTTTTTTGTGAAATAAATATTTAATAGTATCCTATATAGTAAGTAATAAAATATACATGATACAGCTCTGTTTATATTATCCATGATTACTCTTTTTTAATTTTTTGTATCATTGAAAATAATGGGATTTATTAACAAAGATAGTAAAGGACGACACATTCCATCTACTTATATGTTTTGTGTTTAAGTGCAAAATCTAATAAAGCGGAGTGGTGTTGGTGTGTATGTGTAAAAACACTTAAGTGTGTGTGTGTGTTAGTGCAATACCGGCCGGTTGTGATTGTGTTGAAAGTGTGATGGTGCGTTGCTGATTAAATATTACTGTGGCAAAATTTGAGTGATTTTTATAAGTGTGCAATTAAAACACTCAAATTGGCAGTCTTCATATGACTGTGTAATTGTTGTGTGGAGCAATAAAACCTTTAGGCATAATAGTGTTGGCGTGTACGAAATTTCTTGCTGTATTGGGTAGAGTCCCTCAGAGTGTTCGGGTGTGTGTGTCAGCTGAAAAATTTCTTGATTGGTGAAATCTAGTGCAATAATCATTTCATGTGTGTGTAGGTAGCAATATCTATTGCGGGATTGGAATGCTGTCGTGATTATTTTGTAGATTTTCCAATGAACCGATTTCCGTACAAGTGGAATTTGAAGTTTTGTGACAAATACGTGTAATGCCAATGCTGCATTCAGTGAGTGGAAGTTGATAATAAGCGGTGGACTTGCTGGGTGGAATTGCGAATTGTAGTTCAGTGTTTTGCAGTTGCTTGCTAACATTGTTTAGATCTCTGAGAAAGTTATTCGTGGGTACAAGGTTGATTGGAAAATTGCGGTTTTTACAGTGTGCTAGGCGTGTTAAGAATTCTTGCTCTCTCAGAAGGGCAATAAAAAAGATTTAACAAAATTGATAAACTAAGCTGTTGTGTTGTGGCTTACAATTTGATTGTGGAAGTAGAAGTTTTCAATGTTGTAATGTAACAGTTATGTTATTAATTGCGGCAGCCAGTCTATTAAGACTTTCGTAAATTTGCGAAGTGGCTTTGTGCGTATTAGTCACAATGGATTTAATTGCGGCATTATTAGTATACACCGAGGCCTTCAGTCAATCAATGTTCATAAGGAGCGCATAGTCATTGGCGGGCGATTAGTTGATCAAAGTATTTGTTTGTTAAAGTATTGCAACACCAGCTAAATGCGTCCCCAATGAATTGAAGACCTCGTTTTGTCCGAGAGTTTAGTGCCACTTCGCTTCTGAATTCCGACACGAGATCAGCTTGCAAGTTTTTGATGGTGTGTGTTATTAATTTGGCGGCTATACATAAGCTAGGCGTCTATAACTGGCACATACTTTGCTCCCAGGTTTTGGTAAGGACATTGTTGTGGGGTTTGTAGTGGAATGTGATACAAAAGAGGTATGGATTCTTCGTAAATAACGGCTGAATTGATTTCCGTCCAGTAAATGCTGGTGTGAATGCGGAAGGTAGGAGTTTGGATTGTGCGTTGGAGACATCTACGTCATGAATTATGAAGGATATGAGAAATGCCAGCACAAAACTCTTGGTTATGGTCTCTGAAAAAGGAAAACATTACGTTATTATTTGCAGAACATATTTATTTTATATTATATCTATATAATCTGTACAGAGTATCTTGTCAGCATGAATATGCATTCTGTGTGTATTATAGCAAATTGTTACATAAAGGGGAGGGGTTCAGCTGGCGGCGGCTGGAGATGCAGTCTGGTAGGGAGTGAGGAAGTTGTTATTAAACTTATCCACATGGTGGGGTAATTTGTGGCGGCGGGACTGATTGTGTGTAGAAGAACGACGTTTGCTTTTCAATCATTTACTTTTGTTTTCTGGAAAGAGGCTAAGGTCCTCCCTTCCCTCGCACAGCCTTGCATCAGTTGTTATGTTTTTAATATTTTATGCTAGTGTCTAGGGACTATGGAAGGTTTATACTATTATGCGGGAAAAACTGAAGTTAGTTATGACGATGGAGTGGGTATTTAGTTGAGCTATTATTATATACATTAAATATAAGTTATTGGCGACGGAGGTCCTACTCAATTACGGTATATGACTAACCTGAATGATAGTCACCAGAGGCTGAGTGTTGAGTCGGAAGGCTACAAGCGGAACGCCAAGCTGCATCTTGATGGCTTCATCTTGGCGTGGGTCCACAGACAGACAGACAGACCCTGTACAAAGTGTTGCCAAGTTTGATATAGTTTATAGTGGCTTCACTGATATGCTTAATAAACTATTATTACTGTAATGTGTTTTGGATTCTTCGCCTGACCTGGATACCAACGCATCGCTGCTGTTCACTAGGCTTGTCTGCCTTTACTGATTCATAACAATTCCAAATGAGAGGGCTTTTAAAAGTGCTCTTTTTACAGTGAATAGCATGTATCATTGTGGTACGCTTGGAAACAGTAGTAATGTAATAAATAATGTTTTAATACAGGAGTTATGTAAAATTTAGCAGTAGCTTCCAGCAACAGTTTGCATTATATTTATAAACCAAGTTGTCAATTGATGAATATTAAAATACAGTACATAGTTATTGTAAACAAACAGAGCAGTTTGTAATTTTCATTGTAAATGAAATTTTTTGCAAATCTCTGTCTCCACAATTTTTTCTCTTTCACTGTGTTACAGTCTTCCATGTCTCCTGCACATGTGTAATTATCTGTTCTCCCCATTTCCATCTCAGTTTTCTTTGAGGCCCACTTCCACTATGGTGTTCTCCTGAGAGTAAGGCCTACCTACATAATGTCACAAGTACATATATATATGTATTCAGGTATAGGTAAGTAGTCATTATTGTACTCAAGACTGGAGAATAGACATTGCTGGTATATTGGATCACTTAGCCATAGATGCAAGTCTGGCCCTCATATTTGCTCTTAAAATTTTGTAATCACAGATGTAACTGTAATTAATAAATAATGTGTAGTAGTTAGTGTGTTTGATTTACAATGTGTAGAAAGTACTTTGCAATTAATTTGTTTGTAGGGAGACGTGGTGTATGCTAACTTTGGCAGAGACAGTGACTATGACGTTTTGAAGAAGAACTCTATTGCTATTGAAGGAAAAATAGTACTTGCAAGGCTGGGAGCTGTATCACCATTGGAGTTGGTGAATATATTTATAATTTAATGAAGCTGTCTTGTGTACCAAAAAGTGTTCAACAGAGTTTTCATAAAAACAATAATTTTTTATTTATTTTAAAATAGTAGTTTTGTAGCATTGTGAGATTTCTTTGTGATAACTCTGAAGAGAGCATGTGATTAGGAGCTCCATCTGGCTGGCTGACACATTAACATTGCAGAGGTTTGTTAGAAAACACGTGACTGAAAAACAGTTGGATATTTTCTGTTAGTGTTTAAACAGTAGTGTTTAAGAAATGTTTCATATCCAAAGACAATTTTCAAGTTTTCATTTAAACTTTAAGGGTTATTTTTTAAACGTGAAAGTGGCTAAAACAGTTAATTTCAGAACCAGTTTTAGCAGCTAAACTTTTTGTTGAGAAACTTAAGAGATATCTTTAGACATGCATCACTCTTTTATCTTTATTAATGTGTCATAAAAATACAGGGTCACTGCTTAGTCGCATTCAGGCAAGTTGCAGACGGAAAGACTACATGCCAGTTGAGCGCTTTGCGCGTAGAGGTAGTGAGGCAAGTCATGAGTGGGCAAGAGTCAACCTTATAGCTCACAAGTTTCAAGGCCTTGAATGCACAGAATAGCTGCAAGCAGAACCCATAAAGTGAACTAAAGTGGTTTGAAACGATATTCTGGTATGAATGGTTATACACCACTAGGAAGTATTGTATTGAAACAGTAATGTGTACAAAATTGACAAGACAGCTATCAACGATAGATCAAAATCTCAAAAAGCCCAACAAATCCAAGAATAGTCTTAAGCAAAACAAAAAAATAAAAAATGCACTTGACTATTAAGACTCCCGCCTACCTGGGGCTTCTTTTCTCGTTTGAGGTAGAGAGTACGCCATCGCCACTAAGCACAAGGCTGTTAACTGACGTGCAGTGTTCTCGTCGCACTGCCTGTACCTATGGGACTTTCAGTGGTGACCCTTTTATTTTATTGCTGGGAAGTGTGTAGGATGGGTCAATGTAGGACCTTGAGTAGTTTTGTATGTATTTGATGCATATGTTTTGAAATACAATGCTTTGAAAAAAAATTTTTAGGTATTTTGGAGTACTCTGAAATGGTGTTTCTAATGTGCGTAGACATCTTGAAAGCACTCAACTGCCCTCATCTAAAGTGCATGTTCTTTTCGTAGATCGGCACATTGGACACACATTTAATAATTTTGCAGAAAAACGTGAATTACTAACACACTGTAACACAGTTGAAGTGCTAGGTAGGCAGGGGCCTTAAGAATGGATCACAACCTCCAACATAGTGTCGTGGTCATGAGTAAAAAAAAGAGCGGGGGAGCCTAAATGATAGGCAAACACACACTATTCTCTAAAAGACTCGTTTGGCATAATGAGACTGTAAAGATAGCGAGAGGTACTCGAAATGAATAGAATATGGGATCTAACAAAACACTAAGGACAACATACAGGACCCCAGCAACAGTTTATGATTCTGACAGACTTAATTAAAACTCACTCAAAGTTCTCTAAAAACCTAACATTCAAGTCCAAGAGAGGGAGGAAGGGGGTATTAGCTAAATCAATGTGAATATGTGCCAAATAATACCTGGAAAAAAACATTAATTAAATTTAATAAATAATTAAACAAGGATTATTACAAAAAAAAAACATAACAGATGACTGGAAAAATTTGAATCTGTGTTGATTAAGAATAAAGACAAAATATTTAAATTATTGTGATTTCAAGAATTTAATATGTTGCAACTTCAAATAATTATTTCTGGTTCTTACAAAAACTTTAGAATGTGTTCAAAATAAACTATGCCACTTTTAGACGATTCTTTATCTCGGAAATTACTGTGTACAAATTAATGCAGTTAAAATCTCCTCTGGATTGTTGCATCTTGATAGCTCAACTCACAAAGACATAACATTTGCAATAAAATTAATTGCGGTTGGGGCATACAATTCAGAAGGGCTTAAACCTAACTTACACAAACCCAAACCTATCAGAAACTTAAACTAAATTTAACCCTATCCTGAACTTAAACTTAAACTGAAAATACGTGGGTAATTCTCGATCGGCGAGACAGCAACACATGTGTATGCCAACTACAGCTATCTCGCGTGCCAGGTATCAAGTTGCTAAAACAACTTAAATTAAATCAGGATCAACGAAACTAAACAGATGGATGGCTGTTCAGCCCTCGCTGTGTGAATCGCCCGTAGGCAAAGTTTGGAATCTCAAGGTCCAGATCTTCTCTCGTTGGTACCCAGTGGCAAAAATTTGCCTGGATGACCTACATAAATTGTGTTTTAATGCTTGCAAGCATACTTGTATAAGAGCCAGATGAACAAACAGTTAGTCTATTGGCTAGAGCTGCAAAAACCTCATTTCACAAGTGAAAGTTTACAAACTCTGGCAAAACCTGTACAGCTGTCAAAACACTGCCTGCTGGAAATCTGCAGTAAACCAGGAACACATGCAAACTGTACAATTTTAATAGAAACTCTCCTATTGCACCACCCCGACTTGCAAAACAAACAGCCTGCTACTATCCCACTTCATGTGGTGCAAGAAATTTCAAAACTACTGCCTTCGGTAAGGCAGCCAAATTTTTCAACTGTGATAATATTACACAAAACAACCAAAAACCATAAAAAAAAATACCAAGAAAGACAAGAAGTATGTGTTATTTTTTTGTCTTTAAATGTTACCTTTAAGCTTTTTTCTTCTCTATACTTGTAAGATTCTCATACATTTTTACTGTACAAGAAAGCCGTTTGCACAATTCAATTTTAAATAATATATTGGATGTTTGATGTGTTAAAATTGTTATTACACTGAAATGACAGCTCTTGACTTTGTTGTAAGGTAATACAGTGGTTTATTGGGTAGATATATGAAGCCTTAAGAAGAGGAGTGGCTGGAGTTGTGTTATATGCTGACCCCCAGCAGTATATGGACAACAGTTCAGCTTCTTTGTGGCCTCTTCTCACACCAGCCCAGCTTGCATTGCTCCATGTATTGAACAGTGGAAATATGCATGAGGATGGTGAGTATTCAGCAGAATTTTTTATCATTTTTTGCATGCACAATAATCTATTTTTCCTCCAAAATTGTTTTATTGTGGTCAGGATGTCTACCAAACCACCATCCAAAACTTTCCCGTTTTTTCCCATTTCTCTCTCCGTTTTCTCAAAGAATTTTTATAATTTTCCCAAATTTTTGTAAGGAGTTTGACACTCTTAGTGTTTTACATATTAAAGTAAATGTCTGCCCTGCCACAGGACGAAAACCAATATTTCAAATATGTGCAATGAATTTAACCATGCAAGTTTATAACTACATAGCAACAGACCCTTGAGAAACACCATCAGTGCAGCCGATGATAAGTCGTCACTGGGTCGAAACACTGTGCCCTGGCAAGTACAGTCCCATGTGTTCCTAGGCAGTCAGAGCAGAGTTTTTGTGCAGCCAGTCATGGGGCTAAGCACTAATATTTTCCTTTTTATACCAATGCTAACTCATGTGTATAATATGTACAAATATCCATATACACTACAAACTTATTTCTTTAGAACAGTTTGTTGTGCATCAGAGACGCACCAAACATGCAGCATTTAATGAATAAAGTTAGAGTTTTTAAAAACATTTAAACATTGGGCAACATAGTATGGCCTTAAAGGTGGTTGCTTGGCTAAAAGTATATTTCCTGTTCAAGGTTTAGAGATGCTGTAGATATGTGGTCCACAGTTGCTGATGCAATACACTGAACTGGTGTGCAGTTTCTTAGAGGGCATTGTGCTTCAGTGGGACTGTTTACTATTAAGAATTTGACGCAGGTACCGCCACTGTAGAAGACATGGCGGCTTATATGGTCAGAGTTAATGTCCCCCAGGCACCGACTATAAGGTGCGTGGAGGTTGCAGGTTTGGTAATGAGGTAGACTATTACTGTTGTATTTTGAAGTACTAATATATTGTCTCGTATATATTCACAAATACACAACATCAAAACTTGAGAGGTGTGGTACTGTAGTACTTTGGCTACTCGTATTCACGGGGCGAATTCGTGGTTGAGTGGGGCTTCTTTAGGCGACGAATTTTATACTTAACTCATTGGTGAGTGTGGGTAGGCTGTCATCTGGGGATGAGTTCTAGGGAAGTGGTAGGCCTTGGATGCAGGCCCCCTGTGCTGCTTCTCCCTGGACTGCTGTTCGGACTCGTACTCACGCAACTCTCCCCGCGGCCCGGTGATGATCAACTGTTTTTATATGACTGACCCCTTAATGATGCGACTGACGGACGTGGCCGGGTTCCGATATCCCGGCCTTGGTAACTGTTGTACTGACTTACTCTCTGCTCGAACTGACGTCTCTCGGCGGTGAAGATGAACTAACAACTGCCCCGATACGACTGCCTGACGTACCCGATATTACTGACTGACGGGCGGTAGTAATCGACTGACCCCCCTCCACTCTTGGAAAGGGGTTTTTATACACGCCAGCCGCTGCCCTGAATCGGCGGCACGTGGCGCATTTTAGGGGTGGGAAGGAGGTGTGAGGGGGTGAGGTGGAAGAGCTCCGAACAAAGCCTTCCACCACACGTGTCCTCGCTTAATTGTCGGCACGTGGCGCCTTGTAGGGGTGGGAAGGAGGGGAGGGGCGGGGGTAATACCTCGGCACCAATACAGCTCGTCAGTATTTCTTCCGTGGTGCGTATTTTCTGCGTTCAGGCGAACTACACGTGATAATTTGCTGATAACTCGAAAAAGCCCTGCGCTCCACAGATCTCGCGGTGGGCGAGAGGTGTCCGGGGTGAAGGGGGAAGGCCTACGCTTCAGCTCCGGAATTTTCCACCTGCCTGTGGTCCCACGTGCCGTCTCGTAGGCGCCAGCGAAGTGCGCTAGGCGGGGGTTGGTGTGAGGGGGTGATGGATGTGAGCCAATGTCGTGCTATAATCCCTAAACCGCCACGCGACAAATTAAATGCCACTAACTCTGGTTTAATTTTCCAATATCATTTTTTTATGCTGTTTCAAGATTCACAGAAAAGTCAAACAGTGCCACGCTGTTAGAACAGTTCTCATTAAATAAATATGTCCAAAGTTAGAATTTTCTCCTATCAAGTATCATAGGAATGGAACTCTCCTTGATAATGGTGTGTATTGAGTCCATAATATGGCAAACAAGTGATAAATCATCATTAAATGATATTAAAATTATTTAGAGGAACATTTACTAAGAAAAATGGCATGCTTGAGTACTTTTAAATGACATGCCATTTTATTTCTGTAAAATATTAAAAAATACTATTCTCCCGCTGCACATATAACACCTGTAGCAATTTTTGTTGATGTATCAAAAATCCTACTCTCTCTTTCCTACAAGGGACATTCATAATTTTTTTCAGTATTTTATTTTATATTTTATGTAAGGTTAATTGCATTTAAAATACATAAACAGCAGACTGGAAACATTATAAAAACCTTACAAAACACATACCTTTGCACTCCGTGAAAAAAAAATATTGCCACACTACAGCTGTGCATTTTCAGCAACCCTTAGGCTTCAGGTTAACTTGCGTCTGCTGTCAACATAAAAAATTATTTTACATCAGCATAAATTGCACAAGTTAAGTTAATTATAATTACTAATTTTAACTCAATTAACATCCATCAAATCACCTACACCTCATTTCATACAGCATGCCAACTGTCTCTGCAGATGGCAAGCGCAGATAACAAAGTGGGCCTAGGCATCCAGTGTCATCCTTTTATACGTTGAGCGAGAACTGATACGTCTAGTTCCGTGTCTGAAGGGCATGGCGCGGTGGGTGTAGCCAGGCGCAGTATTATTTTAATAATGGTCAGTGCTCTCTCACCAAATATGGTTGAGCTAGAAAGTACAGAGCTGTCATTGGCTGGTTATGCTCGTTCTCAGCTCTCCTGCCTGCAGTTGTTTTTAACCCGGGTGTGAGAAAACTCGCAGGTCACCAGCTCTGCATGACCTCAATAAATTACCGTACTGTTGCAGACTTTTCGTGTTTATTTGTAAAAATATCTCCCCGACTGCCTGAGAAAGTTTTCAACCCGAGGGCTTCCATTAGGCTGTTGACCAGGTATGGGATCTGTTTAAAAACATCGCTTCACCACCGCACTTCTCGGAGCCTTTCAACTTGCTGAGTATAATATGAAGAAAAAGAAAATGCGTGACTTGTTTAAAACTTCCTTTGCAGGGGTTTTTGTAGGATTTTTCTTTGGGTAACGCCAAGATGACAGAGGCTTCACAGTAGATGACACAAAGCTATATATAGCCTGTTCACGGTAAAGTGAGCACTTTTTGAGCCAGTGTCGCCAGACATAATAACCAATAAATACATTTCATTGTGACCTCTGATGTTAGGTTTTGAGTATGGTGAAATGTATACACTGTGTTTATTACTCGCATGGCAGTGTTAATATTAACAAGTGATGTTACAAGTAAGTGTTTTCGACGGTCATGAACATAATTACACAAATCTGCTGAAACTCTCAGAATTGCTAAACAATGTTGCAAATATAATTAAATGTGTTCAACCAAATTCTCATCAAGTTTCTCCAGGTTTTAAATTAACGTAGCCAGCTTCAACTACTGTACATTCAGACACGTTGGCCAAGTTGGCACATTGAATGAAATTTTAAGACCCTGCAACCAGAAACAACATTGAAATACAGCAAAAAGGTAATTAATAAAATCACATCACTGACAACAGAAATATAAATGTTTTACTTATTATGTGGATAAATATTTTATACTTGGGGTTACGAATTGCCACATAAATCATGTCATTCAGAGAACATAAACATGGAAATGAGAAAGAGGTGAAAAAACAGTAAACAAAACGATAGAACCGATCACTTGAAACTTTGAAACTGAACATCAGACAAGTGATGTTATGAATGTGTTATAAATACAGATCTGTTGTTATCATGTCAGTTTTAATACTTATGTGCATAAAACCAAAATAAAGTGCTGAATTTCATTTTTACAACAAGTATGTTGCACTGTCGGCCTCCTGGCCAGAGTGCACAAAAGAGACAGGATAAGAGGGACGACACTTTTGTTTCCCAACTACTGCAGCCTTCTGCTTGCCAGCTCTGACGAAATGCACACTAATAGAGAGAGGCTTAGATGCCGCCGTGCTGTGTATGAAGCATCTTCAACTTGATGATCTAGAGCTAGATGGTAAGCAAATCTTATGATATTTGTGGCACACTACAGAAACTACAAAAACTATTGGCGATTTATTCTTAAAGTTTATTCCTACAACTCAAAAAGGCTGAATGATCCAAATGGTAAGTGTTTACATTAAAGTCTATCATGTATTTCTTGAAATGGTGTATGTGTAAATTGCCCCATAACATGTTTGCAAATAATTATTCCTAATGAAATTTCCCATGTTTTATTTTCTCAGTAGGCCCAGCACTTAATATGTAACTTCAGATTTTAGGTTAGGTGAAAGGTAGAGGCTAGTCCACATGCATTGTTGTTGCACTTGCATTATTTTTTCTTTTGGTTCGTCAATAACGATCAATAAGTTTTTTAATGTATTACTGTTGTATGGTTTTTATCATGTCTACAAATATTATAATAATGGGAAGTGATGTTGGTAAACAACTCTTTCATTGTGGTATGAAATTATGTTTTATGGAAACTATTACTACTTGGTACAAAAAAATTTAAATTTTGTGAAAATTGTATATTGTAAAACTTTTGCTATGGATGTAAGATTGCTTGGTGTCCATGTACGTTTGCAGTGCACAGTAAGGAGACGTCCGCAGCTGCAAGTGTACCAGTCCAGGTCGTGTCTGCAGAATACGCTAGACAAATATTTGAGTAAGTAACATTTATGTACAAGTGTATAGCGTTAAGTATCCATGGAAAGTGAACACTTAAGGAATAGATGGCGAGAACATCTGCAGCAAGCACACTTAGTATAAATTAGGTTATACATAAATACTAGAAAGTTCAAAGGAAGCTCATATGTGTTGCATCTAAAGCCATCGTGTGCAAGTTAAATAAGTATTATGTAAGAGGAGAAATATAAAATGGATTTCAATTTCGGAACTTAAAATTTTACTTGGCTTTGTTGTACAGTAGTGATAGTGTAGATGTGTCTTTCAAACAAATATAATATGAACAAAACAATATTTTCTGTTTCTCTCCTGCGGTGATGTAGTTAAAATGTTTGCTGTCAAACTTCAAATATTATTTGCGCATAGTATATCAGCTGACAATTAGAAGGAATTTAGCTGTAACAAGCATAATGAACATTCTGTACAGCAGTGGATAAAAGTGTCACTTATAAAAATGAACTCACCACCATAAAAATAGCAACACACTCAACAATTATCAACAAGATGCAAAATTAGGTATACAACACCATATGGGTAATAATGAAACAGATTTAGCCTGGCTGCGATTGGCTGCATAGAACTTCCACTAGGAGGTGCTAACACTGTATCACCCTGGTAAAATGAGTGGTCATTGGATGGATCTGTATGCAGTATAATCAGTGTGAATGAGTCGGTGAGTAGCTAGCATGCCTCAGGGACACGTATGGACAGAGTTTGAAAGATGTCAAATCTTTGGATTATGGTTGGCAGGGTCGTCATTCCCTCAAATTGCCAGCCACCTGGAGTGTTACAACCAAATTGTGTGATTGTGTAGGGAGCAGTGGGGACAAAACGGAATGTGTGTGGAGAAGGCTGCGAGTGTCAGAACAGCCACCAGAAGAGAGAAATGTTTTATGGTCCAACAAGGGTAAACTCAACCAACAGTATAGTACCTCTTTTCACCTTCCATGGACATACCTTATAGTGACGTCACCAATGACCTAATGACTCCTGTTATCACCGGCACTATTGCGGGATGATTTGCATTCTCCTTGTCCCTTATGCTATCTTGCATTAACACCCCAACAGCTGTGACTATGTTTGTTCAACATCAGGCGAATGGACAGCTAGTAATGGTGCCGCAGCATCTCTCGTGATGAAGCCAGGTTCTGTCTGGATACAGATGACAACTGTACTCAAGTACAGAGGGGCAATTCTCAGCACACAAAACCTGGATTTCATTGTTGAGTCACCTCACTGCCAGAACTGGTGGCATCGAGGTATGTGAGCAATCACCTATGATTCTCAGATGTCCTTGGTGAGAAGGGGAATTTCAACTTCACAGGGATGAGTTCCGGAGATTCTGAAGCATCACATGCCCCCTTTCGTGGCATGACTTCAACTGGCAATTTTCCTGCTACATAATGCCTGCCTGCATGCATACATACATACATACATACATACATACATACATACATAGTGGGATTCCCAGAATTGCTATCTTTCTGTCAATGCTCTTCCTTGACTAGCTCACTCTCCAGACTGATCACCTATATAAGGCATGTGTATAGAGCCAACAGGGATGGCAGCTTCAGGCATCAGTAGCAGAAGTTGCAACAACCATGGGATCTTCCTTAGGATGGTAGCTATTAGACATGTCAGTTACTTTATGCCAGACTGTATCACCATGTTTATCAATTCTAGGTGTGGTGTAATAGTGTTTGAAAAGTTTTTTTTTACATCAGCATTGTCCGTTTGTCTTAGTGTTGTAATAATTCCATCGGCCGTGCCAATTTTCATTCCACTTAAGTCATCTTCTGGTTGCAGCAATTTTTATGGTGATGAGTGAACTTAAGTTGATATAGTATTGTTAATTTATATATTCAGGATGATTCACGTGGAGTTACCATCACTCACGGGGTGTATTCCTTACATCATTTGAAGCAAAATATATAATATAAATGTGGGTCCTATTCCCAATATTTACAGAGAAATTCGACAATCAGCAGACCCACCCTACAGTGAAAAGGTGTTTTCAACACAGTTTCAGCATCAGAGTGCGGTGTGGTGTCCTACACAATCAACTGATTGGGCCATTCATTTTCCCAGGACACTTGACTGGTGTGGTGTATATGCAGTTTTTGCAAGAACTGCTGCTGTTACACGAGGATATTCCATCAGTAGTGAGACGTCGTATGATCTTCCAGCTTGATGGTGCACCTCCTCACGCCCACTGTGCTGTGGTTAAACACTTAAATGTGCAATCCCTTGAGAGATAGACAGGACGAGGCGGTTTTCACCCCTGGCCTCCTCAATCGCCAGATCTATCACCACTAGATTATTATGTATGATGATGGATGAAGGATATTGTTTACCAAAGGAGTGCACAATAACTACAGAAATCAAAGACAGCCGTGTGCAGTTATGTAGTGCAACACGTGCGGTTCAAAAGCGTGCAGCCAAGTGTATGAAAGTAGACAGAAACATTTTTGAAAATCTTTTGTAAGCTTGTTGGATGCAATTGTGATGCTCAACTGTAAACAATATGGTTTGATAATTCATCAGTGTATTTACTTCTGAAAGCGTTATTATTTTATTCATCATTTTTCAAATGTTTTGAATTACTGTGTAAATATTGGGAATAGGAACCACATTTTTGTTCCAAATGATGTAAGGAATAGGACCTGTGAGTGGTGGTAACTCGTAGGGAATCATCCTGTATAAATAGCACTTCTAGAAACTGTGTCATAAAATAATCAGTTCTTCTATGATATATATAAAGCATATGTAGTGCCATTCTTTCATGATTATCAAAAGCTATGACAGGGTGTCCACCCGCAGACAAAACATTGAAAAGTCAGGAATTTTCATGTGACAGGGAAAAGTCAGTGAAATGCCAGGGAATTTTCACCTGGGTCAGGGTAAATGTAAATAATTACTACTCTGCAAAAATTGTTAGTTGTGTGGATACAGGATAATGTAATTATGCGGATATGCATTTAAGATTTAAATTTTTAAGTTTGTGATCTGGCGATAATACATTTTTCCCAAGTGATATAGGGCCTATATGTACAAAAAAAAATATTTACGTATTGGTAATTGGCACCCATGTGAAGTGAATAAATAGCATGTAACGTGAAAAATATCAGTGTACTGAATCAAATGTTGGCCCAGTTTATTTGGTCTTTTGCAGTGTAATTTAATGAAACTTCATTGATGGCATATCTGTACTGTAAATGATGGAAAAAAATATGGTTTTGTGTTTCAGTATTTCTGAAAATAGGTCAGGGAAAATGGTAAGATACTGCCTGGAAAACAAGGAAAAGTCAGGGAATTTCAAAATGGAATTTCAGTTGACATCCTGTAAGATAATTGCCAGTATTCAGGCATGAATTCTTTTCAGTAATAATAGGGGCAATGGTTTGCATAGCGGCTAGAGTGTTTGCCTCTCACTAAGATGAACCGGGCTTGATTCTTGGCAGGGTGACTGCCGGATTTTTGCATGTGTTGGATAATGCAGGTGGTGGGTGGGCTTTCTCTGGGATCTCCCTTTTTCCCCCTGCCCTTGCTTTCTGGCACTACTCCATATCCACCTGGTTTGGCCCTCATCAGTCTTGTTAAGTGATGCCCAAAATTTATCTCCATTACAGTAATGTTCAGGGCTACTGAGGTCAGGACAGACAAGTATTTCTCCAGCACCAGTATATGTTATCACCTCCTTATGCTCCCTTGCTTTAGATAATGCTTATGACTGTCCCAACATTCTTACAGACAATTAGCAAGATTTGGCTAGTAATGACCACACTAACTGGGATGTAAGGGTTGAGAATGTTCCATATTCCTGTGGTGTATGCCCGTCATCATCAAGCTAATCCCTAAGTGTTCGCAGATGTTCTTGAAGAACTCCAGATCAGAGTGTTGTCGAAATTACGGGAGTGTGAAATAGCTACTGGATTTGCTGCTGGTTTGGCCTGGCTGGGGCAATTTCTCTCTATATTTAGCTTTAACTGCTTTCTGGCTCATTGCTGCCTGCAGTAGTGAAATAAAGTCATGACATGGATTCAAGACTTGGGGTTGTAGGACGTTAGTAGTGTGAGCAAAGGCTGGTACCATGACAAAAGTAACAGTAACCTGTCTTGGGGCCGTGGTGACTGAGGGGATAGACTTCTCACCTCCCACCAAGGGGAACTGGGTTCAATTCCCGGCCGGGCCACTCCCGGATTTTTGCAAGTGGGAATCGTGTCGGATGATGCCGCTGGTTGGTAGGTTTTCCAGGGATCTCCCTTTTCCCCCACCCTTGCATTCTGACGCTGCTCTATTCTCACCTCATTTCACCCTCATCGGCTCTCAAGACCTCATTGTTAAGAGCCGCCCAAATCTCTCAACTCAGTTTAACCTGTATTGCTTTAGCTGTGTGCCAATACATATTGGTTGGAGTGTTAACTGTCACTACTATAGTCCCTTCTTTCAAATATGTTTTCCACTGGCTGTTGGGTTTCATAGGCTCTGAATACTTCAGCCACAGGCCATTGTGGCTGTTGACCAAAACCTTTAACCATGCACCACTGATAGTGTGTCTCAAGAAACGAAGTTTTACCCAAGGTAACACAAGTTGATTTAGTGCTGCAAGCCAAACAAGAGCACCACTGTCCAGGTTCAGCTTTAAATGAGCTAGAGGGGGCACAGGGGGAATGTGCCCCTCCCCAGGATATTCAATAATGTTTCATTCATATTATGGAAGTGGAGGTTGAGGACTGCAAACTGCATGATATGAGACCAAAACAAAAAAAAATTATGAATTTATCCTCTAGTCTAAAATAGTCTCTCATACTTTTCACAAGTTAATTTCTTTACTTATTTGTTTACATTATAATAAAACGTAATATATGTTAATCAAAAAGGTACTTTTATTTTACACCTTATTGCAAGGTTATGCCTTTTGAGTAGTAGGGGTGGCAACTGGTTAGGAAGAGCATGCCTACCAGCACGTGTGTTTTTCCCCATACTGCCCAGTCAAGGTACTCTTGTCTCCAAGCCAAAGACCTGGTGTCCTTTGTTCAATTGTACAGCTATCCCAGTTTGAACTCCATTCAAATTCAATCTCAGATTAATGCATATAATGCTAAACTATTATGGTTCTGCTGCTTTTCATTACTAGCAAGCAAATAAAAGGAAGTAACAAGAAGTCAATACCCCAGGCATTAATTCAACTCAGGGGGCCGTGGTAGTGTAGTGGTAATAATGCTCTCCTCCCACCAAGGCAAATTTTTTTTATCTTCTCAGCAGTGTCGCTCCCAGTTTTTTGCACGTGGGAATCATGCCAAACAACGCCGCTGGTTGGTGGGTTTTCTCAGGGATCTGCCATTTCCCCTGCCTTTGCATTCTGGTGCTGCTCCATACTCATCTCGTTTCACCCTCATCGGCTCTCACAACCCCGATGTTAAGATCCGCCCAAACCTCTTCACACTCCACATTGCGTCAACTCCTCTTTTATAATAGCACTGTCCCATTGGTGAGGTTAAAGAAAATCAAAAATTTGTTTCATGTATGTGAAACCTGCTTGTCCTCTTCTTACAAGTTACTTCAAGGGGCATGGACAAATGCCCAAGGGTTGGGAGATTCGAGGCTTTGGTTCCAATTTCTGAGCCACTAGCACACTAACTGAAAGGAAACAAACCAATGGTGTGTAATTTGTAGTTGTTACTGACTAAAGTGTTTGTTGTTATTGTAATGGTTGGTGTGAACATGTCCCACTGACAACTAATGTAAATTTTTGTGGAACTTATAAAATGTTTTGATTGCAATCTTTATTTAGTGATTTTAGAATTGTAAACAGTCTACTCCAGCATCTTGAGCATCAAGATTTTTCCAGGTGTTTGGGAGGGGGATGTACAAATAAGTTTCCTTCAGATAAGTGTGAGATTTATGTTTTAATGCAAAATAAATGCAACAAAGGTCTGTAAAGTGTCATATGCATAAATTAGTTTAGCTTTCACAATTACATTATAACATTACAGTATTACAACATAGTATTAAATATAAAAGTATAAACAATTATCAATTTAAAATTATGGAAAAACAGAAAGAACTGTGTTACTCCTTCCAGCAGGAACTTGCATTTTGGAGTTACATTGCTAATAAGCAATTTACTTGCTATAAAAATGGTGTTTCCGATTAGTTATGAGAATGATTGACACTAATAATCTGAAAAATTGTAGTAATGGATCTCTCACATTTCATAGAAAAAATCCAGTTTCCAGAGGAGGGCAAGAGCCCCTCTTTGCCCCATCATGCTGATGCGCATGTCCAGGATCATGAAACATATGAGCCAGTAGGAAATTGCCTCAAGAGATTTGTTAAGTGATGGATGAACCACATTGTGATGCTTTAGTTGATGAAGTGTGTATTGTGCCTAGGGAAATGAAGAATGATGAGTTTGAAACTGCTGTGCCTGAGGATTGGCAAGGAAAGCTGATGATAGAAGAGTATCATTTTCGGTCATCTCAGACACCCTTGATGCTAAGGCTAGAGGTGAACACTGTGAATGTGGAGAGAATGTTCTACAATGTCATTGCAGGGATAAAGGGCAGTCAAGAACCAGGTACCAACTTATCTCCACATCACTTTGTAGCTTAGTACATTAAAACTGTTGTAAGAAGTTTCTGAAGTTACAAGTTTTGGGGTATTAACCAAGAAAACTTAGACGATCAGTTTACTTTTGTGTTTGTAGGCCATGAGCAAAATTACGTAAACTTACTAAGCAGAAAAACTTTTTAAACAGGAGCTTAAAAAGGGTTTTGTGGTAATCTTGTGTCTGTGTGAAATTTGTGCAATAATTTTGTTGGCAAAGAATGTAATGTTTTTATCAAATTATATTGGAAAATCATTTGCTGTAATTTTGGCATCCATTATTGGTTGAAAGTCAACATTTTTGTTGAACGTAAAGAATTAAAATAATTCAAGTTAAAAATCTGACAGTGCATTTATTATGAAAAAAATGATTAAATCTGCATTGCAGTTCATGTTCCTAGGTTTAGTGTATAACGTCACATCACTATTCATGTGCTGAAGGTGTTAGTCTCCCAGAGGGCTGTTTCATATTTTTAAGAATAGAAGGAATTATATTTATTACTTTGTGAGGCACTTAAAACTGGTAGAAAAGGTATCTGTTCCTACCACACGAATGAAAGACAGGTAAATAACTAAAATAAGTTCAAGCTGATTAAAAGTATTTCTTATTTGTATAAATATAACTATATTTGCCCAGGTAAGCTAACAATTTAAATTGGTGGATAAAATTTTTTTTTCTACTATTGGTAATAGGTTATTGCCTTAAAATGTACTGTAATAAGAAAGTTGATTGTAATAAATGTTTTGAATATAATACACATCTATCAGTGCACTGTGCAGACTACAGTTTTAGGGGGGGGGGGGGAAATTAACAATGGCGCATGTGTTGAAATTGTTTGCTGTGATGAAAAAACTTGTCATGTAGTGAGGTCGTCGTATGCAATGCTTCAGTAGATGTCAACATGCATACAGTGAAACCCTCTTAACAAGTTTCCCACTGAATAAATTCCCTGCTTACTAAGTTAATTAATTTTACTCCTTGTCTATGTACACATGTATATTTATACCCTTTTAATAAGTTTTCTTGCTTGATGAACATTACTTTTTTCAGTCCCTTCAGAAATGTCTTGACAGGGTTTCAATGTATTATGTTTAATTGTTTATTAATTTTAAGTAATATTTTTCTAAACATATTGATAAACAGTCTGTTTTTAGAATTGATTTTCCTTTTTCTCATTAGAATTGTTTAAACTGTGCGGCATGGCAGAAACTCTTCAAGCAATCAAAGCCATAGGTCAAAGGCTGGCAATTTTTATCTCGTAAAGAGAGAGTACAGACTTTTAAAAGTACTGAATGTATGCTGGATTGGTAGTAAATTGATGCACGTACATTTCCAGACCGGTATGTGATGGTGAGCTCCAGTCGCAACTCTGTGGAAGGCGGTGATCATGCAAAGTATGCAGGTGGTTCTGCTGCCATGATGGAGCTTGCTCGAATTTTTAACATGCTAAAAACAACCAGAGGTGAGATATTGAATTCTTTATCGTAATAAGTAATGTGCAGTCTTATTTTTGTCTGTTACTTGTAACAGTTTAATCTTAATAAATACATACAATAGAAACGTTTCATTTTTCAAAGGACTGACTAAAAAATGCAGTACATGTGGTTGATAGATGTGGACTTCACTTCTAGATCCAAAAAATACAATACCCAACCTGAAATGTTATCTTTATCATACCCATATACCCAAGTTAGTTATAATAAAAGGAGAACAAATGAAAAAAATAAAAATGGAATCCTTTAAAACCATAATAATACAAAAACATATAAGAAATATTTCAGTTCAGTTTATAGTAATCAGTTCTGGCCTGCTAATACAATGTGAACAGCAAATTTTTGACTGCACCATTATATTTTCATATTAAATGAAAGGTTGGTATACTCCTTTAAAATTAATATCTTTTTGTATTCTTGTGCACTGTAGTGCTATCGTCACACTTTCCATTAATTGAAACACTGTAAATGTTTTTTTTATATCTGCAAACACATTGCGTAGAAAGGCCAAAAGAATGTGAATAATAATTTTTTCTTTCTTACCTACAAATAAAATGATAGCAATATGTCATATCTTTCTTCCCCTTCAATGAAGATCTACCTCTTCCCTCCTGTTATTTTTGTTTGGCTACTGTCCTGTCCCTAGGCAGAGTTGCATTCATGGAAACAAGAAAGGGTGGAGAAAAATATTGATCTGATGAGTAGCTAAATAAGGGGAGGTAGTGAATGATAAAGGAGGGTGCCCAAGCATAAAGGGAGACAGAGATATAATCACGGAAATCGCAAGAGTATTTTATGCTTTGCAGTTGGTATCATGTTCAGAGTTATTCTTATCAAGTACAAATATATATAAAGCTGTCTGTGTTGTAGCTTTAGTCTTTAAAATTAATTTTAAAACGAAGACAAATTGCTGTTCTGAAGAGAGAGAGAGAGAGAGAGAGAGAGAGAGAGAAAGTGTGTGTGCAACTATGCAGTGTAGTTCAGATTTGGAGGTCATATCATTTAAATGGTCTAGCATGCAATGTAGCACAGTTCCACACTATGTGTACTGTTATTTAACTGTGCATTGCTTAACCTTATTCTTTGGGCTTATCCATGTGGTTTTGCATGGAATAGGCTGTTCACGGTAAAGTGAGCACTTTTAAAGTCTTGGTTACTTTTTTTCCTTTCAGCCATGTTGTATCTTTCCACCATTTGTTAATATAAACATTGCATTGTAGGTAATAAACACAGTGTTTATATTTCACTGCGATCAAAAGTTAACGTCTGAAGCAACAATAAAATATATTTATTGGTTGTTATTCCTGATTAGAAGGTCTTCAAAAGTGTTCCCTTTACCGTGAATAGCCTATACAAATATAGTACTTAATAGGGTTGTTCAAATGATTTTTTTCTCTCAAAACGAAAATGAAAAATCTGTTATGAACTTTAATGAAACTGAAACGAAAAGGTAAAATAATTTCATTAAAAGCTCAATTTTAATGAAATTTTAATTAATAATATTTTAGGAAGTTATATGACAAATTCATTGCAAAACCAAACCAAAAAACATGGAGGATATGGAGTATTTACCTCAAGGGTTCTTGTCCATGTTTAAAATTCCATTTTATTTAGTTATTTTAGTAATCCCATAAAATAAAGTAAACCAGCCTGTATCCACACCAGTCCTACTAGGTTGCCAACTGCTGTAACGGGGTAGTACACTCGGTAGACGTGGATGCCGGCGGGGTGAGGGTGACCCCGAAGTACTGCAAACTCTGTAACAAGCAAAAGGGTTTATCACTGTGGCTAACTTAGCAGGTAAAGTGAAGAGCTTGTAGATGAAGCATAGGTCAATGAGTACTCGGTCAGAGCAATGGCGTGTAATTTAGCTGAGGCAAACCAGCGTAGGTTGATGTGTGCTCGAGTAGAGAAATAGTCTACAACTGAGGTGAGGTGAGGTGAGGCAAGCCAGCCTCGGACTGTGGTCCGCAGCAGGTATGTATACTCTGGACTCCAGGGTGGGCAAGGGGATCATGGGGAGGGTGAAGAGAGAGCTGCGAAGATAGCAGGCGGTAGCCAAGCGCTGGGCTGCTTACCCCTCCACGCAGCAGCTGGAGGTGAGGAAGGGTGGTGCGTGCCAAGTGGTGGTGTGATGCGGGCAGCAAGCATACAGGCGACAGCAGCAGCTCCACGTGCTGGCTACCCTCGTATCAACACAGTTCAGTGGTGTGTACTGCTAATGGAGCTGTGGCGGAGGCTAGTGGGTCAATAGATGTCACCCGTGGTGCATCAATTGTTCAATTAAGTGAAGTTGTGGTAATGTTGAACGACAAGTGAATTTCACAAAAATATATGGCACCACTGAAGGATATGGTTTACATACACCCACACAGTGTACTGTTGCTAATATGGTTACCATCATACATAGTGAAATTGTTTTCCTCACCAAATGCCTTTCATTAGTTACTTCTTCAATATGTAGTTTCTTGCTTACTAAATGCAGTAGAACCCCTCTTTTACAGCTCCTAATTTTACACTTTCCTCCGTTGTACACCTACTTAACATATGTATTAACCTTTTTATTATTTTGCAGCATATATTTCCCTTTTTTTACACTTCCCTGCATTTTACAACAATTTTTCCTGGTCCCTTGAAAAGTGTAAGAAAGGAATTTCACAGGTCTTTGTCTGTAATATTAGATGTAAGTTTCTACATATTGTAACAATTTACCGTATTACAGTGCATGGCAATGTGTTGAGAGTCTAGTACTACATTGTGATGCAGTAAACAATATAATGCAGTGAGGTGGGCAACAAGTTTGTGTGTGTTGAAGATTTATTCCAATTTTATCATTCATTACTGTTAAGTGTGAATGTCCAGAACGTAGATAATGACTTGGGGGCTGCTTTCATTTACAATAACATGTTATGTTCGTTCATTTTCCCTACATCAATGCACTGATCTGCAGTCATTGGAACATCTAAAAATACTGCTTGTCACTCAAAAATGTAGCAGGGTTTAATTTGTAAAAAAAAATTGATGAAAATATAATTGGTTTATAAGAAGACTTGTTTTATGAAATTTGTTGCTTCATTTACACTGTTTTATAAAATGTTTAGGTCTTGATAACAATATAGTCCATTATTTTGTGCCATTTGCATTTGAACATATGTATATTTTCTCCATTCTTTCATAACCAAATTATAGTTGCTTGTAATTTTTCATAACAGAAGTGAACAATTTGTTTCAGTAATACCAAAAAATTATTACTCTTACGGTTGATACTGGCAGATATTGTTTTGTTATTATTTATGCAGAAATTTTGCAGGGAACATAGAAAGTGTATGATAAGTACAGATAATCAATACATTCACATTCAATAGATACAGGTTCCACTTGTAACTTAATCACTTTTATTTTCTTTTCTGCATTATTTTTAATTTCCTTTATTCTTGCATGTTTGCAGTATAAGCACTGTAATAAAACTGTAGTAATTCTATTAAGAATACTGTGCCTTTCCATTTTCCAAATTTTTCCTATAGGTTGGCAGCCACGGCGTTCAGTGCTGTTTTTCAGTTGGGGCTTGGCTCTTGCACAAGCTTACTACACATCACCAGTTATCAGCGATGATTGGCTCTCTGTACTCGACAACACAGAGGTAGCATATGTCAGCACCAACATTCCAGTTGCAGGTCAGTCCTAATTTCGTTAGAAAGGGAAAATAGAGAAAAATAGTCATAGATGATTGTGTGGTTTTAATTTTAGAACATTACAATGTAGTCAGTTACTTTCTATGTGAACTGTTTTTATTTTTCTCACAAACTTAAATTTCAGGAAAAAATTATGGAAGGATTGTGAAATCTTGAGTTGCATGACATTGGAATTTGTGATCTTGTAGCATAACAAAACAATTTTTTGTTTCATGCAATTTTTTTACTCTTGAAGTGGTATCAGAATTAGTGGTATCAGAATTATCCATGAATGCATTCTATAAACTGTACCGTATGTGTGTGCGTGCGCACACACACACACACACACACACACACACAGTGTGAGAGAGGGAGTGAGAAAGAGGAGTGGGGGAGTGGGAAAGAGGGGGGAGAGGAAGAAAGAGAGACAGAGGGAGAGACTGAACAGAGGAATGAACTGATACCTGCCCAATGCTAGGGTTTCTAAGTAGGTATGGAATCTGCTCTCTGCGTAAGGCGCCAGCAATTGATGCTAGCCCTCAGTGTTAGGGCGTAGGAATATGTTGGCACTATTATCCCTAGGTCCAATTTACCAAATAAATTCACCTTCCTTGCGAGTTACCATAAGTCAGTTTTTATTTATGCTTAACAGGGTCACTTCTACATGTACACACGAGACAACTCTCCCCCCCCCTTTTTTTTTCTACGTAGGCTACGTATTGCTTGACGTGGCGATTTGCGTCGTGGGGAGCACAATTCTTCACACTTGCTGTATGACTCTACTTATCTGACTCGAGGCGCTGGTCTTCTCTCGGCCGGCGACCTCTGGACCGCTTCGTCACTCGGTAGGCAGACTGGGACGTCTGGGCTGCGACAGGTCCTCCCGATCGGCGTTGGCGTCTCGACGCCTTCTCGAACTCGTTCCTCCTGACTTCGATCCGCACTCCTCGATTCCCGTCGGCCGACTGCCGTTGGCGTCTCGACGCCTCCTCTCGTACTGGCTCTGCTCCGCACACCTCGCTTGACGTCCTCCGACTGACGTTGACGTCTTGATGCATTTTCGCGAACTTGTTTTTGCCGGCTCCGGTCCACACTCCTCGCTTGACGACGTCTGACTGATCCGTTCCTTCCTCTCTCTCGTGGTTTTGTATGCTCGTTCGCCATATTGAACTCGCATTATCTCTGCACGTGGCCGGGCTGATCGCCGCGACCTCTGGGTCGTAAAACACGTGTTCGGCGCTCCGGCTATCCGCACATGGCCCGGCGTCGTCCCTCGATTCTGGCCTAGAAGTTTAAGTGCTTCGTCCTGCACGTGCGGGGACACTTGGTGGGTCCCTTGGTCGGCGCACGTGTTTCTTCCGCTGTCTCCGGCTATCGCGTCGCTCGCCTCATCTCTGCACGTGGCCGCACTGCTCGCCGCGTCCCCTGGGTCGTAAAACACGTGTTCGGCGCTTCGGTTCTCGCACGTGGCGGAACACTTGGCGGCCTCTTGGTGGGTGCCTGTGGTTCTCCTGCCTCCGGATATCGTGCCGCTATTATTCCAGCACTCGCCAAAAGCTCTCATTGTTTATTGCGATAGCCAGCCTGGGACAGATGCAGCCGATGGTGTGAGCTCGGCGTCCCTTGTCAGCTGCGAAACGCAGCTGTGTCTGCCTTCCTCCGCATGTGGTCTCTACGCCACGTGTTCATTCCGCCGAGCCATCCTGGCGTCATTCTACCTGCATGCCCGCCAAACCCTTAGTATTTATTGCGGTCATCCGCCTGCGAGTTTCGCCAGAGTGTGTCTTCTGACGAATAAATATCTTTAGGGACGCGGGATGCATCAGAACAATGAGGAGGAGTTAGTTGTGCGCATAATGGTATCAGCACATTTGGTTTCGTTAAGGAGGACTATCCATTTATAAACATTCCTCACTAGTCATTCCATACCCAGACATGGATAGAGATAGCTTAGTTAGGTAGTTAGCTCTGTGTATTATAGTGAGTCTAAGGTAGTAAATAAATATATACATATTAGAGATGGGGCCAAACCCCATTTTGCAGGTATTACTGATACATATACTTTGTGGTCGATCCCGCAGATATTGCCGATACAAATCATTTCATTTGTAATATTTTATATGGTGTCTGAGAGCATCAAAAAACCACTACCACCTCGGGAAATATGCGCTTTACACAGTTTGCAAATAGCTTTGTGGGGAGCAGCTTATTTAACTTTAAAATACTCTTAAACCTCACTTTTTTTCTGTTTCCTTCCATGTCAGATTAAAAATTACCCAACTAATAAGTATGCAGATTTATAAGCTCATTTTTTCATATTTGGCCACCAGGTCTAACTCAAGTTCACGCATCCACTATTTGCACTAGACGCACCGAGATATTGCACAGAGTTTTATTAACACGTTCACACTTTAACAGTTTGTAAAATATAAGCCAAACATTTACTCAGTATTTTTATGCAGTGCAATATTTCAAATTTATTTGTTAAAACATTTGTGGTCCTAATTACTATGATGAACGACCATATAAAAAAGAATGATGCATATGTAATTATGTGCCCAAGAAATTTATTCTGTGTAATAAATAAAACTATTTTTCTTGTTCCAGTAATTACCGGTAAATTAAAAAAAGAAACTGGGTTTTTAACTTCTTTAATTGCGTATTTAGAAATTGGATCATTGAGCTACCTACAAACGTAATAAAAGTTGTTTATGAACGGTCTAAAACTTCACTTCAGAACATCCGCAGTAGTACCAACCCACTACAAACAAAGTATAAAACTATGGAATTTTAGGGCATCGACGTGATCAAGATAGCTTTATGACCTCTATCGCGAGCACGCACTGCGTGTTATGTGCACCAAGCTGCTTTGATGACCAACATTCAAGGGTAATATTTTGTTCACATGAAAAACAAATACGTGTTTGATGTTTGTGTAAAACATGCACATGTTTGACGTTCGCGTAAAACATGTATGTCTTGACAAAGGAAATATGTGGTTCACAGTGAATTCTACTTTTCTTACAACCTTTGTAATAAATAATTAATTAATTAATTTTAAAAAACTATCAGAACTACACACTCTTATTTAGAAATAAACTTTTGCCAATTCGTACCAGTCAGTATGCCGAAGCTCTTTGCTATCCTATCCGACATGTTTGTTCTATCCTACACAGTGTCGTACTGCGAGCGATAGATCGATAAACTGTTGTATTTCTTTCGCAATTGTTTGTTGACATTTATGTAAAAGAAAACTTGTTACAATAAATATTTTAGCGGTAAATTGTTTTTTCACAAATGAAGTTTAATTACCTCAAAAGCAGATACCACTGTTATAAGTTTATTGACATTTTATTTTACGTATTTTACCAGTTACAGCTTATATATCGAGTTAAATGTGTAGCAGCACCAAAGTTAGCAATATCTGTATCCGTTAAGTAATTTCAAATCAGGTGTTGGTTACTACAAGATAAAAAGAAAATCAAGAATTTTTTTTTTCGGTTGCAAAAAAAAACTGTGTTTGTGAAAACATGTCCCACAATATAACAAAGTTGCGATAATTTCCATGATAATTAAATCATTTGGGTTGATGAAATGATTTGGTTGGACCATGGTCGATTGTAACAGATATCGATATTGGGTTTGTCACAGATGCATCTGTATCAGTATCGGTATCTGTCCATCCCTAATATATATGTTGCGTATGTGTGGATATGTGTGGAATGGACAGTATATCATGTGTCACTAAAACTATCATGTATCTACCACTTATAATAAGAAACACACTAACATGCTCCGTTTTTAGTAAGGTTAGTTTTATTAACATTACTACAATCTCCATTTTCTACTGCATGCAAAAGGAAATGAAACAAGTGAAAGTTATCAAGGAATGTAATGTACTTCCCAGTTGTTATTCAAAGACTGAAAAAGAAAGTTAATCAATAAGTTTTCTACACACTTCTTGCACCCATGCAGTTAATACATTACATGCAATACATCTATTATTTTTTTACGATAGTCAGTTTCAATGGAAAACCAATTAAACCAACTGGTTTTCGGAGTGCGTCAGACAAACATTTAGATTTCTGTCTTTCAATTTTGTTGAGGTCAGGATCTTCGCCTCTTCCCAGCCTTTGATGAAATCAAATTATTCACCTTCTCCTTCATACCAGCAGACTCGGTTATAACGGCTTCCACCTTCACTTCTGACCTGAAGTATTTCAGTGAAAAGTCTATGAAACAGGTATATAAAACTTGGATACAAAACAAATCATCTATTTACCAAGGGTTCAGAATTGCATCCAAGGAGGTTGCTTAGTGTTATTTTGTTTTCTCATTGCACAATTAACCTGGTATAAATTGCCAACACAGCTGTCAACAAATACTGATGCCTGAAATTTTAATAACTCTTTTACCAACCATAATACAACAAATATATATTTTTTTTGTAAAAACAGATGGTATACCATTTAGTGATGTAACAATTCCACTTTTTCTCGATCTCGATGCCGATACCACTCTCGATTCTCGATTCCAAAAATCGTGATTCCTTTAGTCACGGACAATTACTTCACAGAACTAAATACTGTATAGCAGGGTGTGAAATTTAATTATTTAAACTAGGCCTACATTAGGAGTATTACTAATATAAATAATATAACACTTGAACAGTGGGAGCATATTCATATGAAAATCCAAAAAGTTCAAGAGGCATATGAGATAATGTAAACAGGCATTGAAAACATACATCTTACCAAATAACGAAGTTCAAAAGTAACACATGCTTATCACACTAAGATCAACTTTGAAACTCATAGATATTTCTGTAAAATGACTAGCATACCGCAAAACTTTCGTCCATGCAGTTTATTCAAAAATAATTCCAAACCTCACTTACCATGATAAATGTTCACAATCACATTAAATTATTAAAAAGTTTCCAAGAATGGCACAATAAAAACAATTAGGTTTTGCAAAAAAAAAATATTTTCGTCACATGCAACTGATAGGCACAATAATTGCAGGATGTAGATTCATAGTATTATAACAGGCTGGTGTTTATCACAAACAAAACATAGCGGGGCGGGATTGAAATTTGAGCAAGGAAAATTTCGGGCGGAACTGAAAATAAATTTTCCCACGGGAAAAGGACGAAAAATCTCCATTTTTGCCTCTACGTATAAAGGCATTTCGCAAAAATTTTATTTGGAAGGCAGATAAATTACATTGCTCATTTTTTAAAACGGTTGTATGGAAATATTATTCATGTTATAATCAAATGCATGCGTTTTGTTTTTTGAATGGCGTGGTTTGTTTGCTTCTATACTATCAGTGCTGCCGTCATATTAAGCCAACTTGCTAGTAGACTAGTAAACAATCATGGTAGACGCCAGATGGTCGTTTCAAAGCGTTAAGATGTCGAGAAACTTGGTTACCTTTTATGATAACACTTTTTTTTCTCGGAAATATTACAACGGTACAAATATAATTTCTTCTCGTTCCTTACCAAGTCAGAACGTAAACAGTGAAGTGTGCACACGTAATTTATGACGTTGTGAACGAAGAAACGTCATCAAAGCCACAAGAAGGCACAGTGCAAATGCGAATATTCCATGACTGGAATAAAAAGTTAGTTTCTGTTGCGTGCAAATTAATAAAGTGCTATGTTCTTATATAAATCCTTTGCTGTAGAAACGTTGCAATCACCTGCTATGTGATAGGTTTGTAAGCACTTTTTTATTTGAGCGTGTAAAGTATAGGTCACGCAAAAAGTGAGGCCGTGTTTGAATTAGCACTTTTAGTTTACTGAAAGGTCATGCAACCTGAATTAGTCAACAAAATAATGACGTACTTGGTACATTAGTATGGATATTTTTTCATACATCCCAATTATATAGAAAATATTGCTTTTGTTGATGTGAATTTCTTATAGATAATTACAGGGAAGATTTTTTTTCCTCGGTCAAAGTGAGTGAGAGTTCTGGACTTAGATCTTATAGTGGCACCAATGAGGAAGGAGTAAGATGAAGCTGGAACAGCGACCGAATGCAATTGCGTGAGGAATGGAAGTATCCGTCATATTTCATAGACCAATGGCAACTTCCACCAGATTTTTCACATGCGAAAAATTTGAGGTGACCTGGCCGGAAATCGATCGTCTTGGCGGAAGGCATGCGCTCTAAGTCGCTACACCGCCGCAGCTTCTTTTGCTAAAAAGATTGCAGAGGAAGACTCTTTCAATTGAAATAGTCTTTTCAAGATTTTTGTAGCGATTCCTTATAAATAACTGCCTCTATTTAATTTATTACACCCTTCAATAGCCAACTGTTATCCTATATACAAATTAAAATTACAAAACTTTGTATTAATGATTTTCTTACATGATGTCACCCAAAAAAAAGCACAAACACACTATCACGTTATTATTAAAGTGGGGCCATTTTGGTCGTCTTGTTGCATATCTCATCCAATGGACTTCCAGAAAAGTTTCATAGCCTTTTCTTGAATTCTGTATAATGACATAAAACATGAATATTCATAGATTATGAAAGAAGGCACTAGAAAATAATATAATGTGTGGTGTATTTCGTATTAGTTATTTAAATTGGTAGGAAAACACAATTTTATTTTTATCAGAATTATATTCTGTTTGTTACCGTTTGATAAATGGAAATGAAGTAAAATGCATATGATAATGTACTAAGAGTATTTTCTGTACGGTTGATCTTTCATTATTGAATATTGGAGTGTCCGTGATGATTGTAGAGTTTTTTGAAGCACAAAAAAAAGCAGTAAGGATAGTTTTGGGAAATATAAAAAATATTGTCTGTAAATAAAGTCAGTATTCATCACTGTGAAAGGAAAGAAAAATATTTTTTAATTGATTATATACACTGGAGAGCCAAAAAAAACTGGTATATGCGTGCATATGCAAACAACAGAGGTATGGAACCAATCAGAGTATCGCGATGCGATGGGCAGCGCCGATATAAGACAATGAGCGTCTGGCAAAGATGCTAGATCGGTTACAGCTGCTACAATGGCAGGTTATCAAGATTAAAGTGAGTTTGAACTGGTGTTATATTCGCCGCACCACGAGAGATGGGACATAGGATCTCCGAGGTAGCGATACAATTAGGATTTTCGCGTACGACCATTTCACGAGTGTGCCGTGAATATCGGGTATCCGGTAAAACATCAAATCTTCGACATCGCTGCGGTCGGAAAAAGATAGTGAACGAACGGGACAAACGACGACTGACGAGAATCATTAAATGTGACAGACGTGAAACCCTTTCTAAAATTGGCGCAGATTTCAATGCTGGGGCATCAACAAGTGCCAGCGTGCGAACTATTCAACGGACCATCTTTGATATGGGCTTTCGGAGCCTAAGGCCTACTCGTGTACCATTGTTGACTGCATGACACAAAGCTTTACGCCTCGCCTGGGTCCGCCAACACAGCCATTGGACTGTTGATGACTGGAAACACGTTGCCTGGTCTGACGAGTCTTGTTTCCAATAGTATCGTGCAGATGGACGTGTACAGGTATGGAGACATCCTCATGAATCCATGGACCCTACATGTCAACAGGGGACCGTTCAAGCTGGTGGAGTCTCTGTCGTGGTATAGGGCGTGTGCAGTTGGCGTGAAATGGGACCCCTGATATGCCTAGATACGACTCTGACAGGTGACAGATACGTAAGCATCCTGTCCGGTCACCTGCACCTATTCATGTCCATTGTGCATTCCGACGGACGTGGACAATTCCAGCAGGACAATGCGACACCCCACGCATCAAGAGTTGCTACAGAGTGACTTCAGGAACACTCTTCCGACTTTAGACACGTCCATTGGCCACCTAAATCACCAGACATGAACATTATGGAGCATATCTGGGATGCCTTGCAAGTGCTGTTCAGAAGAGATCTCTATCTCCTTGCACTCCTATGGATTTGTGGACTGCCCTGTAGGATTCATGATGTGAATTGCCTCCTGCATACCTTCAGACATTAGTCGAGTCCATACCACGCCATCTTACGGCACTTCTGCGTGCTTGCGGGGGCCCTACACGATATTAGGCAGGTGTACCGGAATTTTGTATTTCTTTTGGCTCTACAAATTTCAACAAAAGTGTGCTGTTTATGGGTGTTATTAACTTCAAAAAATTACATCGCAAAACAAGAAATAGTGACAATAGTTGAACAATTATAAAATGTAGCCAATGTACGAGTAACAGCACATTTTCTAGAATAATTTAATGTGCACAGAACAATGTGTTGCAGTTTTAAAAACACTGTACTCGCATTTGGGAGAACCCGGGTTCGAGTCCCGGTCCTGTCACTCAGATTTCAGTTTTCCGTTGTTTTCCGGAATCACTCCAGGCAAATGTAACGAATCCTTGCTTTGAACCAAGGCCGTTTTCTTATCCCATCTGCAATAGTGTTTGTGTGTTTCCATCTCTAATCTCTGTCATCAATAAGTAAAGTTAAATAAGTAAATGCATTAATAAATAGATAAACATAGGCTTCGCAATCTAAAACAGCTTTGATTTAATGACTGTACTTGTGATTGTATTGTCAGATGTCATCTTTCTTGATATATGTATCGTTCATGTTAAGTATTATATAGATTATTGTATAAGTAAAAATTTGAAATCCATCAATGTCGATGTGTACTAAAAAGGATGTTAATAAATAAACAGCCAAATGCTAAGATGCAGTTGACATCTAAACTATGAAATATTTTAATCCAAATTTTGAAGAACACTGTTTGTAATAATGTAAAGCCAATAGATTTCCCACTATGATCTAAGGCAGTGTTACAATTGGCACTTTTTGTTAACAAAATAGTCATGTGACCCAATGCTGTGTACAAAAACTGTGACATATGTTTGCAATTTGCGTTTTGCATTTTGTCAACTTCAAAGCTGCGCCTTGTTAGTTTTCCATGCAAGGGTGTTTTAATATGTTCATACATTTAAGCTATTTATGATAAATAACGTGTATCACAGTCATTATGAAAAAAGTTCTTATATATTTATATAAAATGCACTTTATTCCTTTTTGTTTAATAATATTTTTAACATGTCACTTATTTTAGATTTGCTTATTTCAAACAAAACAGTTCCATAAAATGTTCATACAAAAATATAAATTTTTTAAGGATTGCTTGTATTTTTTATTTTATACTTATCCTTTTACACTTATATATAAAATGTTAATACAAAGAGCAGCATTGCATTCTCAACAGGCGAATTTTGATGTATTACATCTGAAACCTTACAAAATACGAAATGCGAAATTCTTCCAAACCAATTGGAACACGGCCTCAGTCATTAATGCAACTAATACATGTAATGTAACAAATTTCTGTTTGACATTTGGCTGCCCCTTCCCACATTTATTTTATTGTATGTAACTTAGGTTGCAATATTTTTGCATGAGTTACTTCTGGCCGTAATCTTCCAGCATATTGATAATGCTTCGCTGGGGGAAAAGGGATTGCGGCGAAAAAATTCACCGGGCAATGGCAACAACCGCCAGATTTTTCACATGCGAAAATCCGCGTTTCGGATCGCGCTTGTGGAAGACGAGCGATCCGACTACTACGTTATGTGGCCCCTATAACGAAAAGTTCAGAAATTAATTAAGAAGATGTGAAATTGTAAAATGAAATTACTTTTTCTCAGAATACGTATTACAATTCATGTTATTTAAAACTGTTAATATATATTAATAAACTTTTATAAAGATAACAAACACCTATAATATTTGTATACCCTCTTAGATAATAATCTAACATGACATTACATTACATTATCAAACACAAATAATACGGGTGGGCCAATCATTTAGTTTGAATGACAAAAGGCTAGTTCCAATCCGTCAATTTGGGGATTTAAGGTTTAGGAATTTAGGGTGGATGAATTCGAACGTCACAGCACTACACGCGACTGAGTTGGAAATTACAGGTTTGCGAATATACAGTCGTATTTTTCCGTATACTAAATTAATTTTTTCATTTCTTCGTCGCTTTCTGTAAGTAAAATTTTATTTAAAACGATATCTAGTCTTCTTTTTTGGCGTTGGAAAAATGGCATAAGAATCTTATTAACGTATTACTTGCGCACAATTTTACATTGGGATCCCTTAGTTGCCATTATTACCGTGCACTTTATTAAATATGGCAGAGACTTCCATTGAATTTCAGCCGAAACGCACCATACATGTGATGCATAAATAAACAGCAGAAGATGACTTTACGAGTTATTAAATAATTTAGTGTTGCTACTCCACCTCAGTAAACTTCAACCATAAATCATCAAATATTTAGGGCTTAAACTTTGTCAAGCGGTCAATTTATTAGCCTAAATAGCGAGCTCTTATCGGTTTAGAACACCGCTAATGTCTAAGAGATGTGCATTGTACGCAAAAAAAAAAAAAGTGCGTAGATGAAGCTGAAATATTTCTTAGAAAATACATATGCTTGCTCTCTGGGTATACATTACACATACACGCCGTATGTATATATAATGTATATATAAAACACACAATCCATTACAACTCAAGCTGGAAAAAATGGCTTCTCTTGCAAATAGTTTGAATCTATTTAGCACAGTTGTGTGCAGAACGTTTTAAAAACTGGTAACAATTGTTTCATATAAGTTTAAGTCACTAGGTTATAACGTGCTGAATTTTAGGTGAGACAGCAGTTCGGTGTGTTGACCATAGTCAATTATCCATCCTGACCACACAGCCAAAATAAATTACAATATTTTAGCCAGTGTAGAATATGAGAAAAACAATATTGTCATTTGAATTTATGTACCCAATTATTAAAAACTGGCAGATTTTTTATACACTGATTATTTTAATGCGGGAGATATGTGGTGTAAAAGTGTGCACTGGATTAGAACGGGGAAGGTGCGTGAAGGTCATTGTGTTGTGTCTCGTCGTAGAGTGTAAGTAGGCTCTTAGCTCCGCTCTGCCCGCTTCCAAACTTACCTCCCCCCCCCCTTCCCGACGTCTTCCTCAACGGGACTATGTTACCTGGAAAACAGACACGTGCATTCCAATGAATGGCGATTGTGTTTTGTTACTTACACTTGTCGCTGGTTACGCCATCTTTCGATGGAAAGCTGAACTTTGAAGCTTTGTCTCTGATGTCCACCAACAGGTGCGACACTTACCAATTCTACCTGCCGGCCGCCAAGGATACTACACCCTTAAACCGTTTTGGAGAGGTGATAGGATATCTGTTTGTAGTAATTGGTTTTTCTTGCTTCGATTCTTGGTCTTCCGATTCTCGATTCCACGATTCTTCAAGAATTGAGGGTATTAAGGAATTGAGGAATCAAATTTGACATCACTAATACCAATAAATAATACGTATAAATAAAGTACTGTAGAGGCTTATTACCTATACATTAGTAATCTCGAAGCCGCTTAAAAAGTAAAGGATCGTGGAGAAAATATTATTGTATTTAGAATGAGTAATTCTGTACTGTAACAGTGTGTGAAACAAATATTAAGTATTTATATTTTTTGTGTACAGGAAATGAAACACTTCTTGTCCACTCATCTCCACTGCTTTTCAAGGTTCTTCATGAATCGAGTGCTCTAGTGCCAAACCCAAGTCTCACAGAAGTGGCTGCAGGCAAAATGACTGTTGCTGACAGTTGGTCAAAAATAGCAAATGTGACGTGAGTAGTGTTTTTTGAGACAATGTTTAGATAATAATAGTGTACCTTATTTTTTAAAAATATTTTCAAGCATTTTTTGAGTTGTTAGTATACAAACAATGAAGTAGCATACTGTATTTTTGTGCATAATAATAGCACATTTTGATGCCTTAACATTGGCTCGATGGCGCTTTGGCTCGCTTATCCATCTAGAGACTAGAGAAACTGAGTCTCCTTAACGAGGTGTTTAGCCTTTTAGCTTGACCATATGGGCCTAGCTGGGATTTCCATGATCCTCCTTATGGTGGGAGGTGATGAAGGGAAAAATGCAATAGTGGTATGTGTCATTGTGGGGACGTAGTTGACAGCTATTGGATGAACTGGCTGATGGGCAGCTAGGCAGCTGGGCGTGAGGCACCCAATTCTAGGCAATGCACTGCAGTCATGTTGGTGGGTCTGGAGACTCTCTCAAGCTGATGTGTCAGTAGTGTGGGTGTTAAGGGCAACATGTGCCTTGGAACTCTAGATCATGTGTCTTTTGAGTTGTTGCAGAAGACACAGAGTTCCAAGCTGAGGCAGGGGTACACGTGGTGCGCTTTAAGATCGCAGTCTCATCTTGCTCAAGTATGTTGACGCTGGAGCATCATACCCTGGCTTACCAGAGCTTGTAGTTTGGGCACTGTGGATATTGTTAGCCTTTTTCTGGTCCGGCCAGTGATGGGGTGTTGGAATAACTATGGGTACACAGCTATGCAAAATTAGAGATATTACATTACGTTGGTGATAAAAATAAACAAAGAGCAAAGAATTTGTATTTTAAAGGATGTAGTGGGTGTTCTGTAGGCACAGGCATGATGGCAGGTACCAGTACAGTAACGTAGCAACACGGAGGAGGAAATGTTCTGGCATGGTCCATCCAGGAAGGACTTGACTCTTCCTGGGGCCAGTTCATGGAGAGCTGGCCCCTTCGGTCGGGACATGGTTCTATTCTCTAACACGATGGTCGTGCGTGCTCGTGGAAGTACTCAAGTGGATGCTCACATAGAAGGCAAAGTGGCTAGGGAAGAATGCTGCCAGTGGTAACGTGTTAGTGGTGCCTGGCTTCAAGTATCCCTCTAGAGACTAGGAAATTAGTCTCTCCTTAACAAAGTATTTAAGGGCAGTATGGGTTGACGTATGTAAACCCTGGGGACCTCTGGCTTTGGCCCACTAAAGCACATAGGTTAGGCACTACAGATTTTGTTTGCCCTTTTCTAGCCCACTCGATGATGGGGTATTTAGGAATAACTGTTAATACACTGCTATGCACAGTGAGAGATGCTACATTATTTTTAGGGGATAAAGTAAGTGAAGAATGAATAATTATTATTAGATGTGCATGAAAAAAGCAAATACTATTAATGCTAAATAGGTGTAAAATTTTCAATAACTGCTATAATTTGCTAAATTAAAAAAAAAAAATCATATAGGATGGCTTTAAAATTAAGACACCCTAAAGTAAAATTACCTCAACCATAAGTTTTTTCAACTTGTCTTCCAAAATGAGACCCCTGATATAATTCATCAAATACAAATTGACCCAAATAAAGATGCACTCAAATCCAATAGCGCCCAAAAAGTGACTTAAAAATTATACCCTGAAATTTACTCTAAAATAAGATGCCTCAAATAATCCCAAAATAAGACAACATTCCTCCCATCCCCAAAGAAATGGCCATGAAAGTAAAGTAACATTTCCTGTTTTACTTTGGTATAGGAAAACAGTATTTCAAAATATTTGGGAATGTATTTTAGCAGACTGTTTATTTGGACTTTTAATAAATATTTCAAATATCTTTGTGTGTAGTGATGTTAAAAATAAAAGTTAAACATAGTGGTTTTATTCAGGGGCAAAAATGTTAAACTACATTCTGCATTTGAAATATACATAAAATCTTATGGCAAATTCCTACTCACAGACTGCATATATGATAATAATACAATTGTTAGTAACATTAGTACAGTGTGCTACACTTCAGATGCAGTTAACTATAAGGAAACCACATTTCCTTCCTTCACTTGTGTATGTTTTTCTTATTATGAAGCCCTACCAGTTAATTCTGACAAAGAGTTTCTGAAATATCTTGTACACTAATGAAATACACATTGTGTTTTATGCGTTAACATGAATTATTACACTAAGCAAATATACGTACTACAAATTTCCTATTGAAAATATATCAGCCAACTGGAAATTATGATTGAAACAATTGCTATAATGTGTTACTGTTTGTCATTAAGTATGCAACAAATTGCTAAAAATTCCTTCTCTCAATTTTATAAAATGCTAAAAATATCTTCTCAAAATGTTACAAGATGCTTTTCAAAATGCTATTTTCACATACCTCTAATTATTATTTTATTGGATTTAGTGGGTGTCTACCGTAACATAGTATGGGGGAAGAAATGTTCTGGCTAGGTCTTTCTGGGCAGGAACTGACTCTTCCTGGGGTCGTTTAACCCTTTACAGAATCCTATTAATCAATTGGCATCTCTAGCAACATTACCAGCTGGAAGGTATGCCTTACGATTGACGGTGCTCGGGCCTATAGTGGCTCGTGGAGAGGGCCCCCTGATCCTCCTCAGAAAGATTCAAGTGAGCCGCATGACCAGCTACTGTCTTCAATGTCCCCTTGGTCGCATAACTTTCTCCCTGCAAGGCGTCTTTAGGTCTTGGTAAGCAGTACAACTAGCTTTTAGCCTGAGAGTCGTGGTGATCCTGTGTGTTTGTTCTTCTCAAGTCTCGGGAACCTCCGAGGAAGGTACTCTATTCCCCCTTGCCACAGTGACACTACAGGGCATCGTTACCAGTCAGCACTAGCCACCAAACATTGACAACAGATGGGAGTGCCTTTCAGCTGGAACGAGGTTTGATTCTCTAACGCAGTGTTCGTATGTGCACCTGGAAGTATTTAGGTGAATATTCACACAGAAGGCATAGCAGGAAGGGAAGGCGTAAAATGAAAGAGAATTGACTAGACCACTAAGAGGTAACTGGCAGATACATGTTTTGTAAAATCCTAAAGCTGGAATAAAACATATATCTCTGACCTGTTCTCACTAATGTCTGATGGACGAGGGACCAAGTTTGCCAAGTTGGATACCGCAGGGTGGTAACGAGGTTGAAACAGAGTCTCAGAGTGAGAGCGACCCAAGTACACTGTGTCCGGGATGGACAAGGTACTTAGGCCATCACTTGGTAATATTCGAGAAGGCTCAGTGACAAGAGTTTCTCTATGCATTGAAAAACTCAAGTTGAAATGCTAATAACATCGGAACAAACTGAGGGATGTACTGCTGAAGGCAAGCGTTTACGGGTAGAGTGGCAAAGTAGCGAGAGTTATGGCTGGAGTCTAGCCTCCAGCTTTCGACCTGCTGCCAACTGCCCCTTCTGAAGGGTGTGCAAGGAAAAAATACCACTCGAAAGCTGTGGCAGGCGAGGGGCAGCTGCGGACCACATGGAGGGGGGAACCTCCCCTGATGTGCAGCTAGGATACACATTTTGTGCTTGCTGGCCAGGGCAAGCCTAGCAAGGGGGCGGGACCACCCACTTGAACTTGAGCATAGTGAAATGCAGATTGCCTACCTCTCAGGTGGCAAGCGGTTTCCTTGGCTTGTAGAATAGACTGGTACAGAGGCAAAATGAGCAACAGCACTCGGTGATACTGTATTTTAGGGAGGAGCAACATAGGCCGAGGCTGTGTTTGTAAAACCGGCAGTACTTGTGATAAGTCAATTTTATACAAAATTTCTTTGAAAATGAGTAGTTTGACTATTTTGAAAATAATTTGTTAGATGCTTAGAAAAAAATTACCGGTAGTACAATTTTTTTTATTGTAATATTAATTGTATTCTTTGTTGGCATTTGGTATCCATTGCTTGAAAGGGCAAAGATTGCCCTTAAATAGCTTGTTTATGCAAATGTTCAGTGATGGTGTGAGTGTATGAGTGAGTGAGTGAGTGAGTGAGTGTGTGAGTGTGTGAGTGAGTGTGAGAGATTGTGAGTGTGTGAGAGTGAGAGTGTGTGAGTGAGAGTGAGTGAGAGTGAGTGTGTGTGAGTGAGTCTTAACATTGAGGTCTTGAGAGTCTATGAGGGTAAAGCGAGGTAAGTATGGAGTAGTGCCAGAATGAAGGGGTGGGGGAAACAGGAGATCTCAGAGAAAACTTGTCGACCAGCGACCTTGTCTGGCATGATTCCCACCTGTGAAAATTCTGAGTGAACCAGCCGGGAATTGAATCCAGTTTGCCTTGGTGGGAGGCGAGCAGTCTAACCACTTAGCCACCATGGCCCCCAATGATGGTGAGAGTACTGTCTCTGTATGCTGGAGGAAGTCTGAAGAGATTCCTCCTCTTAAAGAAAGACCAGGCGGTGAGCGGCAACCCGCTCCGGTTGTGACCTGGAGAGACACTAGGTGTATGGATAGAACCTTGGCCAGACCACATGCTTGGTATACGAGTACGAGGGTCTCAGAACCTTGTGGTAGGGCATTCTCATGCTGTACTTGTGAATCAGGTTGGGGCTTTGGATCTGGTCAACTCAGGTGCTAAGCTGGCATACCTGCGATGAGGGGGCGTGAGCTCTCTCCCCCACCGATTGGGCAGTCGTAGCAGCGTAAAGGCCTTGTGGCTAAGAGCGCTACGCAAAATATACAAAAGTACAAAGGCTGAAATGTGGTCTTGTCTAGCAGCAAGTATTGCATCCATTGTGCGCTCCTGTATATCTGTTACTTGGCACTTTACATGCTTGGTGGGGGGATGGGGTGGGTATGCTGTGTTTTTCCTTTGGCTATATCTAGGTATGTATGGGTGTAACTCATTACAGCCAGGCACAATATTGATTTCTCCGCTTACACGTCACTGGCAACAGGGGAAATGGTTGTCTTATAATTAGTACGGAAACCTCGGGTCGTCACTGTCTTGTTCGAACAGTGAGAGGCAGATAGCCGTCATGCAATGTCCCATTTTTGCTCAAATAGTGCACACATTTAAAACAAAATTGTTAAGAAAGACTCTTGAAGAGGGTGAGAAACACTGTGGTGGTTCTCTGCTATAGTGTGTACCATATAAGAAGGCCACATTCTTGACAGTTGACAATCGCCGTGCCTTTTCGTTTATGTATCCATTCGCCATCAATTGGCATGTCAAGAACAGGCTTTGATGTGGCGAGTCAGCGCATCCAGGAGGTGCTGCTACGTGTGGCAATTGGTGAACTGCTTGGGTGGCGCTGCATTCGTAAACGGAGCTTGGTGGACGTGTGTAGGGTCGTTCGTAAACGTGGTACACAAAATATATGTTACTTTAAAAATTGTACAGAGCTCGCGGGAAAATAAAATTATTTGTATAAAATAAATACGTTATTTTAAACAACAAAACTATAATATGTTTCTGGGTGTAGTTCGGGATATGGATGACAGATGGCGTGGAAGGGCATGTTGCAACAGATGGTGCACTTTTAACTCACAAGATAGCATCACCTGGTTTGAGAGTCTGGAAACTTTGGATTTTTTCGTCACATTTGGATGTGTATCGTTTTATTGTGCATCTCATTTTGAACACCTATACATTACTATTTTATCACGAAGTTTCGTTTCTAAAACTAAAAATTGCTGTTTTATGACCATGTAAAATAAAATGTATTAATTAATCTACAAACTCTTTCTTATCAGCGTATTTTCTGCTTGTGTGATATGCTTCGGCACTGCTCTCAGAATAGCCAACGTAATATTAACTTTTAATCGTTCGTGCATCAGCTGATACAGGATTTTGTAAATGGCACATTAGTTGTTTTGAATATATTAAGTTGCCACTCACTGACTGTCAGAATGTGGCCTCCTTATATGAAATGAACTATACCTTTGGCTGCAACTCATCGACGGCTGAACTACTTCTTATCCTCTACATGCTTTGTGTAAGGAATGACTGATAAAGATCAACCTTCTCACTCATTTGTTTAATTTAGAGTTATTTGTCACTGATAAATAATTCAATGATCATCTTTTTTGCTTAAAGTACAGTTTGCATATAGCTTTAATCCATATGTATAGTCATTTTTATATCTGATAACTGTTGTGTGTATTGCAGATTACCAAGCATTGATGATTACATGCATACAATGATTCATAATGAAGGCATCCCTGGTATTGATCTCTCCTTCACAAATTTAAAATCTGAGGTATGTGATCATTTGTATGGATAGTAGTATTTTTGAGAAATATCTTTTGTATGTAGAGAAAATGCTTTTTCTATTTCGTGTAAAATTTGGTAACAAAAGCTAGTGATGTTGCAAGTATACCGACTCCATCCTGATAAGTTTTAGTTCTGATAATCTATTTGGAGGGGCTTTTTTCAGAACACAGGGTGTACTGAGTAACCGCAAGTCCCAAAACAGGAAATCTTCTGTTGCAAAAAGCCCAGTGTGATGTGGATATCAGCAAAACACAAACATTTTCATAATTTTGACCTTTAGCAGTTTAGTTTGAAACCAAACAGTTTTATGTTTAGTACAAACTTTGTTGGCCAAATAATTAACATTATCAATGTTTTTGTATATGTAATTCATTATGTTAATTGTAACTCATTTATGAAAATATTAGCGTCTCATAGAGAATGTTCCATGCGTCTGACACTTTCCTTCCACTAACCATGTTCTGGCACTAGACAGACATGCAAAGATGCCTTACAGTGGCAAATAAACGAGGTTCCTGAGAGGTTGAACATGGTGAATGCATGTGCTATCACCACTTCTGTTTTTCTGGTTGAATGCAGGGTTTGATTATTATTTGTAAGACATTATTAGCTTAAGTTGTTTTATTACCAACATGTGTTGCTTTGCCGTTGGATACAACTTGCAAGATTATCACATTGCTCCATTTTATGCATGTACTTAAGGAGCTAGGTTTTAGAACAGTTTTCTGTAGATGTAGTTAATTTTAGTTTGAGAAGTTATAAATTACATATTACGAGTTTACACTCCTATTGTAATTATTAAAGTACATGGAAGTTAGCAGTAAGGTGGGACATTGTGAAGAATATATGTTTCCTGATAAAACAAGAGAATAAAGCAGGAGACAAATTCATCCAAGTTAACTAAGTGGTATTTCTGTACTGAGGTAAATGCCGTAGCCTCTTTAATTTTAATCTTAATTTTGTTTGCTTGATAATTATATTCTGATGTAGATGAAAGTGTTAGATACAAACATTTCGCAAAAAGTATTTTTAAAACTATAGTTCATATTTTTATTTTGAGAGTGGAACTGAATTTTGTGCAGTCAAACAACTTTGTGGACACAGACTTCCGCTACCACAAAGCCATGACGCAGCTGTGGGGAGTCTTGTTGGTGAAAATGGCAGAAAGCCTGGTGGTTCCATTCAGTCCTCTTGACTACGCAGACTTCCTGAATCACTCTTTGGCGACCACAGAGAAGAGATTCAGCAACACTATTCAGTCACATTCCTTACAGCTAGGTCAGTTACTACTTTAAACTGTAACTTCGTGACAAACATTGTATGTTGAATTATTTTATTATTTGTAGGATGTAGATACCTGAAATTGTCAAGATTGCAAAAACACACAAAATAATGCATATCTTAATGTAAAATGCCAAAATTACTATTTTTCACTTTTTAAGTTAAAATACTATAAAGTTTTGTTAATTTAGTGAATTGTCACAAATTCATATTGTGTCTATCATAAAACTGCTTGTTAGACTGATTTTATGAGCTTTTTCAGATTCGAATAAAAAAATATTTAACATTAAGGATGAAAGGACAACACGACGAGAACACCCTTGTCATGTGACGCACATTGTCACAGTCAGAGCCAGTTTTGTACTTAACAAAACTTAAGTACAAAACTGCCTAAAGATACTCAGGGGCACTTGAGTTTTCCATGAATTTTGCATCACCCACATACAGCTTCTGCTCATTCATAGGCAGCAAAACTTTAGTTAGAACACAAAACCACACTGTCGCTTTTAATCAGTTATTACATCCACAGAATCATCATATCTTGATCTTCGAGAGTATAGTATTTCAATTTTGTTTGTACACTTCATGTACCTATTTTGGGTACATTGTAACGTTGGGCGTTACAGTTACACCGGCCAACGATAAGGTGCCGATGTACACTCGACTAGCTCATAGGTAGTACACGAGACTCAGTAAAATGGACGCCGATTAATTATGAAATAAAGTTCCAGAGTATTTTGTTCTATACTTTATTTATCATTTAGTGACACAGTTCACATACGAAGTTCCGGTATGCAGAGTACGAACCGTTCACAGCTAAATATACAAGTATAGACCAGCGCCACAGTCATTTACAGATTATTCATGTCTCAAAACTTGCATCGCAAGACTAAATTACGAAGGCAGGAGAGATGTTCGTTCCCTCCTGGCACCCTAACGACCTCCCACACCTGCGGAAATAATTTGATAGAATTATTTAGGTTAAGCCGAAAAGAAATGTAGTTATCAAAGATTTAACGGTCGCGGGTGCTTGCCGGTGTGGGTGAAGTTCTTCACGCCCAATGCGTCTTCTCCGACGGTTGGTTATTTTTTTCTTTTTTAGGCGATAGACACCCCGAGTATTTATTATGCAGGCCTATCGCCCCCTTCTCCTAAGATAAGTGCACGGCATCCGGCATCTGCCAGCAGCGTCATCCAAAACTGCGCTGTCTCCCGATCTCAGCACGTTATCAAAACTGACATGTTAACGAAACTTCGTTGTACACACTAAAACTGCGCCGGAGGAACTAAAACTGTCGACGCTGTCAACATACAGATAAACGAACTTCTAGTATAAAATTTGTACAACGCAGCCTGAAAGTTTCTAAATAATGCTGACGCTTCACAAAAACTGAAAACTACGATGTTTAAAACTAAAGGACAACCGGACTCCTGATAAACGTAAAACAGCAAACGTCCGCCCGATAACCGTAAAATAGCACACGTATGCTCGATAAACTATCACGGGAAACGAAACACCACTGCTTTTAATTTGAAACCCGATAAAAATATTACGAAGTTTGGCAAAGCTTAAGAAAAACTAAAGAAATTTAAACACGTGTCCCGAAAATTAAGAATATTGCGTCATTACAACATTAACAGCAATTACTGGTCAAATTCCTGTTCACTGGTAAATATTACTTTAACACAAATTCACAACCTAACCACAAAAAAATGAGCAAAGATTTTACTATAGGCAAAATCAAAATACTCATTAAATAATACAAATGTTTCCACAACATTTCTATTTGAGTTGGGTGTTTTGGGTGGCTCTTAACAATAAGGTCTTGAGAGCCAATTTCTTATTGAAGATCCGTCAAATTTTTCTGAAGGTAGTGTCAGTAACTGGTTTGTTTTTCTTAGCAATCTGAAATTGCTGCCAACAGATATAAATTTGCTTTAGATGTAGCTGTCTTTATTTGTATACCACGCTATCACTGTTTACTATGCATATGACATGTCAGTGTTTATGCATGTGCCTTCACGTCCACTCAGTGTTTATGTACTGTAGAAATATATGCACACTGTTTAGTTTATCAAGTATGTAGATGCCTCCATTTTCAAACTTGTGGGTCTTATCAAAAAACAGTTACAATTTTTGGCATTCTTAACAGATTTGGCAACTTAAGTAGGCAACTGAAATTACTGTCCTCGCTTAATATTTGTCCGTATTTGACATGGCATTAACACAAAGCATCAAATATGGCAGTGAATACCTGAGTTTTAATATGTACTAGTATCTACAGTAACGTGGCATGGCGTAACTGGCGTAACTTGACATTGCTTGGCATGAAGATGGTCATCATTCATCTTATGTTGTATTTGTAATGCAGCCCAGTCAGAACAAAGTAATGGTGAAAATATTGTTGTTAAATGAGGACCTAATAAATGGGAAAAAAGATTGTGTATTGACTCCATCTGTTGGTTGAATGGCATTTCCCATCATCACTGTAATATTTTTTGTTAGGATAATATTCAGCATATGAAGATAAAAGAGCAGATCTAACAATTCTGCGTCATCCATAATTATTAACGATTCCCTTTCACCCTGTGACCACTGTAAAAAATAAAATGTTGAAACTCAGAACCAACCCAAGAATGTAAAAATTTGTGTACTTGAAATATATTTACCGTCTGAAATTGTATTATTTTATCTGTTTGGTCAGTCCTGTTTACGGTAACGCAGATTGTGTACAGCTGACTTGCATTATATACACCAAGTATGTTATGTTGCACCAAGCCACATCAGTTGTGGATGAGCCTTTAATCGTTATCACAAATTTAACCACAAATCACAGGAGATGAGTAAAGTCAGGAGTGTTTACAACTACTGTGTGAATGTTCAGTGCGTAATAAACTTTGACCTAAAAAATATTTATCTGTGTTGCATCTACGTATTTACTATCGTAATATGTTTTGCTAACATTTTTGTTAGAATTTCCTGTTTAAAAATAATAAATGCTAGGTTAACCATGATTCTGCCCATGAAAAAGTGCTTAGTGATTCTGTTCAATACATAATTTGCAAGTACATGCATGCAATGATAATGTTTTAGCCTTGCCACAGTTCACTTTATGAATTGTTCTAGTTCGTGATTAGAATTTTGTTTTCATTTGTGGAGTCGACAACATGATTATGCAAATAGTTTTAACTATGTTATCAGCGCATTTGTGAAGAAAATGAGAGAGAATGCTGTATAACACAAGGGAAATTGTAAAACTAAATGTTTGTGATAGTTTTCATTGTTAAAGAAGCACAGCATTGCAGCCTTGGAAATATTTTAATGAGAAACTTTGTTGCTGTTTCAGGTATATAAGAGTTATTACAGAATTTCCCAAATAAACACAATTTCTGCCATATTTCACGGTTCGCAAAGATTTCTAGTTCCTACGCATAATGTGTTAATTTTGCTCCATTTTGAAATTTTTTGTGCAAAAGATTCATTCATTGACCATTCCTATAACCCCTTTAACTCTTTTTGAAAAGTAATTGTCCTCCATTGTCAACCTTTTTTCTTGTGATGGGACGATCGGTTCCTCGGTACCGCCGATTCTTGAAGGAACCGAACCAGAACCGACGTGATTATACCGTCTGTTCTCTGTATCAGTCGAACCTGACCTTGTCTGCTAGGTAGTTTAACATTAGTATTAAAGTCATTGTTTACTCTTATTTTCGGCGCTAAATGAGGTTCACATCTTCACTAGCAGTACCATCGTAATATACTATAACAGCCCTTTAATGATAAATTAACACAAAATTTTCCTGTTGTATGCTGCCAAAAATGTGAATGGCATGGCTACAGCTTTATGCTAGTAATCGCTACCCACACTACTGTGCACAGTACCTTTTAGGCTTTGTTTAGGTTCAATAACAAAAATAAAACCAACATTTATTCATGTGATCAGCAAATGTAAGCACTCTGTCTTCAACACCAAAATCTTCAAATCCAAGTATAGTGGCTGCTGCCACACTGTACTGAAGCCCTGGCTCAATTGCCATTTCATCGAACACCAGATAGCAATATTTGTCTAATTCAGATAACTTGGAAACAGTCTGCTTCAAGGGTTCCATTACCCTCTGATTAATGCCAGTGTTGAATGGAATTTCAGACAGCAACTTCACTATAGTCTTCCATGAAGACAAAGAAAAAAATTATTGACAGCAATTTGTATGCCTTGCCGCTATGTTTGTGCAATGAAAGAGTTAAAATCTTGTCATCGAATGAGAATCTTATTCCCCTAGGTTCCAATTTCTGGGTCCTTACTTGTAACATGATGAACTGGTAGGTCACATCATCTACGTGAGCTGCCAGTTTCATAAAACACTCCATATTGCACACATTCTCTGCTGTTCGAAGCCTTTTTCGAAAATAGTAAGACTTCTTTGATAAAATTCTAGTCTAATGCTTTAATTTGGCAGCCATTTTGTACAGGTAATTAGTCTTGGGAGTTACTGGTCTTGTCATGTTACACAGACAGTTCGTAACAGACTGGTGCTGTCTGTTACAAGCTTTCTGTGTAACATGACAAGACCAGTGGGCTGTGGGCTGCTCAAATTCCTGGAGGAAAAAAATTTATACTGTACCCAGCATTTCCACTCTTTTAATATTACATTTTACATAAATGTGGGTGTTCCAGTCACAACAGGTCATATTTCAGTTACATATAACTGTACGTACCCAATATTGTACAAAAAACCTAAATGTGATATATACGACACAATTAAATACAGTAGAACCCTGTTATAACAACCCCTCTTATAACATTTTCCTGCTTAATAAGCTGCCTTCTCTTGGTCCACAAACTTTTTTTTCAAGACAAAAACCCACTTATAAGGTTTTTCCTTATATGAGGTTGACATTTCTTTGGGCCCTTGATAAATGTTAAAACAGGGTTTGTGTTAAAACAGCTAACGTGTTTACATTTGGTGAAATTATGTGGTGCTGGCATTTGTTGTTTGAATGTTTATTAGATCATGGAGTTGTTGCACATGAAATGAAGTGCAGTCAATGTGCCACAGTTTTAGAGCTCTTGTATGACAGCAAATTTTTTCATTGTCGCCGGGTAAGGCAATGACATGTCTGTTAGAAATATCAGAAGGTTGTGTGCAGTTTCAAAAGTCTTTTAGTCCGGAGGTATCACAACGTAACTGAAAGGATACACAACTTCCTCATAGGCGATTCACAGAGGTTTATTTTATTGACTGGTGGTGATAGATGTGACAAACATTTTTCCACAAAATTTCTAAATAATTACCCATCTAAACTAACTTAACGTAATCCCACATTGTGTAAATCACTATTTTACATTTTTACCTAATCTAGGATTGGTTAGATTAAAACCATACAATTCTAGGTTACTTTAAAACCCTAAAATCCTAGGTCAGATTAAAATTGTAAGTTTTCATTGGAATCCTAGATTAGATTAAAAATGTAAAGTAGTGATTCAATCATCGTGGGGTTAGGTTAAGTTAGGTTAGATGGGCACATATTAAGAAATTGGGTGGACAAATGTTAAACTGAGGTGGTGTCATGTTTTCTGTGGGTGCATTTCTAGTGATTTTACCCCACAATTTCCCTGGTCTTTATAGCCCTCCCCACTATTGCCTATTTTAGGAAGTTGACCTAACTTGTTGACCTTTTGTGTAATGATAAAGTTACATTAGTACTATGTAAAATTACCATTTTTGTGAATTTTCTTCATTATTTATAATTTTCCCCTAAACTTAATAGTTACCAAAAAAATTAATAAAATATGTGAACTCAATACAAAAATTATCTGCAAAATAAATATTAACAAAAGAAGAAAGTAATCTGTAGCAAAATGCTGCATTTGAATTAAAAAAATTAAATTTTTTGAAGCAAAAGTTTAAAAGCACAAAACTTGTATTATTTACTTGCACTTTAATGTTTAGAAATAAAAGGCATACAAAATGTGACAGTTATGCAAAAAGGATATCATTTCGAGTCCAAGAGTTTTATAAACTTCCTCTATGGTTATTGGTGTGTGCCCCCATAAAAGCTTGATTTGCACACACAATATTTGGCTAGTTTCAATTTCTGTTTTATAACATCTGAGGTAGATCTGTACATAGTGGAAAAATAATCTTGAATATTACATGTATTTAACGCCAACAAAAAAAAATATAAATTTCTGTGTTGCCCTGTTAAAATTTGCTTCTTAGAATTTTACTTTACTGTTACGTTTTTTTATTTACAAAGCAAGCAAGCTGAACACTGCTATTTGAAAGTTTATTCTAACAACCATAAATCTCATTTGAGGTCAAATTTGTACTAAAAAAATTGCATAAACATTATTTTTCACCAAATATCACAGTCTAGGTACTTGATTTGGTAAATATTCAGAGTCGCTGCTTTTCTAGATCCAAGAAAATTTTCCGACAAAAAATATGTTTTCCAGTACTTCTGAACATTGCCAAGTATATCAAGCCTTTTTGTTACCCACATACCATACTTTTGCATAGTTCACTAACAGTGAAGCTGGTATTGCAAGTTTGCAGTAGAGTGGCACTCGCCCTCGGGCCTAACAGCTACAGTAATAAGCACCTTTCTTTTATATTGCACAGAATCCTAACCAAAGAATAAGTAATTGTGTAAAAAAAAAAATCACAAACATTAACCCTGACATTTTAACCCAAATATAAACTGCACAATATAGGGGATATTTCTATAAATAATTTTTCTAGACACAAATATTTCTTCGTACTTTAATTTAATTCTATGTTCATAATAGTGCCAAAAACAAAAACAAATGTCAGTAATTTCACAATAAAATGCAAAAGTTGCAATAGTCAATTAATTTACCCTAGAATCAAATACAGTTATTTCACAACTTTATGAAGTAGTATTTAATAAATTCATGATGTAAATCATCCACAAGCATGTTAACTTTTTGTTGAAACTAATGTGTGTGAAAACTGTATTTTTTTAAACCCTTATTTGTAGTTCGAAACCTACGATTCACCACACATGCCATGTTTTAAATTTAGCATAATACATTCTTTGCATAGAATTCCTATGATTTCAGACACTTAAGTTAATTATGGCTGAAGGCATATGGTTAACATACCTCGCAAACATAACTTAAGGTTGATATAATTTTGTAACAATATTACTCAGGGAAAAATCTGAAGGGAAATGAACTTCACTTCCTAATAGGTTTGTTTACACTTTTTCTTGATATTTCTTACAGATTTTATGGTAATTGATTGTGCAGTTTGAGAGTACCTCTAAAAAAAACCAGGAACAAATTTAAGAAAAATGGTACGTATCTGCAGTAACTAATAGTGTGGAAACAATGGCATGGTTGCATTATTTGCACCACATGACAGAAAAACTGTGGAGTGCTTAAAGATCATCAAAATTTACAAAAAATACTGAAGGACACTAAAAAAAAAATACACAAAATGCCTGAGGCATGGTGAATGTGATAGCAAGTGCACAGCCTCATACGAATTTACCTACTTCAACCTAGGCCTAGATCTGACAAAAATGTATGAAGCAGGTAATTTATGTGGTATAGCTACAATTAAATCTGATTATGGCTCTATGTACAACTTAAGATCAAGGGTAAAACACTGTTGTCCTAACAGACACACATCAAAAAAGCTGTCTCAGTTTGTTAAAAAAAATATGAACTCTTTTATTGTTAATTTATTTTGTAGGTTGTTTCTATGCCTTATCTACATTACCAAATCATATGATTTTTTTTTATTTTGTGAACTGGCTGTGATAAAAAAAACTGGAAACCTAACCATTGATTTAAAGTGTTAAAGTGTCACTCCTAACAGGAATATAACCTAGTATAAGATGGGGTCTACCCACTTTTTACTAACTAGGAAATAAATTTCACTGTTAATTTATTTTACCGCAATCGTAATCTACTTACCAGGTAAATCCACTGTAGGAAGAGAGTAATGTTAGAGTCTTTTGGAGCCTGACATTGTGCATACTGGTAAAAAGTGTCTGCCACAAACATGATATAGTTTGTAAACGTCTAAAGGGTGTTTGCTTTCCAGTTCCTCATTCGGTATTCTTGTAAGCCAAGTATTAAAGATGTCTTCTTCATAACAGGAAAGAGTTGTCGTGATGATTCCGTATCGGTACAATCTGTAACACAGCACTTTAAAACACGGCCCATGGTTTTTCCACTTAAGCTCCATTAAACGGTACATTTTCACGCTGTACAGCATTAACTTTTAAGAATATGACAGAATTAAAACTACCATACTCTCGATCTCACTGTTGATCTTAAAACGTGCCATTTCTCAAAAAGTCCACAAAAACAAGCACAACGTCATCAGTCGTTCACCTCACTACTAGCGCTTGGTGGCTGCATACAGAATTACAACTCAGGTTCAGCTGTGAGCTACTGCCTAACTGTTCAGCTCCATCACAAGCGCGCGTTTTTGTTTTTCTTTCAGCATGGAATAAATTTTAAACATGTCAGAGATGTGTAATAATTTCAAGGTTGAAATTAACTATGTCAGATATGTGATTTGCAATCACTGTGGTGCACGAATGTCGCGAGGCGTGTCAAAAAGCACTTCTAACCTCAAAAAACATGTTGTCACACAACACAAATACATAAGTCAGGAAAAAACTTTATTTATCCCCAGTGTTAGAAAAAAATTTCAATAAAGGTGAAAGATTCAATTTTGGCAGAAATCTTGAGACAAAATAAATAAGTTATTCTCAAAGTCCTTAAACAAGTATGAGCAGTGAATGTGCAAGTTTGGTGTCAGCCAGTATAAGAACCAGTATCAGAACTAGAAACGGGAACTGAATTGAAGAACCGGAACCGTCCCAGAGTTTTTTCACACTTATTTTATAACATAATGAAAAAGGATACACATACCTGCAGTATGCTGAAAACATAAATAATAATTTTAGCCACTTAAATGCTTTTAAGGCTTCTTAGTTGGGTGGGACAACTTGTGCTGCATGACATACTGAAGGATTATTTTTATGTTAATGTGCAAAGTTTTTCTTTCGAAAGTGTCTTAAGAGGACACAGCTGTTAACAGTATTTAAAATTATTAAAGGAAGATATGATTGTGTATTTAATAGCTGTATATGGTTGACATGAATACTTTGTTAATACCAGTGTTACATAATTATTTAATGCAAGTAAAAAATTAAAAATTTTGTGAACAGTTGTGTACAGAATTTGAAATGAGTTAGTTCTGTATGCATGTGTTGTTGAAGTGCAGATTGTGTGTTTTACGATTGTGGTAATAAATTGCTGTCACCGGCGTATTTCTTGTTCCAGACAAATTGAGAACAGCAGTTCGTGAATTGCGAGCTGCAGCAATCACATTCCAGGGCAGAATGGATAATGCGGAAAGCTTAGAGTAAGTGTCGTGGTATATTTACAGGCAACTCATTACGACAGATTATCAAATGCCACCTAAGAGCATCAAGACAAGTTTTTAGCTTGTTTGGGATGTCCCTTTGTTGTGTTGGTGGACGGTGGAGAGGTAAAAAAAGGGAAGGGCGGTAACTCAGCATATGATAGACGGTCGAGGTGAGATACATTTGCGTAATGCATCATTAGTATGTGTCTCCATGACATACATTAAATCTCTGAACCCATGAACAGCTGCAGTAATAGTGTAACTGATGGTGATTACTGGAGCGGAGCAAGGTTCGTGTGTGAAAAGATAGCTTCCGGTTTCAATTGGGAACATTATGTAAATGCTTCTTGATGTACACAAATGTTTATGATGTGTGATTAAGACTTGTTTACAGAAATTTTAAATATTCACATTGATACAGAATGTTTAGTTTAAGTTACTTATTGAACAAATGATTGAATACGTATTTTACAATACTACTTATTGACTATATTTTACTATTGTAATAACTTTCTGTCTATACTGTAATTACCATATACAAGAAAATAGTTAAAATACAAATAACTTTATTACAAAATCTGTAAGTTTTTACCACCATACAAACAGGGCTAGAAATGTGGATGAGAGGAGGCTGGCACTGATTCAAGCCAGATGCTGTCATACCCGAGGGACAGGCTTGTTAGAGGAACAAATGAGTTGAACGAAGGTGGTGGAGGGGGACTGAATTAGTGGAAGGGAGAAATTAGAGTACCGTGAAGAAATTTCCTTTTGAGAGGGTCTGGGATTTAACTGGGAATATCAGTTGTTTGTTTTTAAGGGTCTGACCACCGATAAAACTGTTATTACTATGAATAAATTAATTAGTTACTATTATTTTTAACCCAATAAACTATCTTAGTAAGGGTACCTCTTGGTTGGAACGTGAAGTGCATTGCAGAGGTTTGGTAGAAAACTTTTAATTCAAAAACTGTTGGATATATTATAGTGGTGTCTAAACACCGAAAGCAATTAAGAAATGTTTTGTGCTCATAGACAATTTTTAAGTTATCATTTCAACTCCAATGATTTTTTTTTTTTGTCATGTAAATGGCTTAAACAGGTGTTTTCAGGATGTTTTAGCTGCTAAATGTTTGATACAGGAAGTTGAGAGTTGTCTTCTGATATGCATTATATTTTATGTTTATTAGTATTCAATAAAAATGTAGAGTCGCTGCTTAAGTCACGTTCAGGCAAGTAGGGGTGTGCAAATATTTGAAAATGTTAATATTCATGCAAATGAATATTTTATTTATATTTGAAACAAAATTAAGTATTTGAATTTTTCAAATATTCATAGTTTTTAAATACATATTTTGAGTTTATTCAACAACTGAATTTTCCTAAATGATGTTTAATGGCTTGTAATCTTTCATTATTCTTAGCATTCCTAAATAAAGATTATAAAACTGTGAAAACATTTAGGTTAGGATGCAACCAACATATTTTTAACATGAAAATCTTTAAAAAAAAATTTAGTTCAGGATATAGGCATGTTATATGTAACAAATAATTGTACGTTGAAATTAAGTTGTACAGTTTTATGTGCATTAATTTTAATTTCGAGACACAATCAAGCTTATAAAACTCAGCTGTGCAATGGTATATGTAAACAAAAATAATATAGCAATCTTAGCAATGACAATGTAGCACAATGTCCAGAAACTAAATAAAACAAAAAAGTAAGGACATCCCCTTATCTTGACATATTTATGTGAAGACTATTTTTTCACTGCATGTTTCAAACAAAGATATGAATAAAATATCCGTTAATTACAAGCACTGATCTCTATTGTGTTAAAAAAAATACTGTATCTGTAATATTGGCCTGAGCCCTTATGTAAACCAACAAGTACTATCACTGCTTCTGAAGTACAAATGTTTTGTTGATGCCTCCATTTTGAATGTTACATAACCTCTTGAATTAAAAAAAATTACTGCATTTTTGCATACCTTGCATTTTTTCATTCGTACTTTAGTTTTAAGTGGTAATTAATTTGTATTGTTTATTTTAATGAACAGGTTTAAAAAAAAATGTGTATTAAACTTGTTTTAAACATCTTTTCACCATAGATTGACAACTGTTTCTTACATTAAAATTCCAAAATATTTGCAAATTATTTGGCATTTCCAAATATTTGCAAGTGTTCAATTCATACTTGATTTGCATCGAAAAGGGATATTCGCACAGCCCTGCAGGCATGTCGCAGATGGAATGACTAAGACTGCACACCAGTCTTTCCATCTAACAAGCACCTTCAGTGTTTGCTATTTACAGGATATTTTATTTCTACCTTTGTTTGAAATATGCAGCGAAAAAGTAGTAGCCTTCACATGCATATATCGAAATATGCAAACTATTGACTGTACTTTTTTGTTTCATTTAGTTTATATGCACATTGTGTTTTACTGCCACTGCTATGATTGCTGTATTATTTTTATTTACCTATAACACTGTACAGTTGAACTTTATGACAATTTTGTCTTGTAATGGAAATAAATGCATGTAATACTGTACAAATTTAATTACCAGATAATTATTTGTTACATATAATATGCCTACATCCCAAACTAAAATTTTTTTACATTTTTATGTTAAAAACTTGTTGATGGCATCCTAACCTAGAAGTCTTCACAGTTTTATAATCTTTATTATTAGGTCTGCTAAGAATGACAAAATATTACCAGCCATTAAGTGGCATTTAGGAAAATGCTGTAGTTAAATAAACTCAAAGTATATATTAAAAACTTTGAATATTTGTAAACTTCAAATATGTAATTTTGTTTCAAATATTTCCACAAATATTTGCACCCATACCTACCTGAACGTGACTTTTAAGCAGCATGGCTTATGGTGAGAGGGTGCAGTTCAAAGAGGCTCAAAGGAATATCAGACGTTGCCCATGACGTGTCAAACTGCCCAATTAATATTTGGTATTTGAGTCAAATCAGGTTTTAAAATTCAAACAAGAGCATAATCATCCAGACTGTTAACAGTTGGTACTGCATGCAAGTTTTGTTTCTGCATAACATAAAGTATTTGTAACTCAAAAGGCATATCACATGAGTAGTTAGGAATAGTTCCCACAACGGTGTTGTGTGGAAATTGATGATTTCCCTTTTTTCCCTCAATTTCCCTTTAAAAAAAAAGTCAAAATTTCCTGAATTTCCCTTTAAATTTTCCAAAATTTTGGATTTCATGAACAATCCGGATGGAGCCGGCTGAAAATTGTGCAATATCAGCCGGAATGTGCAAGCAGGTACGCAGGGCTCTCATCTCCTATTGGCTATGCAGGGCTCTCTGAGCCGGAGTCGGGACAAGGGAAGAATTTCCAAAATTTGGGAAATATGTTTTACATTTTTTTTTTTTTTCGAACATTCTATGACTGTCAATTTACCAGCCAGTACCCAAACTTCATACTCTTGCATTCCAAGCTAGGGAACCCCTGCGACGACGCCCCGACTAGTCCCTACTTCATGCTCTTGCATTCCACCACAATGCCCTGGCGGGGTTTTCCCAGTGTGCTGCTAAATTAGAATACTAAGTTATTCCTTTCTACTAGAACTTGTACATCATGCTCCCAAGCTAGGGACATCCCCGGCATTACACCACCCAGCCAGTGGCGGCCATGTTGCTAGCTAGTACCCTATGTCATGCACATGTTAGAGACGTCCCCGTCAGGATGCCATGACGACTTGTCCCTGCGAGTCATCCCTGCCACAATGCCCCAGCTTGGTTTTCTACGTGTGATACTGCTAAATTAGAATACTAAGTAATACTTTCCTACTAGAACTTGTACGTCATGCTCCCAAGCGCGCGCGAATGTGTGTGTATGCATGTGTGCATGCCGTACCAGTTCTAGTAGGTGGGAATTATTTAATATTCTAATTTAGCAGAACACCTAGCAACCCTTGCCGGGGGAGTCGTGCTGGGGATCCAGGGTCAGAGCATCGTCGCGGGGGGAATGGGAGGGTACCTTGCCGGAGCGTCGTAGGAATCCCCCATGGTACTGGCTGACAAAATGGCCGCTGTGGGCATGCAGCACATGGGGAAAACCTAGTCTGGGCATAGTGGCAGGGATCTGTATATTCCCCCAGGGTACTGGATGACACAATGGCCTCCGTGAGGGACCATTCGGGGCGTCATCGCAGGAATCCTCCAGCTTGGAATGCAAGAGCATGAAGTTTGGGTACTGGCTGGCAAATTTAAAGTCAGGGAATGTTCGGCAAAAAAAAATTCCAAAAACAAAATTGAAAAAAAAACTTAAAATTTTTTTTTAAAAATGTAAAAAAATTTTAAAAAAAATTTAAGAAAAATTTTGGAAATTTTTCCCTTGTCCCGACCCCGGCTCTGAGAGCCTCGCATACCTGCTTGCACATTCTGGCTGACATTGCACAATTTTCAGCCGGTTCCATCCGGATTGTGCAAAAACTATTCGGATTGTGCATGGCATCAAAAATTTTAAGGGAAATGTTGACTTTTTTTTTGGGGGGAAAGGGAAATCCCTGATCTCCACGCCAACGCCGTTGACCCAGAAGTAGCTATTTCTAACTACTCACATGATAGCATTTAATGTTAGTTTGCATGGTTTGTAACTTGTATCTGTGTTCTTTTTTGTTTTAGTCCACTGCAGCTGAGAATACTTAATGATCAGTTGCTACATTTTGAAGCAATGTTTGTTAACACAGAGTCTTATGAAGACATATTAACGCTGAGGTAACTAAGATATATATGTTTATTTTTTTGTTGAACAGATGAGTTTTCAAACTTTGTACCTTTACATTAATCCTACAGTTGGAAATTTAAATTGGAGGACTATAATGCATTTAATATTTTGTTACTACAATCGACCCTCTGTTTCGTATGGATGTTATAAGAGTGTAATTTTAGAAGATTATTCTCAGGACTTGCCAAAATTTCACACTGTTGTGATGAAAAATGTTTAGAAAATAGGAATTTTGGAATGGTTAGCAATAAAATGTAAGTGTTTAAATGTCGCTGTTCTCGGTACACTACAACATGAAAAACTAAAAATCTTAGTGAAAATTGGTTAAAAAAAACCCAGAAATTACAAGGGGAGGGAACATGCTTAAGCCACGAAGAGTTGCAGTTTAAGGGGTCACAGCAACAACCCGTTATCTGGCTCCCCTCACCCTCACTCTGTCAACCATGAGAGGGAGGGCATGACAAACATCAATGCCACGCTGGTTGTTAAGCAATTACTTCCCACCTCGCAAGCCATCTAATGGGAGGAAATAAAGTTGCTCTTAGATGTGCCAAGTATCACCCAAGGACAGCCAAAGCTTATCCTTCAAAGTAAGATGTTTTTGTTTGTTTCTACATCTGCACAATACCAATGGATGCTGTGCACACTTGGAAATCATACACACGAGACGTTTATTTTATGTGGCATATGTTTGCCATTTGAGACAAAATTATTTTATTTCAAACAATGTGGTTTTTAGGACAAAGAAACAAATATATAACAGTATTTATTTCCTTTTATGAACTTTAATAATTCAAAGTCACATCCTCTAAATTTCCTCTAAATTTCACTTGCACCTAAGAGTGTGTTCATGGTAAATTGAGCACTTTTGAAAGCCCTTACTAATATCTACTTGTATGCACATTGTTTACTTATCCACCATACGTAAAATTAACATTGTTATGGGCAGTTATACTTGACCGATCCATGAATAATTATAAATGTGAATATTTTACAACTTTGATAATTCCTACATTTATGTGCATTAAAAAAATACAAAGCATTTCAGTTTTCAGCAGTGTTTATCCAGCACTTCATTCAACGTCCAAACATGAAATTACTTTTCCTCCATCGTTACCAAATTATCGTGTGCATGCCAGTCATTGTAACAGTTAAAATACTTGCAGGTAGGGACAGTGACATTTTTCATAGATTGATTTCACAAATGCTCAGTCAATCGTGAAGAACCTATACCATGAGTTACGCGGTGCTCGGCCTTATTCATTATTGGGCGACAGAGGGGTGTCGTATGCTTTTCCAGTATATTAGTTTAATTATGTCAATTGATACGGGTATTTTGAATAAATATTTTAATTGCCAGTTCTTTGATTTTCCCACAAGAAGCTACTGAAACTGGACATCATTCTCAGTAAAACTTGTGCCGTTCAGTGAACATTTCTTGAAGCAAGGGTGGTATGCTTCTGGCATAGCAAATATCTGCGTTTTGAATTAAATTTATATTTTATTTAAAAATTATGTTGATTTTACATTAGGCTCAAATACAGACCACTAACACAGTTTTTGAATCTGTTTTAATTGTTAAAATTTGTTAGCTTTGATTTTACAAGGGTAGCCATTTAATAAAATAATTCTTTCAAACTGTGACACCTTACAAAATCAGAGGTCTACTGTACAAGATATAACAGCATGCTGACTGCTGCGATATTCACATAGTAGGTTTATTTAAAATATATATAAAAAACTTTAAGTTATCTACAATTATGATATTTTGAGTGTTCTATAAAAACAGCATTTAGGAAATTGCCTTAGTGTGCATTTGAACACGTAACTGCCATATGTCTACAGTGCGTACCAGTGGTCACTGAGATGTCTTCAACCATTACTTGGAGCCACAATTGGCCTAGCATCTACTAGAGTGCTCGCCTCCCACCAAGGCTAACCAGGTTCAATACCTGGTGGGGTCACTCGTGGATTTTTGCATGTGGGAATCATACCGGACAATACCAATAGTCTGTGGGTTTTCTCTGGGATCTTCCGTTTTACCCACTCTTTGCTTTGCATCAATGCTTTATCTCCACCTCATGTCACCTTCAATACCTTATGTGCGCTCAGAACATAAATGACCTCCTACTGACATGCTACTTCATATATTTGCATGCATTATATGCGTGCATGCATGTAGAATACCTCAAGTATAATTCCTAATCACATGATGGCTTGCTTTTATTGAAGTTGTCCGTGTCGCATTTAGTTGTAATGTATTCACAAATTGTAAGCTGTGGTGCAGTGTATTCAGTTGTTTGTGAACATTTCAGCCTTAACAGGCACACAGTTCTGGAGCCATCTTCAGAACTCAGCGAGCCTGTTGTTGGGTTTGGAAGACTGCAGGGGATGTTGAACGAGTTGTCGTGGGTACAGGATACCACCTTGCTCGAAGAGTACATCTCATTGCTGACTGTGAGCGTTGAAAGGGCTAAACATAGGCTTATGGGTCCACTACATTTTCTCTCATCTGAGAAATGATCAGAGTTAAAATGTGTCGTCTGGTGTTTTTTTCTCTTTTTGAAAAAGACCAGGTGTTTTATAAATTTGCAGATCTGAATCATAAGGCTGGACTTGTATTCTTAGTAATGCTTTTTATATATTTTCATTTGTGTATGATCAAGTATGTAAATATATTTATAATAAAATTTTTTGTAACCTTTGTAGAGCAAGAAAAGCTTTACTTATAAAACTGGTAGTAATGGCTGGCTATCTTTGATAAGTACTCTGTATGTGGAATATTCATATGTAAAACATTTTGGCCTGAAGTAAGCTAGCCACGAGCTATAAAGAATCAGTCTTCCAGTTTAAAAAGTTTGTTTTGCTGGTACAGTATGTCTAGAAAGAATTGTTTCTTTAAGATGTTAACTTCAGAGAATTACATTTATTTATTGTACATTTTTGTAAAACTAGGTCGGTACCTGCTCATAACATATCTTGGAAAATAAAAGCGTGAATCAATTATGCATATAGACAGATACTATTAACAAAGAAAAGAACATCACATTGTAATACAATTGATGCGCAGTAATTTATTTGTATGTGCCAATATTTTCTGTATGGCGATTAATTATTTGCTTTCTTGGTGTTTTCCTGGGTTTTAACCTGGACAGGTTGCAATATTTAGTGTGTATCTTTTGAGACGAAGATTTTCTGTGGTCATGCAGTAGCACTGTTTCACTTCTTGCATCAATGACATTCTTTGTATGTGGCTGCAAGTAAACAGTTCTGTAACACCACATGTTACGCACAGTATTATGGAAAGTGTTGTTTGATGTGATATTATTTGTACCTGTGTTCAGTTTATCTGCAATTATATAAATTATATTGCAATATGCGAGTTTAGTCAGTGCTTACAGGCCCATATTTCTGTATTTTTCATATTATTTAAAAGAATAATTACTATACTGGTAGTAGTTACATAGTCTTGCAATGAGCTATTTAATTTAGAGTCTTGAAAGTGAAAGCTGTGAAGGGCATTTTTTGTACTATGTATTCTGTATAGTATCTGTGTACATGAAGAGAACTGAGGTACTGAACTTCATGTACATATTGCAAAACTTCTATATGGACAGCATTACCACCCAAGTTATGATCTTGTCACATGGGTATCTGTGCATTTTATTGAAGAATGGAGGTGGTTCTACTAAGTAAGACACCATAGCTCTCATTAAATACAACACTAGCAGTTGTCAGTCATCCACATATTCAGTAGAAAATGCCCTTTATATACACTGAAGGCTATAGTTGCTATAGGTAAAAAAAACCTCTACACCTCTCACTCATCTACCCCCCCC
>NQII01000444.1:736224-757155 GCA_002778355.1 Clitarchus hookeri
CTCCTCTACCCTCTACCTATATACCCTCGCTAACCTACCCATCCTCAACCCCTCCACACTACCATCCCCCACTCTCTCTTATACACACTCCCCCTCCCTCTTTCTATACTTAACCTCCTCGGCCTGCTTCATCTCTCTTCCCCCCCTCTACTCACCACCATCTCTCTCTCACCCCACTCTCTCTACCCATTCCCCCTTCATCAACCCCACTCTTCTATCCTTCTCCCTCCTCTTCCACCCTGCTCTCACATAGCTATCTGTGCATTTTGTTGAAGAATGGAGGTGATTCTACTAAGTAAGACACCATAGCTCACATTAAACACAACACTAGCAGTTGTCAGTCATCCACATATTCAGTAGAAAATTCCCCTGATATACACTGAAGACAAAAGTGTGTGTGTACGTGCACTATAGGTAAAACCTCAATGCCCCTCACTCCTCTACCTCCCTCAACCCTCTTCTCGCTCTGCTTTATTTCCTCCTCATATACCATCCCTCACTCTCCTCTACCCCCCCTCAGCGCTCACTTTTCTCTCTCCTCTTCCCCCTCCCCCAACCTCCTATTTTTCTCTCTTCTGCCACTTCCCCTCCTCATGCCTCTACCTCCTATCTCTCCCTTCCCCCTCTACCACCTATCTCTCCTTTCCCCCTCTACCGACTGCTCTCATTTCCCTCTCTCCACACCACTCCGTCCCTCGCCCTTTTATATACCCCCTCTACCCACACCTATTCCCTTCCCTCCACCTCTCTCCTCTACCTGTCCTCTCTCTTCTACCCTTCCCCCCTCCCTCCTCCACTCTTCCAAACTCTTCTTTCCTCAACCCACACTGCTCATCTCCCTCTCTTTCCTCTACCCACCCCCTCCTCTAACTCACTTCTACCCTCCTCTCACACTCTTCTCACCCTCTCTCCTCTACCCTCCCCTCTACCTCCCTCTCCTGTAACCACTATTTCTTCTACCTTCCCCCTACCCATCTCTTTCTCTTCTATACCATCCCTCTTTCTTCTACCCTCCTCTATCCTTTCCTCTTTACCTCCCTCTCTCTTCTACTCTCACCCTTCTCAGCACTCTTTTCTACCGTTCTGCCCTTCCTCACCTCTGCCCTTATCTCTATCCTCCTTCCTCCTCTCTCCCCCTCTCCTATTTCTTTTCTACCCTTTCCCTCCTGTTTCCACCCCTTCCTCTCCTCCCTTCCTCTCCCCCTCATCTACACATCTATGCAGAGTGGCAGTGTGCATTTTCATTAATGTAAATATGTTAATAAATTTATTTCTTTTAATTTGTGTGTTTGAGAGACATAATTTCATCACCATCGTCGTCGCTTCCTTTAACCGTTAGTAGAAATTTCAAACATTATATGTATAGTGTTGCTGGTTTTCTTGGCTAATGTTCATAAATACTGTTCCGCGTTTGTGTTATCATTTTGCAATTGTATACCTTTGATGGTCTATGTGAGGGTATGCACATGCAAAATACTTATTGAATTGCGAGATGCTAATCTTATACATCCCCCCCCCCCTCACTCCCTGTTATAAAAATATATTTTATTGAATATAATGAATATTAAATAAATCATAATCTGCCTAGCATGTCGTTCATCGACTTAAAGCCAAAATGGTGGTCAATAATAATACTTGTAATAAAATTTTAAAGAGAGAATGATGATAGCAGGTGTGTCCTGCAATGGCATCTTTCAGAACTCTACTCTCTTAACTGTTCCAATAGCCAAGACAATGTTATACCAAAGGTCCGGCTGTTCGAATTACGCACTCCCTCAGATAATTTTTTGAGCTATCACAGCACTCCTGGTTGTCACTCGACGACTTAGATGCCGGAACCAATATGGTGTTCGATTAATTGCGTCTGTATACTCCTGGTGTGTCGTTCATACACTTGTAATAAGCAAACAACAACCAATATGGCGGACAACAGATGTATACTCTAGTGTGTGACATATAAGACGGAGGATACTACTAATGAACTCTAGCAGGCGACGAGAAAACTAGCAGATGAAAGAAGATGGCGAGGTCGAACAAAGGTGAGAAATGCGCCGGCAACAGAATGAGTAATAGGCTGGCACACTCTGGTAATCACAAATAACATAACCGACACCAGCACCCCTAGCAGGCAGCAGTCGGGTGAAGGTGGCAAGGTAACTATGTAGATGATGGATGAAGAAGGCGACAGAGAGATGCAACAGATGGGAGAGAGACAAGAAGGAATTACAGAGCATGAAGTAGCAAAGTGGAATAACAACATGAAGAAAGTGGACTGACAATCATGAAGTGTCCCGCTCCACATCCTGAGCTATGTCCTTCGTGTCCCCCTCCACAACCTGCTCCATGTCCACCACGTCCTGAACTATGTCCTTCATGTACCCCTCCACAACCCGCTCCACATCCTCCTTCCACATCCTCCACGTCCCCCTTCCACGTCCTCCTTCCACATCCTCCACGTCCCTCACCTTGTCCTCCATGTCCCCCTTCCACTTCCCACGCCACGTCCTCCATGTCTCCTTGTCCCCCTTCATGTCCTCCACGACCTTCTCCACGTCTTCCATGTCCCCCTCCACATCACGCACAAAGTCATCCACGTCTTCCTCCACGTTATCCACGTCACACTCCTCGTCCCTCTGCACGTCCCTCTCCACGTACTACATACTTGTATAGGCTTTGTCCAGAGGAATAGTATTTTTACAGATTCAGTAGTATGCAAACTATTCCGTAAAATTTCAATTAATTTTTTAATGTTTTGGTTGTGCGTACTTTTATTCAACATGAATGTAGGGCTCTGAATTACTACAAAAAAGATATTGCAGGTACCCAGTTATGATTAACCAAGTCGATTGAAAAAGTTCTTTTTGCACAGGGAAAAAAAACTGTGAAGAAACCAAAACATTGAATAGATATGGGCGTGCAGACTATGCAGTGCATAATTGAATACATGTAATTTGTCGTGCTTACGCCAAACTAATTTGTTGAGTCCTCTTCTCCACCAATGGATGGCTAGGAATCTGAATTTTGCGCCTGCCGGCAACAGTTCGAAACCAACAAAACAGCACTTTGATGTTGCTGTATTCCTCCGTCTGATGAAACAGAACTTTCCGACTCAAGCGATGCTATAAATACAACCTGGAAACACGTTGCCGGTTGGCTGCGGAAAAAATTTTGAAATAAGTCACATTTCGCCCGGCAGACTCTTGGCTCCCAGTTGTCTACGCATGCGTCGTGATATGGGGTGAGCTAGCATGGAGTACCACAAACCACAAGGTGATGGTCGGTCACGTCTCAGGCTTACACAAAATAATTGCTTTGCACAAACTCCTGGGCTAGTTTTTGGCCCATTAAGTATGGTTGAATGTGATAGATTTTTATATTATGAGGGTGGCGCATAGTTTTTTTATTTGCCATCACTAACTTTTTTTAATAGTAAAAACATCAATTTGTGGAAAAAGAAATACTAATGCTTGCAAAAAATTCCGGGAAAGTTTTAGCGTTAAAAGTAAGATGCATAAAGCATTTGTGTTTTAAGAGTTCGATGGAGAATAAAGCATTTGAAATGTAGGGAAAGGAACCAAATTTGGCATGAAGGTTGCTGAATTATTGTGAATGATTTGGTTTTAACATAATGAGCTGATAAAGTTAGATTATTTTATGGTTAACATGAATTATCACCCATCAAGTTTAAATAGTACATAGAATTCGATATATTTTTTTTCGTGTAATGTTGAAAATATATAAGTATCAAACCATCTTTCTGTTCCTAAATTACAAGCCTCACGACACGGTACACCATAGCAGTCAGTCTATTTTTGTGTGGGTTCGATTCTCTGCAGACAGGAATTTTCAAAATTTCTCGACGATTCACTGGACTAAACCAGGTAGTAGTACGTATTCTTAACTGTAGCGTAACTTGTTAAGCATGCGTTTTGATAGTTGTAGCACTTAGTGTAGTTGATTTCAATATAATGACTATTTTATTTATCCAATGGACTAATTATCAAATAATGTAACAAAATTTATATTAATTTTTTAAATATTAAAGCTACGAATATAAACAAGTAATCTACAACAGATTTTGGCATCTACAAAGAAGAAAGTAACTTAACTGAAAGTTAAAATATTTCATCACTTAATATTATTAAATGACAGTTAATCGTAACATTACAAATACTCAGTATCATAAGAAAACTAGATGGAAAAAAAACCTTTATAGCTAAACTGGTAATTATCATTTATTTAATTGATAATCGTGTAGATTTATTTCATAAAATAATTTCTAACTCTGTACTTATGACAGATTTAGAAAAGCTCAATGATATCAAGATAAAATCTCTCAACATAAATTTTTATAAACAAGAAAACAGGAGTGTCGATTATATTTATAAGCAAATGTTATTTACATTTTGATTGTGAGATGCTTTTTGCTTGTTACAAATATTTTGTTTGTTTACTTCATTCCCGATAAGAATTTACTACATGGCTAAAAGCAGCGAAGTAGCTAGCCAATATAGGAATTTTAGTATTTTCTTATGTAATGTCACATTTAGAGGTTGTTTGTTCCAACATTTACTGCAACCGCACACTGTACGTAATCACCATGTTTGGGGAGACCTTTACGGAAACTCGGGGCCGCGGTGGTGTAGTGGTTAGACTGCTCGCCTCCCACTAAGGCTAACCGGGTTATATCCCCAGAAGGGTCACTCCTGAATTTTCGCCAAGTGGGAATCGTGCTGGACAATGCCACTGGTCGGCGAGTTTTCTCGAGTATCTCCAGTTTCCCCTGTCCTTGCATTCTGGCGTTGCTCCATTCTCACTTTATTTCACCATGATCGACTCTCGAGACCTCGTTAAGAGCCGCCCAAATCTCTCCACCCCAGTGTCTCCACTCAATTTTACGGAAACGCGCTTCCTAATCTACTCTCCTCTGTTCCTCTCAACATTTTTCTCCCCTGAACTGGCATCATCCCCGCCGAGACTAATGGCCTCTCCAGATGTTTACTATTTACAACCCACAACCTTTTTGTTTGCCTCTCACCACGGTGAACTGGGTTCGTTTCACGATGAGGACAAACCAGGATTTTTTTGCTTAGCTTTTCCTCGAGGCACTACCATTTCCCCTACCATTGTATTTCGTTACTGCTTTATTTCCACCCTCCTTCACCTCCTCCAGAGCTGAAGGCCTCAACTGTTACTGGTATCCTACAGTCTATTTGGGGTTTATTCACTTTTTGAATCAAACCTTCAAAAAATCACCCCAAACATGACTTGTTTGGTTTTCCTATATATGCTATGTATCACAAGTGTTTTATACGTACTTGTGTTAACGTAAAAGTAACTTATTTTTGTTTAAATTAAATTCTTACTTATATTTTATTTATAAATTACAATATTTCATTTATAATTAATATGAATAAAAACGGAGAAAATAGGGGTGTTGGTAATACTTAGTAAGAAATAGCTCTTATGCAAAATTGTATTACAGTGAGTGCACATGAATGCTGTGCGTTGTACCTATGGTGTAATATTCTCGGCTTGGCTAAGCTTGGTTAGCATTAGGCGGAGGAATATCCTGGAAAAGAACTTTAGCAGGGCTTCAGAAAAGTGGGAAGTAACCGTTAATGTCCCGCAGTAAATGGTTCAAGTTCTCGAAAGTCACGACTGGCCCTCCCAAGACTGCCATATGCATTACCCAGGAAACCAAATTTCTCACTAACTACATCTGTAACAATAGAATATTCCCACATATCATAGGATAGCCACCGGATATCCTAATGATATCCGCAATATCTAAAAGTCATCCAAGTCCTACAGTGAATATCTAATGTATATCTCTTGGATATCCAGTAGTAGATACCAGTTTGTACCACTTGCTGGATGTACATTAGATATTAGAAAACCACCAATGGCCATTACTTAAGGTAAGTTTCTACATGTAAAGATGTATATAGGAAATAAAAATATCTATATCGCATTTGGATATTGGGCGGATATTTGAATATCTTTTGGTAGTTTGAATGTAACTTTGCTAATCTTAGAGTCCTTGGATATCCTGAATGCCAGAGTGTGACAAGCCAAAGGACTGAACTACAGATGCTACATTGTACTTTTCTCGTTTGCCTTAAAGAAACTGCTCTGGAAAGCCCAAAAAATTGTCATTTTTAACCATTTCACCTTTTTTATTTATTTTTGACTAGGCCTATATGTTTTTCATAGGATACAATAAAAAAAAGAAGTTACTCTAGATACTTGTTTTTATCTTCTCCGGAAAAATCTTCTTATAAAAATATTTATTTACTGGGGTGCGTGTATAAGCGCGCAAATTAATGTTGCAGACAATAGGTAATATACTAGAGATCTAGCAACCAATTAACGTGTCTACTGAGGTGAGGTTGTTTATTTTAGCTCGCAGACTAACTGTTTGGTCGAATAATTAGTACATCCATACTAACATTTTGTTTTAAAATCACATTTTAAGAATTACTACCTACAGTAAAAGAGTCGTAAGCAATAGTTTTTGCGTAAATGTATTTTTTGATTTGATTAAACATATTTTAGAATGCTTATTTGCTATCACACACGTACAAACGTACAATGGTGGTACGTGTCAGATGCTAGCAGACTGGTCCAATCTATTTGTGTGTGAAGTGTAATCACCTCGTGGTGCCCGATATATTCAGACTAGTTAATGCTGCACATAAACGTAACCATTTAGTAAATAAATATAATTACGAACGTTTTGAAATGTCTTATTACTATATTATGTTCATTTATTTATATAACATTATTAGCGACGTTTCAAGACTAATCTCGTTTTATCGAGTCTAAACTTCACTTCCAAGTGGGGTGGAGTGGAGTGGAGAGTTTTGGGCGGCTCTTAACATCGAGGTCTTGAGAGCCGATGAGGGTGAAGCGAGGTGAGAATGGACCGGCATCGGAATGCAAGGGTGGGGGAAACGGCAGATCCCCGAGAAAACGCGCCGACCAGCGGCATCGTCCCGCACGATTTCTACGTGCGAAAATCTGGGTGCGACCCCGCCGGGAATTTTACCCGGTTCGCCTTGGCGAGAGGAGAGTAGTCTGACCCCTAGGATATACCGCTGCCTATAACTATGTAAGTTATCTCTATTGCTTATCTATCTTATCATTTGCACGTGCCCCGAATACTGGCTCGCGAACTGTCAACAGAAACTTCAGAAGCACGCTTGCAATCATATTCGAGTTTTTAGAAAAAAAAGTGGGGTCTGACTGTGCCGGGGACACGGCCGTGTGTTTTACGTATCACTTCTGTGTTTACGCCGCGTCGACTCTCTTGTTGCCTAAGCTGAATAAACGCCTTTCCGATGAAATGCGTTGCTTGAATTTCCTCTGGGCTTTGGGATGAGTATGGGCCGATATAAAATTTTAAGTTCACCTAATACTTATTTTTTATTCTATACGAATAAATATTTAAAATAAGTCCTGTGTATATAGTTTAAATGGACATATCTAGAAGAAATATTTTTTTGGCACTAAAATTAGGTGATAGCACATCGGAGTCGCGAGAATGACTGCCCGGAAATTTTCGCCCACGTCCAAAATGACCGCCGGTTTCCGCGGTTCCCCACCCACACCTCGCGCATGCGTGGCACTGACTCAAGGTTATGCTCTCACCGTAGTCTTACACCCGTTCGAACGAGACCACACTTATTTCAATCGTGTTATTAGTCACAAAGTTACAGTGTCGGAATGGATCATCCTGCAAATGTTACATCGCAGTTTCCGTCCTGGTACCCTATGCATCGCGTCGGTTTCATTATTATGACATATTTACGTAAAAAAAAAGACCATTATACTATGCATATCTTGAATATATATTATTTGCATAAACACTGACAGGATAAGTATGTTAAAAACTTTTTATAGTGAACAGTGTGCAAACCGTTTGTCCAATAAACGTGGTTCTGAGAGTTTCATTGGCTAAAAGACCGGAAGATGTTAAGACTCAGCAAGGAATTGATTTCTACGAGGCCGGCATGTGCTCATCGTTACGTTCACCTTAACGGCAGTGTCTCTATCTGTGTTCCCTCCGCGGATTAGGTTCGGTTAATTACAATGAATGTTAACGGCCGATAATACCATACACTTCATACACCACTAAGGTTAAAAGATTGCTTCACCATTACTTTCGTTTACGTTAAGTTTGCGTGAGAACTTGTACATGTACTTACGAAGTAAGGAGTTTTGTCCCTGTGAATTTACTCACTGTGTTCAACCGGTCAGAAATGACTCGAAATTAAGCCTATTATTTTAAAGGAGTAGTTTGTTAAGTAAATAACAGTATATATTTTTTTAATTTTCAAAATAAACTAAAAACGCAAGTTTTCTTTCTGATAATTGTTTTCAATCCTATAAGCTGAAGACATTGTGCACAAAACGCGAAATAAAATATCACAATTACGTACACGGCACGTACACTGTGGAGTATAAACATTATTGTAAGAGTGCACACTTCCATTTTCCCATATAATACGCATGCCCGAGCGACTGATTCAGAAGTGGCAGAAGAGTATCGTAAATTTGTTTAAACTGTGGGAACACTTATTCACCTACTATCTTAGGTTAGTTTCAGTGGTGGTATAAGGCGAGTACTTTTGAATGCCCTGTTAGAGACCACCTTGCCTTTTCATTTTGTATCTTTCCGCTATTGCCTATTTTAGATTAACATAGCCGTATACCATTTCACTTTATTCATGCGTCTTCCAAGTGAAACCGTGGAATTTTAAGACGTGCAGATTCGTACTTTCATGTGCAAAAAACTGATTTCACTAGCTATAAATTTACGTATCACAGATTCGATAAAACTTCAACAATTAGAACTGTTTTTGTTAATTCGCTGCCAACTGAACTGGGAGCATGCGTACCAGTGCATAATGTAATAGGTATGTATGTAGTTTATGGGTAGTGATTTTTTTTTTTAAAGGTTGACTTTGAAAGTGCTTACTTTATCGTGAACAGGCTTTGATAAAATAGGCTTAATAGAGACGTTCCACTCGACGCACACGAGCGGTAGTAAAGCTTGGTTTGGTTCACAATTGAAAGCATAACAGTAATCACAGAACATGGGTCGTGTGCACAAGAATTGACCACCATGTTTTCTAACCTATTCCGCGTTTTTAGAAATTCATCAGTGCATCCACCGATGTACACCGGACGTTCGGAGACTAATGTTTTGGTCGAGTTCGGTTGAATATATGTATCCACCTGTTCAACCAGCCTGAAATGTCGGTAGATCTAGTGGATGTGCACCGGAACATCAACCGATGAATTTTCGAACACAACCTCGCTTTGAACTATTCGTAAACATAGCAGAAAAATGTAAGACTTAATTTGTATTTTATAAAGAAAGAGCATTTTATGAGGAAATACGTTAGCATAGTTATAATATTGGTTAACAAAATTTATAAACCACCAGATGTTTGAAAATCCTCTCAATCAGTGTACACCAGTGCACAGCAGAACATTTACTACTGGTGGATCTATTGGTGAATTTCCGAAAACTCGGATAGATTCACAACTCCGCATAACAGGTCGTGCGCATGCGAGTTCCCGACATTGTGCACGAAAGAAATTATTATATTTTATTTCTTGTGCAGGCGCAAGGGGCAATATCCAATCGGAGAAGAGTATAAAACTATATATATAGTACATGAAGTTGTTTATTTATAATTGTGGAAAAGTTATGCTGCAGAAACAAAGAAATGTCACAAAATTTAAATTTAGAGAAAGGAACAGGTGACAAATTGCAAGTTATTCACATATTAACGATTGCAAAAACAAAGATTTTAGAGCAAAACAGACATGCTAAATATTTTTAATAGTTATTTATTTTCAACACAATATCACAATCTGTTACGAAAATCCATTATTTTTATTAACACTGCCATATCACGCCAGACTCGTCACAAAATTCCATTTGCTAGAAATACTACATACAGATATTCAATTGTGAATCAATTTCGCACAAGAATTCTGGTCGTGCAAATGTTCTACTGTGATGTTTTAGGCTGTGGGCATGCGTATCTTGATTGTGAGCGCGCCATAGATAGTTTGTCGGTCCATAGCCGAACGAGAGGATCCGAGCACACACGACGGTTACCGAAGTGACAGCCACAGTTCCAGACGGCGTCTAGACGCTAGGAAGGTATGCGGGAGCCAAGAGGCGCTGCCGGGCGGAATGTTCAGTTTTAAAAAGCGCGTGTCGGCGCCGGGCCGCGAGCCAAGATGACGACACAGCCACCGGCACGCACTCTGGACCCCGCCGCGCTAACTCGGACTGCTCGCGGAGCCGGCACAGCTCTTTCGTCAGTGGTTGGCGCGACGGCGGGCGGGAGTGCCGGGTCGCCGAGGAGAGACGTAACACCACTCGCCCGTTCAGCAGCAGGTCTTCCTCTTAACCGCCGAGGAAAGGTTTATTCTACTCAGGTTAGGAACAAAACGTGATTCTCATGGGAGAGTTTGGCATAGGGAAAATTTCCGCCGCTAGATGCGCAGTGTTTCAAAAGGTAACTCAACTTTTAAGCCACGTAAATAATAAAAAAGAACTATTTTATTTAGTTACGAAGTTATTTAATATCTCATTTATGATATTGCAATTATCCTGTTTTTTAACGTATCTAATAGAGAAAATGTGGTGCACATGTGACACTAGCGCTTAGCTAGTGGCGAATATTTTGGTTGCCAAACATTTAACATGGATCTTCCCAACCTGTAGTAGAAGTAACCTTAACCAAACCTTGCAAATTACACATACGTGGCAACGCACCGCATTCGCGCGCACTCAAATGTTATAATATAATATTCTGCACGAGAACTATTTCATACTAGACATTGCCACCACGCCCATTTTCTTCCAATTTTTATTCATATTGATTACAAATTAATATTATAATTTATATATAAAGTGTAATTAAAATTTCAATTTATTAAAAAACAAGATACTTTTATATTAACAGAAGTATAAAACGCTTGTGGTACAAGACATATTTAGGAAACGACCAAAAGTCATACAGGGGGTGGTTTTTCAAAGGTTTAGTTCAAAAAGTACGAAGAAACAGTGAATAGACTATGTACATGACATTGGGCACGTTCAAAGAGCAAAGTGCTGCTGAAGCGTTGTATTTTCCCTTAGTAAACTGCTGCTAACGACAATACTATCCTTTAGCGGGACGATTGTTCGATAAATTTCTACAGCGTGCTTTCGCGATATTGAAAGTGGATATTTTTGAATGTATCCAGAAGTGAATTTCACGTTTAAAGTTAATAATAATAATAATCGCATGAGTTGGAAACATTGTAGCATCCCGTTGTGAGAATATCTCGTTCCCAATAGCAACCCATCTTTGCACTTCATCTGTCTGTCGTCCACTATCAGCGAAGTATTGTCCCACTACAGCTGCTGAAGAATCGCTGCCTTGCAGAAGTGTAGCTGAAATGCATGAAACGTATATCTCTGAAGTAGCGCTTTGCCCGCTCAACGCGTTCCTTATTTTCTTGGCTTTTGTGGACTTCGAGGAATGGCGCGCGTCCTACCAATTGTTGCGTCATTTCGAACATAACTTTCCTGTCGCTTATGTAGAACAGCTACAATAAAAAACTTGGAGTAAACGACATATGGTTAATCCAGAGAAAATGGAAACTATTCACTAGACTACGAACTAACTGAATGACTCAGTATTCCTTCAATTTTCAGTCATGCTGAAAGAGGGACTCAAACCATCGCCACAAGAATCCGCCTCTTCGTCAAATTACACTCGTATTTGAAGGTAGACCACCCCCAATGATAAAATAATTCATTTTCTTCTCATAAATTATTTATTTGATAAAGATTTATCCTTTTCTTATATTAAATCGATTGTACGAAATTGTCTCTCCACGTTTCGTATTTGCACGGCAGGTTAGTGTAAGTACCTTAATAGGCCATCAGTTGCTTCGAACAAGATTAACTTCAGAATTCACCGTGGTGTCACACCTTGGTGAATCACATTTCATCAATCGCGCATTGGAGGTTACGCAAATTTTCAATCATTTACTAACTTCGGAAAAAAAAAACCGTATTTGGAATTAATATATAATTTTGGTTGCTAGTTTGAGCAGGTTATTAAAGAGTTTTTAATTTTTGACCTCTCAATCAATAAATAAAATAGCAATGGCCATTATAAATGTGTTACTTCACTTACCAAAGCATCGATATTATTGGTTTTGATTTAGCTGTGTAAACCAGTGTAACTCGGTAATTGCTGAAACATTTGCTCACCACGGAACGAATACTAAAAATTTGCATTCTCTTAAAAATGAAATTAAAAAATATATATATATATTATACAATTGATTATATATTTTTATTTCGAGAAAATATCTCGCAGTCATGTTAAAAATAAAATAACGAATTATATAAAAGTCGAGGAACAGCAGTGACTTTAATGAAACCAATAAATCACACATTTAACAGCATCCCAAAAATATTCTTAAGGTAAAGTTAATAACAGTGTGCGGAAACCTTCCAAGTTTGAACCAATGGCCGTTTAAAACGGCGGAATATACGTATTCAGTCACACACAAAAAGGTACAATAAAATGTTACTGTAGCTTGGGAAATAATATATTTTATTTGCAAAAAGATTTTTTTTTTTTTTTTTTTTTTTTTTAAGTTTTGTACAAGGTAAGGTTATCAGGGAATATTATTAGCCAAGAAGTATATAATATTGCTAGTAAAACATATTAATAGCTAGGTGGTCACGATACAGCATATTTTTACAACTGCCTGGGCGTGACAGGATTCGTGAAGGGATGGAAGTCTTATTAATGAAAAAGTAGTTTTCACAGTAATTGCAGTTGTAATTTGAAGAAAAAAGTATTCCTATCAATGAAAAATTATACGGTCGAATACTCTACGTCAGTCGGAGTGTGTACAAATGATATCAGTCTCTCACGAACTGCTCAAACTTTCGCTCCGTCGCCTAGTTGGATCACAGACACAGAAGCACTCGTCCGTTGTTTCGCACACAGGGGGGCCACGGTGGTGTAGTGGTTAGACTACTCGCCTCCCACTAAGGCTAGCCGGGTTCGATTTTCGGCGAGTCGCTCCCGGATTTTCACATGTGTGAATCGTGCTGGACGATGCCGCTGGGCGGCGGATTTTCTCGGGAATCTCCAGTTTCCCCCGTCCCTTCATTCAGACGCTACTCCATGCTCATCTCGCTTCACCCTCATTAGCTCTAAAGATCTCGATTCCACCCAAATCTCTGCACTCACTCTTCATTCACTTTAGCACACAGGTCGCTGTTTCCGCGCTGAAAATACCTGCAGTTGCTCGTCGAATCGTCAGCAACACTAGTTGAACACCGCCATCCACAACTATCTTCAAAACTGTCCTCGGCGATTTTTTTTCCTAACCTAACCGAATGTAAGTGTTGCGTGTGCGTCAGATGTAGAGACGGAACCTAATTGTGTCTCAGAGTTGAGCCTCGTACGCCTGGAGGAAGGCGAAGTTATGCAAGGAGTCGGGCATCGCAGTAGAGAGGGATTAGGCAGCCATGGCCGCGTTTGGAACCATGACTACCTTCCTGAGTGTACCTATAGCTAAGCCTATAAGTAAGAAGAGGGATGGAAAACCCGACAGACACTGTAGCAAGCTTCTCGGCATAATATAAGTTCAATACTTATTCTTGCATTAACATAAAATGCTACAGAAGGAATGTGGGTGGCGGCCATGGTCTCTGTCTTCAGCGAGGTACACGAGCTGTATTCATACCTGCGCAAAATCTTTACAAAGTATTTCACACTTACGCACGCCCAGAGACGACATTCGACGAGACGTTTCTCAAGATGGAAGTTAATCCTCGACATTCTCCAAGGCACTACATCGCCGCCAGGTTTAAATGCCAATTAAGCAAGCTTGTGCCAAACAAGTCACGTCCCCTGCACCACCCCGCACAACGCCAATATTTGCTGTACACAGTATTCTCAATCTGTGAACGGTGACAACGTTGTTGAAGAGACTATTGTAGGAAGAAAGAAGTTTATCAATTTGTGAATTGTCAGCTAAACTGAGGATGATGGGCTCCCACTTCTCGGATGATTCTGCACACTGCGGTCTGCTTTCTTGAAATGCTTCCACCTTTTGAATACTACCGATCTGCCCATTAAATCTTCCTCGTAGGATACCTTTTCTCAAAGCTTCCTGGCCACGTCTGCGTAACTTGACATACAGTTCAATAGCAATTCTTTGTCTGTCCTTTGCCTGTATCCTTCACATCCGTCATTATAATAAACACCGTAGTTAAACTTTTATAGGTGGGAAAAAGTAACTGCGCGTTGGCTTTATTCACATAAACTAAGCACGTCATAGGCTATCTACCTGGTGACAGTCACAGAATCGCTTCCATAGAGTTGGCGCAGCTTTCGGAACAGCCCTCGTAGATTGGGATTTGGAACGAAAGAACGATTACTACAAGGACACTATGCTTCACCAATAATTTTTAAAATTAACGTATATCATGCCCACAGAAATTGTGGCACAAAGGCCAGACAGTGGGTCTACAAACTGACTACTCTCAGAACTGTAACTTATTATGTGCGGTCGACATCTAAATAATACATAAAAATATTGGCGGACTAAATACGAAATCGAATGTCCTAAGTGTATGCAACTATCGAATGTTAAGAAAACGTTATATCAATTTAATAAGATTAGCTGTTGTCTTAAATTCAAGCTACACTTTGCCGTACTACTAAATGTTTAATATAAAATCATCACTGAGTGTGTATACATACCTGTGGCGATTGACAGTCATTTAGAATTTTAATAAATAACTATCATAAAGATGCAGCTATCAATTTTATTTCACTATTCGTATGGTTGTTTTTTACGCAACTAATATGCGCATGCGAAGGAAACAAACCAGTGACTTCTTTCTACAGAATACTGAGTAGAGGAAGATTTATTATTGGTGTACTTGTAGTGGTGAAATGCAGTGTTGCCTATATGCGGGTATTGACACGCCACCCTTATATTTCGTGTGCAGAGAGCTGGGTTGAGCGTCCCACCAAGGTTATTCTGTCAGTTGGGAGCTAGATATGAAGTAAACACCAGGGGAGGCCCATATTTAGGGGGAGCCGAATTCGATTCTCGACTAGTCCGGCCCGAATTTCGTTTATAAAAATCACCCGGTATGGTTTCTTAACCGAATCCTTACTTGTTCCCGTTTTCCCTAGCTACTAGCAACTCGCTCAATTTCAAAATAGTATAAAATGTACTTTTATTATTATTTTAGCTTGAATACCACCTAAAAAATGTAAGCTCAGACTACTAGTCACGAATAAATCAAACGAGGGTTATTCGGAAAGTAAGGTCCGATTTCTTATAAAACATAAACCATCACAGATTTTTACAAAAAACGTTTTTTATTTAATTCCTTATATGTTTCTCTATTTTTCTACATAGTTTCCATATTTGTTTCAACATTTGTCATAACGTCCTACAAGAGTTTGTATGCCTAAGTTATAGACGTCTGCCACCTGTGAGGATAGCCAGTCTGTAACTGCTTCTTTCACCTCGTCATCTGTGGCGAAGCGCTTGCCTATCTAAAGGAACAAGTGAAAATCGCTCGTCGCCAAGTCTGGACTGTACGGTGGGTGGTCAATCTGTTCCCATCCAAAATATCTGATCAGATTTTGGGTGTGAATGGCAGAATGGGGTCTGGCATGGTCATGCAGCAACAAAACTCTAGACGTCAGAAGGCCACGTCGCTTATTGCGTATTGCACGTCAAAGTTTAGTCAGGGTAGCGCAGTAAGCGGCTGCATTGATTGTTGTCCCTTGCTGCATAAACTCGACTAACAAGACTCCACGTCTATCCCAAAATACGGTTGCCATAACCTTGCGTGTTGAGATTGTCCGCTTGGCCTTGAGTTTGACTGGTGATGTCGGGTGACGCCATTCCATTGACTGACGTTTAGACTCTGGAGTCATGTGAGAAACCCATGTCTCGTCCCCTGTGAAAATCTTCTCTTAAAATTGATCACCTTCCTTATGATATCGGTCCAAAACATCAAGAGCACAAGCCATTCTTTTCATTTGGTGTTCCTCAGTAAGCAGCCTGGGAACCCAACGTTAGTACAATTTGTGAAATTGCAAATTTTCAGAGACAATTTTGTGCAAAGTTGTTCTACCCACATTCGGAAATTCGAATGCTAAAGTTGAAATTGTGAATCGCCGGTCTTCACGCATCTTTTCGTCCACAGCTTTGACCATATCTTCTGTGATCACTAATGGTTGGCCTGATCGCGGTTCATCATGGACATTTTCCCGTCCGTCCTTGAAAACTCTCACCCACTTACCCACTTACGCACTTTGCTGTCACTCATAGCATTGGGGCCATACACTTGACTTATCTGTCGATGAACTTCCGCTGTTGAAACGTTCCTTGCTGTCAAAAACCGAATCACTGACCGTATTTCACAGTCGGCGGGCTGATCAGTTGTTTTAAACATTTTGAACTGACACTGTAAACAGCACACTACAACAGTACTAACGCAAATGGCGTCGTTTGATGAGAAAGGCATGCCGGGAGTAGGTGCGCGTTACAATGTTCGCGCGACATTCGATTAGTTACGGCGATTCGGACCTTACTTTCCGAATAACCCTCGTATTTACATCTGTCCATTATAAGAGGAAGGGGGTCGCGCTATTTTCTCTCGCATCGAATCCGCCGCGACATCGGGCTTTCAGTATCACGAGTCATCCTCGTTTCAAGGAAAAAAAAAAAAAAAAAAAAAAAAAGTAATGCAAGCAAATTGCACGTATTCAATTTTTAAAAAATCGCTACATTGAGCGCAAATATTTGGTATCAGTAATTCATTGCATTTTTTAGGCATACCGAGATACCATTTTGCATTTTACAGGTATTTAAAGCTACCATTTTGCACCAGATTCTTTTTGGTAGTCTTATAATGCTAGAAATATATGCTGAATCGGGTTATTATTATTCCCTTCGTAACCTTTCATCCGCTGATGCATATATCAATCAAGTTTCCCACATGCGCGAAAATACAGGTGCAACCCCTGCCGGGAATCGAACCTAGTTCACCTTGATGGGAGGCGTGTGCTCTGGTAGCTGTGTAACTGTTGTCGAGAGGATGGTGTAGAGCATTTAGCGTGTCCGGTCATGTGTCGATGCGAAATAATCATTAAAGAAAGGGTGCCTGATCTTCACCGCCACGTTTCCTTGTTCTTTGGGATGGTGATTATCGCAGTGTTCACAGAACAGTTTATAAATATTTATGCATCGGGAATAGGGCTTGCATTTATTGCTGCCGTCATTTTAATGGAATAAATAATTACTTTATCTCTGGTGAAGGACTGAGGTGCGATGTTGAGAACTTTTACTTGTGTAAGCATGGGCTCGTTTTCATCCTAGTGCGCAAAGCGTTATTTACAAACATGAGGATGTGCCTAAACGTAATCGCCATGGTTCAAACCCGATTTTATGCATATTTACAATCATATATTCATGATCTGGTCGTGATTTCTGTTATACCCGGCAGTAAGGTTTCCATATTTAATATTTTTCGTAAGTATTCAAAGTTTATGTTTTTCCATCGTGCTTGGTATCGACGACAGTAGTATTTCAACGATTGTTACCCGAGTCGATACATATCAAGGTTCATGGGAGGCTATTTTTGCATGACATGCTCCCTGTCAATACCCCTGCAAATCACAATCGAAGCGACGCCGCTTGCTGTGTGTTGTGAGAATATTCCGTAAATAAAACAGGTGATTTTTCCTAAGTTTCTTCAGCGTATATGAGATTGCGTTCCGTCTCGAAGAGTTGCGAAAATATAAGGGTCATGGATACGATAATGCAGACAGCGTTGATGGTGAAAACAGTAGCGATTTTTGCGACTACCTCACACATCTCCTTACTGACTTTGCTGAAAAAAGTGATGTGAAGAATGCATAAGACAAGAACACAGACTATATATTTCCCTAAGACCCCAATGAACTTGCTGATAGACTCAGACATTTGATTGTCCTGCACAGTAAGGAGATATCTTCAACCATCAGAGAACTTAAGGAAAGGGTCTACATCGAATGAAACCATTGTGTACTCATCATCTTATAAAATCAGAGAAATGTAAAGATTGAGTGGATGGAAAAAGTAGGATAATAACTTTATGTGCTCTTGGTTCTGCAATTTTAATATATTGAACCTTATCCTACTGCTTTCCTGAAAACTTATTATTTCAGTGGTGTATAAAATCGAATGCAAGAGTCTGTTTTCAGTAAAAAAATTCCGGTAGAAATTTCGGTAGGAGTAATATGGTTCAATCTGAAGTATAATATCTTTCTCAGTCTGTTTAAGTCGGCTGAGTTTTGTTTGACATACAAACGAACTGAGGAAGGAATGTTTCCGAGGACTAAAGAATATTTTTAGGAATGAGGAATGTTTTTGAGTAATAAGGAATGTTTTTAAGGAATAATGAATGTTTTCAGGAACATTTTTAGGAATGAAGAATGTTTTGAGAAATGTTTTTGAGAAATAAAAGGGCAAAAATCTGGTAATGACCCTGCCGGGAATCGAACCTGTCTCGTCGTGTTGGGGGTGGTTTTTTCGATGGGTAGCCTGAACTAATATTTCCAAATATTTATAATTTCGTAAATTGCAGTAGGTCTTACGACCTAAGTAATTTCTCCTGCAGTCTGATATTTGTTTTAATTTTTATAGGGTGAAAAAACCTCGTGCGTAAACGAGTATGTTTGACATTTTTTCGCGAATTTATTGCTTATGTGTTTGCATAATGCGAAATTTGATATCTTCTTGTCATCACTAGGGGCTGCTAGAGCGCAAGTATGTTAGCAAGCATCAAAAATCTTCGTGGGCATTATGGAGGTGCACGAAGTTTGTCGCAAAAATTAACATCGATAATACTAGAGTTAGCACTCGCTTCTGGCCTTTCAAAAATGTATCGTTTGTATGTCTATGATACAATGGTATGCCTGGGCTGCAACATTGCCAACGTTCATATGTATCTCTGCAGGTTAATAAAGAACTTGGGACTATTTTATAATCGGTATTCAGCTCTGATAACTATGTCGCGTACTGTGTATTTGTAAAAAAAAAATAGTATTAATAAACTGGGCTTTAAATTTTTTGCAACGGTCAGGTCCTTGGTGTGTAAACATAGGCGTTTCCTCTGAAGGTGCAAAATTAACACAACTTAAAATACTAATTTTTTTTTCACCTCGGAATATCGCGTCGATTTTGAAATATAAATATGTAGCACTCTTCGGACCATTAAGTGTATTATCTTAAGTTCGTTAATAGGCATATTTTCCCCTATTTCTGTAATGGGTGGCCTTTCTTCCCTTAATTTAATATATTTATATATAATACATACATATAATCGGTGCAAAAATGTCATAGGGTTTTCCGTCGGAACTAGGGTTAAATCTTTTAGTCATCAAAGGAGGTTTACATTCGTATTTGCGGAAGTGAGTGCATCGAATATTCTGTTAGATACACTCCCCCCTCCCACCAAACAAGGTTTAACACTAATTGATCACTGTGCATGTGGGCGTGGAAATATTTCTTAGTATACGCGTCAGCGAATGAAAGGACTCGTTCGTTTGGTTACGAAGAGAATAATGACCCGATTTGGTATATATTCCTAGCATTATAAGACTGGCCATCAAAGAATCGGGTGTAAAATGGTAGATTTAAATACCTGTAAAATTCAAAATGGTATCTCGGTAGACCTGAAAAATGCAAGGAATTACTGATACCAAATAAATCGTTGCACTCAATATAGCGATTTTTTTTAAAATTTAATACGTGCATATTTGCCTGCAATACATATTACGATTTTTTTCCCTTCATTTTTAGAAAAAAGGATGACTCGTGATTCTGAAAGTCTGATGTCGTGGATTCGATGGGAGAGAAAATAGCGCAACCTCCTCTTATAATGAACATATGTAAATATGTTTTATTCGTGACTGTCTATTCAATTATCGTAAAATAGTAGTGTGAGCTTACATTTTCTAGGTGGTGTGTAGGCTAAAATAATAATAACAGTAAATTTCACACTATTTTGAGACAGAGCTAGTTGCTAGGGCAAACGGAAACAAGTAAGGACTCGGCCAAGAAACCATACCGGTATTCACCTACAGTGATTTTTCAAAACGAAATTCAGGCCGGACGAGTCGAAATTCAACCCCGAGTTCCCCCCTGGTGTTTACTTTTGCGTGCAAATAACTGTGTTTATTATCCTATGAATTAAAGTGGGCTTGTGTGAGAAATAAAATAAGCTGCTGTCTTCGAATACATTTAGTGAATGCAAACTAAGTGATACGGTAGCGTCACCGGTACTGAGTTAACACCTTTGCAAATTAGATAAGTGGTAAATATATAAATTAAAAAAAATGAAGTTCTGTTACCGTATTTTATGAGGTTGTATATTCCACCAGAGACTAGCAGGCCCAAACTGATACTCCAAATTCGAGCAGATTTTTAATTTCGTGGGAAAATATATGCGTATTACATGCATGCTTGAAAATATCCTGCGACCTGATGTAATTAAATATCTAAACTTACCAGTCAGAACGCTAAAATAAAAGTTGTGAGAGAGCGATCTGTCACCTCTGGCATCAGACGAGAAACTGTGCCTCCACTTTTCATAATTGCCGAAGCTCAGAGCGAGGGTAGTACAGGGCCCGTTAAGGGCCCTCGACCACCCAATTGTTGTTCTCTTTTACTGGCAACAGATTAGGAAAGGCAAGCCCCTCCGCCCTCTGCCCCTTATCAGCTGTACTTGCGGCAGTTTTCCACCGCAGCTACTTTTGGTCTACCAGGTTTCCCCAGTAGACGGGCTATAATTGTTTACCTTATTCCCAC
>NQII01000444.1:758315-852048 GCA_002778355.1 Clitarchus hookeri
TGTTGTCTCGTGTGTACATGTATAAGTGGCCCTGTTAAGCGTTAATAAAACTGATTTATTGGTAACCTGAAAACGAGGTGAATTTATTAGTAAATTGGACCTAGAGACAATAGTGTCGACGTTTTCCTACGCCCTAACACTGAGGGCTAGCCTCAATTGCTGGTGCCTTACACACAGAGCAGATTCAATACCTACTTATAAACCATAGCATTGGGCAGGTATCAAGATAAACATAAATCTTATTGCACAATAATTCTTGTGTGCTTTAAATGAAAAGTAGGGGTAGCCAATTACGATAATCAGTAATGCAACTTAACAAACAATATGATTTTGTCATCATATGCTGCATAAATATGCCACACTAATATGCGGCAATCATCATTCATACACAAACATAATCCTCTCTGCAAACTAAACAAACAGTCTTGTAGTACCTGGTAGCATGGCTATTCTGTTTAATTACCTCTCGCAGGCGTTGTGGCATATTAGCAATTATATTCCTGGTACATTCGGAGCCAATCTTACTCCATCATTCCTTGAACCTTTTCTCTAATTCTTTTGTGGATCTAATTGTTGTAGTTCGCAGTCTTCTTTTGCGTTCATCCCACAGATTTTCTATGGGATTCCGGTCGAGTGATTGAGGAGGTGTGTTAATGACTTTGGGACAGTTATACAAAAGCCAGCTCTTGACAAAGTACGTCTTGTGTTTTGGGCCATTATCTTGCTAGAACTTAAACGTGTTCCTAATGCCCAGATTATCAGCAATCTTGTGTAGGTTTTCTTCCAGGATGTTGAAGTAGTCTTCCTTTTTCATTGTTCCATCGATACGTACAGCCTCTCCAACACCTGTTGAAGATGTACAGCCCCAGATCATAATACTATCTCCACTGTGTTTCACAGTAGGTTGTATGTTCCCAGGTTTTAGATACTCACTTAACTTGCGCCATACTGTTACGCTGCCAATTGAACCAAACACATTCAATTTCGTCTCATCAGCAAAAATTACATCATTCCAACAACTTTCATCTTCGTCAGCGTGGTCTTTTGCGAACATAAGTCGTTTTCTTCTATTCACCTCATTAATAAAAGGCTTCTTTCTAGGTACCCTGTCATTATATCCTGTTATTCTGATAACTCGTAGTATGTGTTTTGGATGGACGTTCTTTCCACATTCATTGAGTAACTCCGTGGTAAGTTTGCAAACACTAATTTTCGGATCTTTCTTTATTTTTCTGATTACTAGACGTTCTTATCTCTGAATTAGTTTATTTGGCTGTCTTTTTTGAGGTACAAAATATATTCTGTCTTCCTTCTTAAACCTTCTTATGATGTCTCCGACAGTGGACCTCGGCAAATTCAAGTGCTCCGCAATTTCTCGTTGAGATTTCTTCTTAGAATGATGAAAAATTACCAGCTGCCGCTGTTCAAACGTTGTATTCTTGCCCCTACGTCCCCATTTGCCTGACTGAAGTAGCCAACAGAGCTGCCCAATACAACCTCTCAGCGCAGAGAGCGTGCAGGGAATGACACGAGGTACGAACGCAATGTGCANAATACAACCTCTCAGCGCAGAGAGCGTGCAGGGAATGACACGAGGTACGAACGCAATGTGCATCATGCCTGTGCCGCACGTCCACCACAACTGGCCGAATATTAAAGTGACGTACTTATGCAGCACGCGAGGACAAAATATTGTGTTTAGTTAACTTGCACTGCTTATTTAAGTTAAAGCATTACATTTAAAGCGCACTAGAAGGATTGTGCAATATGTTTTATGTTTATATTCATTTATAATTTAACACAAAGCCACGAAACTGCGATAATCGTCGATGGCCGAATATTAATGTGAGTCGATGTATATATGGTAATTTGAGTCTAATTGCAGAAGAGTTGTTGAAAACGTCGTGAAGTCGTGGTCTGGGAAAAGGAATGTTGTATAACATTTAAATTGATCCCCAACCAGTTACGTGACTGGATAGTCCTGTTGGCTAAATAAAGTAAAGAAACTGTATTTCAGTTTTAAAAGTAACATTTGTTGTATCTGTTTAGGCAGTTAGTTGTTTTATGTTAAGTTTTTTCCTCGTGTGTGCGTACTAATCTGACGAGTGATTAAAAGTTGGTTAAAAACCTCGTGTTTTAAGCGGTTTTATTTCACGTGAAGGCCCTGAGGGCACGTATTTGATGTTTCAAAACAGTTATTTAAATTCTTAGTTCAGTATTTCGCCAAAAAAAGGCCATAGTTTTGCAAAAAAAAAAAACTGTGCAGAGGGTCGACATTTTCCCCATTATACAGGATGATTCTAAAATCATGGGACAAACATTGAGGGGTGGTAGAGCTCACTAAAACAAACAATTATTGTATAGAAATATATGGGCGTAAGTGACGCGTTGAGGCACAAACACAAAAACATAACTCATTAACGGCCACCACGATCGCCAGATTTACCGAGTCTCGATTTGTTCCTATGGGGGCATTTGAAATCCCTCATTTACGAGACTCCAGTTGATTCAATTGAAGACCTCGTCGCTCGACTATCCTGTGCGGCTGCACGCGTGCGTGAAATACCCGGATTATTTGAATCTGTTCGCCAATCACTCCACGACGCTACCAAGCTTGCATTACTGTCGGTGGTAGCAATTTTGAGCAATTATTATAAACATTGCTGTAAAAAGGCATTTAGCGGCGACGTTGTAAATGAATACTGTGTTGCATTTCATGTGTTATGTTTATGTTTGTGTCTCAACGCGTCACTTCCGCCCATATATTCCTATACAATAATTGTTTGTTTTAGTGAGCTCTACCACCCTTCAATGTTTGTCCCATGATTTTAGAATCATCCTGTATATTTTCCCCACACCAGCACGCACTGGTGGAGCATGCTGAAAATAAGAGCGGTAGTGGTAAGGGATTAAGCTAAGGTGAATAATTGGTCGGATTAAAGTGGTGGGGTAAGGGGTAACAGAATAAATACTCAATTTCAGTGGTAATTTAATTAGCATCAAAACGAAAAATGTTTTTTGATCAGTTTTAATTTAAGTTTTTAATACAAAAAATAATTGATTTAATAAATTATGCTGGTAGGTATACCGCTGATTGGAAAAGTTATTTTTAAATAGGATGAAAAATTACATGTTTTTTATGTCCATGAAACAAATGTGAGTGCCGACAGCTCACTTTGCTACTGAATCGACAGAATAAGCAGGTACCGGCATCTCGCCTGGCAGTGAAATCGAGAAATTAACGCCACCTGTGTGTTGAAAATAGAACCAAATATGGAGGGCACCGACTGCACCACCTATACTTTAAAAACATAAACAAGTATGGCTACTGCCTGGTGGCTAAATAAGCAGCTCGCGTGGTGACGAAATCTGTAATTAATACACTAGCGCCACTTAGGTGTTGACAGTATAAACATATGAAATCCAAGATTGCCACCTCCAGCAATGTATAAACAAATGACGAAATGAAAAAACCCACCAAGATGGCTGCATACGATGGAATGAACAAGGGCGAGGGGTTGGAGGGGTTGGAGTAATTGGGAAATATAATATATTGTAAGGGGGAGTTGTGGGGGTGGAGGCCTGCTGACTAAACAGCCAATGGGAATTGGCGAGAGTCAGCTGTCTGTTAGACGAGTGCTGGGGGAGGGGACCTTCGGAATTATAAGTATTTTTTGGATTTTTAAGTTTTCAAGGTAAAGGTAACCGGGGTCAAGGTCAATGTCAAGGTCACATTAATCCAAGATGGCTGACAGGAATTAGAGCACGAACAGCTCCGACCCCAGGTGCCGATGTGCGAAGTCCCCATAATTTCTCTACTACATCGTATTACTTGTTACCGAAAGGAAAATAGGTGAACTCGCGGAAGCACATATAACTTTACATACACGTGTTAGATGGCGCTGCGTATTTTTACGATTATATTTAATTTTAAACTTTGCGTTTACTTAATGCGTTGTAGTTAAAGCTGCTGCATTTTTATACGTTTCTATAAATTAAATGTAAATGTTTATGAAACACTTATAAAGCGTCCACATCCTTGTAAGTATTTGTACTCAAATCGCGACTTTAAATTAAGTCATTAAATTAATTAATGGGTTGTCGCTAAATTTACGGTTTTGGCTACTATATTTTACTTAGCTTACTGCGGCTATGCAAATAATTTTCTGACCATCCCGAAATGTGACAAACTAAGTATTTTCATGCATAGAAAACAGCTGCCTAGGTTATGTTATACTTTATTACTAACAGGCTTTAATAATTACAATTTTTTTTTTGCAAAATTAAAATTATTAGTTTTATATTTTAGTTGTCATGTATTTTGATTTACTTGATATTCATAACACTTCTGCCAGTTTTCTTCTGTCAAATTAACATTAGTATATACGAATTTTTTCTAAGATGTTATAATGCTATTATACTTTGATGTATGGTAACTGTCTTAGTTTTTCCTCTACTTTGTTCATTATATTTACATAAAACCACAAGGGAATGTATATTTTAGAGTTTTTTGCATCTGACAACTACATTGCCAGATAAATCTATAACATCTCTAAAGGAATCACTATTCCGGCAGCTGCCTTGCTGTCGGATTGATTTCAACACTCCACAGCTCGATTATGGTATACAATTCCTGTATCGAGTGTTCAAAAATTGCCTAAAGCAATCAGATACGGAATTATTTCGTTCCTGTAGAGGAATTATTCTAATAGTTACAACAATTAGACCCCAGGAGGCAAATCACATGAAAACCGGCGTGTGTGGTGTGTGAAGGATAACCCCGAGAAAAACTTTTTCCAAAAAATTCATTTCTATTGTAAATATAATGCAAAAATACATAATATGCGGCCACAATATCATAATACACAATCTTTGAAAAATCACAAGATGATAAAATATTGAATACTAAATGAACCCCAAGAAAAACCCTAATAGAACTTCGATTAAAGCAATATTAATTAAAATATTACATCTACGTAACTTTTGGTTTTCATCCCCTTGCCTTTTCCTCCTGACACTATATTAGAGTATAATTGGTAATAAATGTGTCGTTTTTACAGCTCGTAACACGCTTGGTATTGCCATTGTGTCTAGATTATGCATGTACTGTATTTATACTGGTAACTTAACGCTGCTCGTTCATGCTTAATATTATTTATGGTTTTAGTGATTCAGTGTAGAACAGTGTTCTTAATTATGTATTGCATTTTGGAATTTTTTTTTTTTCACGTGACTTTTACGATTGGAGTCTGTTCGTAAATTTTGTAACGATGGGTCCGAGGTGCTCTTCAGTGTTGACTGAATGCTATTTATAGTTGTTGCTCTGTTTTCCTGACGCATTCCGCTATTTAAACTTTGACTATTTGCGTTTGACGGTTTGGTTGGTCCACGAGATGAGTTGTACATGTTTGCTTAGCTTGCGCGATGTGCGACAGGTACGCTGAGTTTGTATCAGCTGTTAACAAATGTGTTGCAATGTGCTTTCGTGAGGATGAAAGAAACTTCCTACGGATGCATTTATACGGTTTAGCGGTTGTATTTTTAGCCTGCTTTCCAAAGTAACGAGAGTCTTGTGATATCACTTTACTATCTGTGTGTATGTGCCTGTCTGTGAGCGCGCCCCTAAAATATTTTGAACCCGTGAACCGATTTTAATGAAACCATGCACACATATAGTATCTACAACGCCAGATGCTTATTAACAAAATGGCAGCCGTTTTCAAATTTAGAGAGTCATGTCATATCTCGGAAACCATTTAACCGATCTAAACCAAATTTGGTGTGTTGATAGTATATAGTGTGATAATTTAATTAGAAAAATTATCTTATTGGTACACCATTTTGGAAGATAGTATAACATTAAAAAAATAAAGTTTTTACGCCATATCTCGGAAAATACTCAACCGATTCCCACCAAATTTGGCATGTAAGTACTATTATGGTAGGCATAACATATTCCAATAAATACAATTCTATTTTCCGCAATTTTGTAAAATAGTGCTGCATTAAAAACAAAGTTTTAATAATATATTGAGAATAAACAATTGACTACTACCAAATTTGACAAACAAGTAGTATTAAAGCACACCTAAACTTATATGTTTTAAGTAAGACACTTATTTTCAAAATCGTGGCCATATTAACATTTTAGCTTAGTATGCCATTCTACGAAACCGAACAACCAAAAATGTCAACCTAACTGTGTATACTGGCAGTGTCTACTACAACAAGTGTCTAAACAAAGCCTCTTATCTACCATAATGTAAGATAACGTCGCATGAAAAAATAAAGTTTTGTCATATCTCGGGAACCATTCAACCGATTCCCACCAAATTTTGCACACAAGTAGTGCTACCGTAGGGCATGTAAACTTGCACGATTTAAGTAACTAACATAATTTATTTTCAAAATGATTGTCCTGTAAATATTTTATGTTGGTAATCCCTTTGTACCAAAACATTAAGACTTATTGCACTCTAAGCTTATGCTCCTAATCCAACTTCCATAATGCAGTTGGTTGCATACCAGCTTACGGTAAAAAGAGCTCTGGGTTCGAGTCCCGGGTAAGGCATGTGCATATTTGCAATTGCCCACTACTGTAACATATGTTTTTGGCTCATTTATATAGATTAAAGTAGGCTCATTAGTTACATCGGTAACGTCTTGTTTTTTATCCACTCTGCTTTGTGCAGTCAAAGGAGGCTAGTGTTACGCCGCACCAGAATGTTTTTTTTTTTCAGCGTCTAAAAATATTTTTAATTACGATTTTATTATTAAGGTACAGTGTTTTGTAATTGTTGTTGAACTATGTTTAGATGTAACTATTTAAAGGGGCATATATCACTCAAAATGTTACGTGATTTCTGCATAAGAGTTCTGCTATTAAAAACTTCAAATAAATATTGAAAAAATATTAATGAAATTTTACAACTTTTTACCTACATATATTTTCTTAATTGTGATTTCCTTTATTTGTCTGTTGATCTTAAGTGAAGGTAGCTAAAAAATGGTGAGAGTTTTATGGCGCGTTTGACATTTTCATTTAGAAATAATTGGAGCTCTCTGTTACAGCTACGCATCTTACGGTTTAGTCTTACAAATGGCATCTCGTTAATTTCATCATAGTTTTGCGTATGTTCTATATACGCATATGTATGCATGTATGTATGTAGTGTTTTCCTAATCGCGTGAAGTGGCAACTATTTGCCATTTGTTGGAATACATATTTTTCCAGTTTGGCAGACTTCTGGAATGTAGACAAATTCAAGATCTGTTAAGTACACCAATACGTATTGTTGCCATTTTAATGTACTTACAATCATGGACAAAAATATTCACACGCAATAAATATAATTACGAAATACCATGTTAGGGTATACAACACACTACAGTTATGGGGCAATTCACATAAAAAAACTGTTTGCATCTTTGTACTGTATAATACCGCTTAATGCCACATCGTATAGAAGCTACACAAGGTAATAGTATCTACAATTTTCGATAGAGATCCTTGATGAGACATACGTATAGGCACACCACACATGCTATGCCAAATGTATACGCAAGTATGAAGTATGAGCTTGAATGTGTAGTTCGCTTGTATACTGGTAATCAGTTTGTAAAGAAACACTGGACTATTGATGAGTACAATGGGGCGTAAAGGAAAGGTGACACTCTTAGTCTCTTAGAAAGAGAAATCATTATCGATCTGCATAGTCAACAAAAATCGTACAACGAAAATGCGAAAATTGTAAATACAAGTTGATACACAGTTCGAACTATTATCCAAAATCATGCAAATAACAAGACATTGCTCAGCAAGGTGAGAACTGGGCGACCATCTAAACTAGATGGTAGAGAGCAAATAAATATAATAATATATGTAAAAAAGTAATCTCAGGATTACAGCAACACAAATATCTAGCGAACTGCAAGAACACCGTGGAAAACAAGTTCATCCGCGGACCATTCGAAAAGTTCTGTACAACACCGAATACCATGCACATGTGCCAAGAAAGAAGCCATATGTAAGAAAGGTTCACATACAGAAACATATTTAGTTTGCCAATTCCTATGTAGCTAAAGACGCCGAGTTCTGAAAGAAGGTAATATTTTTCGACGTAGGTAAGTTCAACGTATTTCAGAGTGATGGGCAGATACTGGTATGGCAGAAACGAAATACATAATAGTACCTGTAAAACATGCAGCCTATGGTAAAACATGGAGGAGGTGGTATTATGGTATGGGGGGTGCATGGCAGATTGTGGTGTGGGAAAACTGGTCTTCATTGATGGTATTATGGATATATTTATTTACAAGTACCTTCTGCAACAAATCTCTAGAAATGTGCAGAAAAACTCTGTGTATCTTACGACTTCTACTTCCAACAGGACAATAATCCCAAGCACACTGCGGAAATAATTCGTCTGTGGATCGTCTACAACACACACCATATGTTAAATACACCACCAGTCACCCAAGGTGAACCCCATCGAGCAGCTTTGGGAGGAATTGGGCAGAAGAGCGAGAAAACACAACATTTCCAGCAAAACACAATTAAAGGAGATGCTTCTACGAGAGTGTAACAGCATTGGTTCCAACGCCACAGCAAAATTGGTTCGTTCAAAGTCAAATAGACTGACAGAAATTATTAGTGAGAAAGGAAAGCCAACCAAGCACTGAGTGAACAGTAGACATGAATTTGCCACTATATACTGATGCGCCTATATTTATGTCCGGCATTGGTATGCGCTTTAGACATGTGTTACAGTCTTATGCAGTGATTAATGTGGTTTAGGTGTTCTGTTTTGTGTGTTATTGTGTGTCTTACTGAGTAAAATTAAATATGTTTATGTCTTTCTGGCTTTCTGCTACATTCAGCTGCCAATACGAACTTATTGCTCTTTACCACTGTGCTTATACTTTTGTTCGTGACTGTATTTCCCATTTCATCTTAAATAAAAGGTAGTGGACAACATACAACAACTTTGTGGCAAAATTAGCTATTCTTGAAAACAGGGTGGCGCAAAAAGAATGCATGTTTTTGAAATGGGTAATATTTAGGATATATTAGTACTCGTATACACACAATGATAGCAACTTCAAAACAATGTTTAACACAATACCGCACACCATTAATTCATGACAGACTAGTAAGTTACGACTGTTACATTCATCAATACGGAATATGATATCAGACAGATGACGTCCGTTTTTTCGTACACATATCCGGAGCCGCTCTTCAACCTTCTGCATTGCACTTAACAACATTCCCTGTGACACAGCTGCAATCTCCTCGCGAATGGTAACTTTCAGCTCGTGTAGTGTTCGCGGTTTTCTAACGTAGACCTTCAACTTCAGGTAACCCCAAATAAAGAAATCGCAGACAAGTCGGGTGAGCGTAGGGGCCAAGGGACATCGCCAAAACGTGAGATTATGTGTTAAGGAAACATGTTGCGAACAGCAGCCATCGAAGCCCTTGCCATGTGAAACGTGACACAATCTTGGTTGGAACCACGAGTCTTTCATGGTGACCCTTAAACGTTGAAGTTCTGAATGCAAAAACGTCTGAAGCATGTTGACATAGTGCGCTGACGTCACTGTTACTGTAGCTCTGTCTTCTTAAAAAAAAGTAAGATCCAACAATCCCCACAGTCGACACGCCGCACCTCTGCACTATAGAGAGATCTTTGGTGTGATTCGCGTGGGTTATTTGCTGCCCAATATCGACAGTTCTGCTTATTGACATAACCATCCACATGGAAATGTGCCTAATCACTCGTTGCAATAACAGCAATCATTCTCTCACAAAACAGTCTGCGTTTGACATAACCACCCGGAGACAGCTTTTGAACAATCACGACTTTGTATGGGTGTAACCTCAACTCGCCGTGTAGGATACGCTGTAGAGAACGACGAGACAAACCCAAGGTTGGCGCACGACGCCTCGTGGAGTGCTGCGGGTTATGAATAACATACATTCTCACACTCAACATTTTCTGGCGCCGTGAGGGCATGGCCCGTTGATTTCCTCTCCAAAACCGATCCTGTTGTGCCAAACGATTTAATCCATCGGAGTATTGTGTTACGACCAGGGATCTTCCCATCACGTACCATATTGAACTGTCGATGGAAAAGACATTGAACAGTAAGGACTGAATGGTTATTTCGGAAGAATTGTACGACGGCAAACACGCGATGCTCCACGTTCCGTTGCGCCATGGCTACTAACACTGACCCTTCCGACATCCCGCAGGCGGTGTGCGACTGTCGCCGACCTCTCCCCTCCTGTATACTACCCATTTCAGAAACATGCGTTCTTTTTGCGCCACCCGTATTTCATATTTAAACATTCCGTAGGCTAATAACCATTTTAATTGATAAAAATTTTGAGAGTTTCACTCAAAGAGCACAACGGTCTAACAGGAATGTAGCATTACGAATTTTATGCTTGTAATAGTGTCTTTTGTATCACCAAGCATGCAGCAACAAGCTCAACTTGCACTCGAGAGGTCGTGAGTTCAATTCCGGCAGTCTGCACTGGTACTTGCTTTTCTAAATGGTTTTCCATCAGCACTCCAGGCGAATGCTAGTGCAGTTCGTAGATATGAACATTTACAGTTGTTAGATAAAAATTCTGATTATTTTCGCCACATAAAAAGAAATATGGATTGTTATTGTTACCTTTTTAAATAAGTGTATTTTTTTTCTCATGGAAATTATTTTTAGAATGTTTCACATTAGCTTAAATTTTTGTTTCATTTGCCAATTTAATATTCTGTAAGATATATTTCATATCTTGTAAGAATATCACAACATTTTCTTTATTTTTGGGGCCCGTTTAAATTTCATCCTGGTTATTATAATTCACGAATGATGCAGTAAATAATTACCCAGTCTATATTTTGTTAGAAAGAGCTTCCCCTGTTGTCTTTATATCATGTAGAAGTGGACTCGCCATTTCAGGTGAGAATAAACCCAGATTGCTAGTGAAGTAGAAACATAAAGAATGGGCGTGTTACGAAGATGCAAATACTGCCAGCAGATCAATTGAGTAGGGTTAATAAATTACTAACGCAGCCATTCTCGTACAACTAACTGCCGCTGAAATGGTTGCATAACTGCTAAGAGTAAGTGATGCAGAAGCAAAAAGACAGTCGGCTGAAGGTGGGGTTGTAGTCCTCAACTCATGCCAAGTATTTAGGATTAGTTTATTTGAAGGCTTGTTCAGATATACCTGAAGCCACTTTTATTGACCCTCGCCTGCAGATGTGGACAATGTGGTTTTTTATGTATCAAATATGTTGACTGCGGCTGTGTTAAAATAAATAAATAATTATCAAAGCTAAACATTTAAGGAAAACCCATCTACATGCACAAATATAACAGTTATGGCGTAAATTTACAGAGACATATTCGCAATCATCTCCATGGTTTGGGCCTTACAACTTTGCGCCTGTTCACATAGCGACTTTGAAAAAAGGCTTCAACGTTTCTCCAAACGTATCTATAGCCAAGTTCACCCCTTGAAATACACAATTATAAATCAACAGCCCCTACGTAGTGATTCGTAGATATGCCCGTTTTCCGCAAAAAAATCTACACCAAGGCTAAAACATACTAAACTTTACTCTCTCCTGCATGCGCATCCGCTGCTTTCTTTTGGTTTTTGGCCTCGCGTCTTGGTGAAAATACTTGCTCGACTGTGCCAGTAAGTATTACGTTACTCCGATGACGAACGTCTGCGGTTTTGACGACACGCAAGACTCGTAACCACTGAAATCATACAGCAGAGAAAGTGGACCAGAGGTAAAATTATGTTGAAATGCAGTGAATTATAGGTTTTTACCCGCGCGAAAAATCAGTCACTTTCGGGGCAAGCCAATTTGTTTTTTTTTTTACGTGGGTAAGCAGACATGCTTGCAAAACATGTAAGCCGATGTAAGAGACAGGAGTCCCGGGCCCCGCCGTCGTGCGGCCGCAGTACTCTGGCTACGCCAGGCGGTGTTGTCGCAGCTCAAATTAATTACATTAGCACGTTTTTCCCAACTAAGGCAGGTTCACCGTGGTTGAGAAGGCTGTCATTAGCAGACCTCTGAGAAAGCAACTGTTCATGCTCCTGGCCAGGCATAACTTTGTACCACTTTTTTTAAAATATTTTTTTTATAAAATCGAAGCCGTGTTTCTACCAAGGAATGTTTCTCTTTGAGAAGTTGTAAAGCAGTGCTACCAAGCATGGTGCATCTGGGATAGAAAAGGCGGTTCCAAATATGTATACATTCGTGGAGAATGGAGAGGTTTGGGCGGCTCCTAACACCGGGGTCTTGAGAGTCTATGAGGGCGAAGCGAGGTGAACATGAAGCAACGCCAGAATACAAGGGCGGGGGAAACGGGAAATCCCCAAGAAAACCTGCCGGCCAGCGGCATCGTCCGGGAATCTAATCCGCTTTGCCATGGTGTGGGAAAGTTGTCTGACCCGTGTGAATATTTGTGTATTTAATTATACAGCAAATGTACTCGTGAACAGTTGTTATATTTAGAATATTGCCATCTGCGTGCAAATAATAACCTCGTATCTCACGTTAATTCACGTCTGTTTGCGTCCATAGACATCCTTTCATTCTGAAAAATTTTAAATAATTAATTCGTTTATAATTTTAATACACACAAACGAAATTAAAACTTAAACGTCCGTTACAATCGTGTTGCATTACCCAAAATAGAATAGAGACGGAAGTTGGTAGAAATTAAAATAAATAAATTAAAAACAAAATTTAAAATATCGTTACTTGAATCTTATTGGCTGAAACAAAGTTACCTTAACGTTATGTAGAACTTTTTTCTACTTATTGCGTGAGATATTTAACTTAGCGTCGCTCTTAATTCAGTGTGACCACGCTGCTACGCCACCTGAACCTTAAAATAACTATAACGCATATTAACGTAAGAAGTTCAATGTTAACTTTAATGTGAGTAGATTGGGCGAGATGTGGTTGATGAAGAAACTTAAGTGCGAAGACGGGACATGGGATAGTACTCTGGGACTTTTTATAAAAACTAACCACCGAAAGAAATGACCAGCACTGCCAGGTTTTTGAAAGAAAATATTCTTTGATGCTGCTTCGAGAATAACTTCAGTCTGAAAAAAAAATCTAGGTGTGGCTGTGTTTGGTGACACGGCAGTGGGTTTTACGCGAATACGTCTACGATAGCAGGCAATATTTTCTTTGGGAAATGGGAATTATATGAAAGTAACGAAATGAATGCTAGACTTTTATTGCTTAAATCGACAGATATATATGATAAATTTAGTTTGGTATCAAAATCAGAACGCTAGCACACCCGAGTCGCGAGATATACTGCCCAGAAGTTTTCGCCCGCGCCCAAAATTACCGTCAGTCGCCGCGGTCCCCCACCCACGCCGTGCGCATGCGTGGTGCCAACTCAACATCATGCTCGCATCGTAGTCCTTCACCCGATTGAACGAGACCACATTTATTTCAATTGTGTTATTAGTCAGGAAGTTATAGCTTCGTAATTGACCAGCCCGCGAATGTTACATCGCCTTTTCCGTCCTGGTACGCGGTGTGTCGCTTTGATTGTAAAGACATCTTCACGTCAAAAATCCCTACACTTCTACACTGAAGAGCAAAGAAAATAGTTTCACACCATGGATACGAACGTAATAAGAGCGTCTTGTTTAAAATTTAACTGCTTTTCTGCCAATAGTCCTATCAAAAATAATGTGATAGGCTTCGAGGTTACTGTACTGTTTATCTAAGTAAGTGCATCAAGATGTTTGTACACTTCTTACATAATTAAAATGCAATAGAGTACATTCAGGCATGTCAAAGTATTTTATTCATAAATGGGAGTGTTCACTGATAATTAAAATGTAAAAAAAAAACCATATTTGTAGCTGTTGACCCTGTAACCGACAGCTATACTGGCGATGAGCGAGTGAATGTTGCAGACATGGGCAGAAGACGAACATCTGTCTACCTCATTTACAGACTATGGCTGCAACACGCGGTGGTCGGTCAGCGCACACCAAGTGTAGACCATAGCAGCAATTGTAATCCGCCACGAGTGATCGGTGTTGACGGCAGGCGTTCTTGCAGCTGCCTGGGGACGAGATGGACCGCGCGCGTGCAGTCGCCGAGGGACAGCTTGCGGGGATGGCACCCCAGGTCGCCGACCACGACCTGCCCACCGTCGACATGAGGCTGGGCGGTGAAAGCCGCGTGCTCGTTCTCTACACGGGCGGCACCATCGGCATGGCCAGCGGACCGCACGGCAGTGAGTACTACTTCCAATACAACTACCCACACTACCACTACAGCTGCCTCTAATACTACCACCACCGCTACTCATCTTAGTACTCGGTAGCCGTGCGCGCTAACGCGTCACACTGGAGTCCGGTCCGGAGATGGTTCCCACCCAGCTCTGGTTAAATAACTTGGGGGGGGGGGGAAGGTAAACATTGCCCCACACTAAATATAGTAAAGGGTATCCGAATGAGAATAAATGGGCACCCAAGCTAGTTTTGTTCACCGAGATGCACTGGTATATTACGTATTTACAATCTCTAATGAGTTGTCATAGTGTATTTCTGATACTTTTATACATCTGGATCTTCTTGGTTATAGACTTTTATCTTTATTTTATGCAGCATGTATTTTAGTTTTTAATGGCACCAAAATGAAATTTATAAGCGAAGCATAAATGTGATAAAAGCATAAAAGTGGCGGTGATTTAAATACGTGTCCCTTCCCAAGTTGGAGTGTGTGAAGAGATTTGGGCGGCTCTTAACATCGAGGTCTTGAGAGCCGACGAGGGTGAAGCGAGCGAGTATTGAGAAGCGTCGGAATGCAAGGGCGGGGGGAAACGTGAGATCTCCGGGAAAACCCACCGACCAGTGGCATCGTCCGGCACGATTCCCAAACGCGAAAATCTGGGAACGACTAAGCCGGGAATCGCACACGGTTCGCCTTGATGGGAGGCGAATAGTCTAGCCACTACACAGCGCGGCCGCCTTTCGAAGGAAAACGTACCTTGTGACAGTGAAATACGACAGAATACTTGTGTAAAGTCCATTTATGTGAAATTAATCCCCTATTGTTTTAAAATAAAATGGCAAACTGATAACCACGTGTAGCAGTGTAGGAATCCCGACAGTTTGGTGTAAAATTTGGTATTGCAGTATGAAACAGAATATTACCTTCCTTTGCAATTATGCTACGGAATTTGTATTGGATACTTTAAACATTAATTTAGTACATTAATTTTGTTATTAGTATATCCATTTATTTTACGAAGTTACCCATATTGTTAACAGTATTCATAAGCCAACATATGTAGAGTGTGTAGTGCTGAGACGTCCTGTCTTTGCACCGGTACAGTTGGAGCAATAGGCTAGCCAGAATGAAGTATCAGAAAGAATGATAGAAACCCGTAGTGAGACTCGCTTGTTTGCTGTGATGTGCAGCTCTGGAGCCGGCGCCCAACAAGATGGCCGACTTCATCAGGGAAATCCCGTACATGCACGACAGCGAGTACGCGAAGAAGAGGTTCGGCGACGGCCCCAACACGCCCTTCGTCATGCCGTAAGTGCCGTCACAGCCTACATTAGCGTGCAGTGCAGCCGGACGGCCGTGATTCATTCTCGGGTCACAGTTTTTCCCCTCTTGGTTAAACCCATTACGCGTGCAGTTAACATGCACTCAAAAAGAGCAGCTGCTGGCTTGGAGAAACTATGTGCTCATACTTACTGCTGAAACTTCACGTACTTGCCGTGTTTATACTCATTTATTTTTACTTTTTATAATAATTCATAATTACAAAAAGTGATTTATGTGTGAAGCATGATATGTTCTACGAAAATTTATAGCACATTCTTCTTGAACTAGTTAATCGACATGAACTAATTCTGTGCAGCAGTAGCTAATAAGACTATTAAACGGGAATTGGCAAAATCTTCCTTTCTCGAAATTGGGATATAGGTAATAATCACTCAAAATCTTTGAGTGCATGTTGTTAAATGCTGTGTTTAAAATTAATGAAACATTGCACTTACATTTATTAATACATTTCAAGTTGTATGAAGTGTATTTTATAAACTTTATAATTTATTCTTCAGAATTATCTTAAAAAGAATATTCAATATTTTGTCCACTACGAATTTGAAAGCATGGTTTAAATGTATATTTGTTCATGAAGGTTAAAGGACTAAAAGCTAGAAATGGCTTGAAACCTATAAAATATAATCTTGAAATGTACTACTTGGATTGATTACAAAATATAATTTTTACTATTCCGTCTCAAAAAATTTGATTAATTTGGGTTTTTGGTTATAATTACTGTCAAACAAAAACGTTCATAAAAATAGCTCAACCTATTAAGCAATATTTTCCTTTCATCGCTATTTTATTAAGGCTCCAGCCCACCTAGAGCTTTTTCCCGTGTTTGAGGCCGAGAAGCGCGGGAGCTATAAGGACGACACTACCACGCGCATCAAGTGCAAGCGCAACGCTATGAACTGGCGCGCGGTGTTCTCATCGCACTGCGTGTGCCTATGGGACTTTCAACGGTGACCCTATTATTTTATTGAAGGTATGAAGGTCCAGAGCCAGTGAGTACTTTTTTTTATGTGTCTGACTCATATATTTTGAGATAAAGCGCTTAGAAAAAGCAATTTTGGCTAAAAACTACTCTGAAATTATTTTTCTAATGTACGCAACGTCTTGAAAGTAAACAGCGCTCGTATGAAGTGTGTATTATTTTCGTAGACCAGCACATTGGACGCATGTTTAATACTGTTACGCACTCGCTGCTTCGTATCCCCCGCGAGCGAGTGGAACTGAAGCACAGCAGTTGTATGATAGCGGCGGCAGCAAGTCATTGGATTGTTTTGAATTACAGGCGAGCGATATGCCGGTGGCCGCGCATCTGTTACACAAAGCCCGACACGATAATCCTTTTCGCGACGCGCGCCGCTGACCGTGGTTGTATTGAGTTTCTGCGTCTATCCGAGGAATTTTCTTGTTTTTTACTGCCCTCGATTCTGTCCACATAACTCGGGGTGCGTCGAACTTTCCAGGTCAAGGCCAGCAGAGTATACATTGTGCGACGGGCCTCCGGGCCGAGAGTTGATGGGTGAATGAGTGGCTGAGTTCCGAGCGATAGACGACGAGCGGCGAGAGAAGTGACCAGCGGAAGGTATATCCGCGACTGCGAGTATCAAGCAGAGTGCGGCTGGCAGGCTGGACTATTGGACTAGATGCGTGAGTGAAAGACATTACAAATGGTGGCAACATATAGACTGAACACGTGTTAATAATGAGTATGAGTTAACTGACCAACCAAACAGAGACAATTAAGGATGTTAATTAGAGTTTATTTAAACTCTAAATATTGCCCACACTGTTAAATAAAAAGAGTAGTAGTGAAGACATAATTTAATGCTGTAAATAATAGCTGTGTAAGTAAATTATAAATAAAATTTAGTTATTTTATTTTTATTAAAACCTCCATCCCTTACGAACTCATATACGCCCCTCAGACGTCCATGTAACGATAGTTTCGTGGTAAAACGTGTATTTCAAACATAACACAACGCAGTTCAAGCGCCAGGTAGGCGGGAGCCTTAATGCGTGGAATAAAACATTTGTTTTGTAATGGACGTTATTACAAATGTGTGAACTCGGGTATCCACAAACGTCTTATAAATGTATCTTGAACTGAGCTCCTGGCCTCCTTTCACACTGTCTAGGCTCAAAGAGGCCTTTCCACACTTTAGCAATCATGTAATTTAAATATAACATGACTCCGAGCTGTGAGTAATTACAACAAGCTTCACACTAGTCCCAGGTGGGGCTGGAAACCTCCATACCCGTCTTTTGCGGTGTGAAGACCGAGCAGAGGATGAAGAATAAGTCGCAATAAACCAAAAAATTCTGTTAGTCGCAACACGAACCTACAAAGGCACACGCATGATATCTCCGCTGCTGCCCCCGTGTTCCATCCGTTGGTCCTAGGGAAAGAGGACTGAGTCGTGCCGACCAGGCGAATGCAAGTGTGGATGGAGAAAAAGCCGTGGCGTCGGCAAGGGAGTGACGAGGGGGCCGTTGGCCCCTTCCTCAACCACACTAAGAGACTAGATTTTCATACTTCATGTATATTTAATGAAGTTGGATGTCACTAAATAATGCTACAGGTTATTCACGGTTAAATATAAAACTTTTGAAATCAACCTTTGAAAAATTCCACTGCTGCTATCTGCGTGAAACAGGCACACAGAGTGGCATGCGCCCAGCTGGTAACTTCAAAGGGAATGTAATTCCGCGTATTAACGTTGAATTGAAAGCGTTAAACATAAACGAATACTGAAATAATTTCCTTTCGATTTTTTAAAGACATAAAAGTGTAAGAGTGAAATTATTAGCAAAGTAAATATTTTACGAATTTACTTAAAGTTTTACTTGACCGACGCGTGAAAAAATGTCCAGGCCCGTTGCAATTTTAATTTACATGTGGTGGAAGAATACACACTGTGCATTCAAGTAGATCTCAAGCAGGGCTTTCGAAAGAGCTCAGTTTACCGTAAACATCCCAAGCACATTTTTTTGCTAGTATAATTTTATGGGTAAAATATGTGGACAAATGAACATCCTTCTTTAAAACGCCACCCAAGCACCAGCCGTGAGGCCATTATTAATGGGGCAGCCCCCCCCTTCCCAACCACAAATGGGCAGGGAGATCGAGATACGCCCTATAATGGCGGGTAAAGTCTGGCTAACACAACCATTTGTCTCACCCGCAAATATTGACACTCCTGTGCGCCTTTGAGACTTTCGCTAAAGTGTAAGTGAAGAGATTATCTTGAGAGCCGATGATGGTGAAGTGAGGTGAGTATGGAGTGGCACCGGAACGCAAGGGTGGGGGAAACGGGAGATCCTCGAGAAAACCCGCCGACCAGCGGTATCGTCCGGCACGATTCCCACAAGCAAAAATCTGGGAAAGACCCCGCCAGGAATAGAACCCCTTTCGCCTAGGCGGAGGCGAGTAGTCTGACCACTACACCAACACGGCCCCTTGCTAAGTTGTCGGCAAGAAGCAACGGTTGTGTGTTAACAGTTAATATTGTTTAAAAAGCTAAATGTAGGGAAGACATGCTTTACCCAGAATCAGAGGTTCTCTACATGATCTTGCCCCCCTCCCTAACCTAACTATAATGAAAGGTTGCGACGCTCCCTAGAAATATCTTACGAAAAGTTGTTTCGGAGGATTGCCAAAACATGAGGCCTACTTGCGGGCCAAATTCTTCGTGGAAATGTGCTTTGCGAAAGTGACACGATATTCGAGTGATACGTACTGGTGTAACTACAAACGTTCTCTGTCATGATCAATAATTTTTCTGTGTGTGTTAAATTTAATTTTAAAATTTTTTCTTGCTAACTTTTTTTTGTGCCTCAGAAGTACCCCTCGAGCATGCTGTACCACAACCGCGAGATGAACAATAACTGTCTGTCAGAAGCGATGCACCTGCTATAAACCTCATTGTTTATCGTTACGTTGCCATGTGGCGCAGCGACATGCAGATAACGCGAATGGTCATGTCGTCCCTATTGTTTCGTCGCAACTTGACCACAGCATCATTGGAGACAGGTGATATGTTCTCATTTCAACTACACACTGGACGCAGCACTGAGGCGAAACTGAGCGAGGTGGCACAGTGATAACCCTTGGCTCGAATTCGGGAGGACCCGGGTTCGATTCCCGGTCAAGCCAACTTCATTTTGGTTTTACAATTAGGAGTTTGACGGGATGGTTCCTCAATGCAGGCGATGATTGCTTCCTTCCTTGATCTTGATTTTTGGGGCAAATAATTTCGTCTCTAATGAGCCAGTTGTCGACGAAGCGTTGAGCCACCCTAAACTGCGGAAGGAAGAGAGCTCGACTTACAACTAATTTAAAGGTTCGAAATTAAGAGACACAGTAAGCACACATACAAGTAATTTAAATGGGTATCAAGTGGGTGAACCTGGCACTGCACCTATGAAAATTAAAGACTATTCATCGCCAACTTTTCAAGTAACAAGCCTATACTTATGTAGTATATTTGGCTACAGTGTTATCCGATAAGTGAATTCTGGATTCCAGTAGTGGATAATGGATGGATTGTGTGATTTTTTATGTTTAAGATTATCTTCAGTTGAGTTTGTAAGAAACCCCATCCCTTTTTACTATTGCTACATAAAGCGGGGATGTGAAAGAAACAATTTAAGAGAACTTTCTAAAGTTCCTAAGGCACTAAGCAACCCGCAATAACCACATCTGAGGATGATTCCTTTATGGTTCTAGCAATGAAAGTGGTATAATGCCAGGAATTACCTTCGTTTTTATACAATATTAAATGCGCAGTCGCTTTTGTATGAAATGTTTCTTCCAAAATCATGCATAAGAAAAGGCTTCATCATGATTTTTATAAACGCCCTTATCTTTAAGTTTCTGATGGAACCATTATGACGTCTGATTACGGAAGACTCATTTCGTTCAAGAGCGACTGCACCTCCAAAGCCCGCTCTACAATGCACGGATGCGTAAGAAAACTGACTCGGAACACGTAAACGGAACGAGCGGATGACTGGAGATGAATTTTTAATTAGTCTGCAATACAAATAAACGTACTTGCAACGTTCGAAATCAAATATACTCCGTTGTTGCAAGTTACTGATATAGGTTTTATAATGTTAAGACCTCATTTTGTACATTTTGTTTTACAGTGTTCAGCACTGCGTAAATACTAATGCCATACCACGTGCACATGTTTATTAAAACAAAAATGATAATAGCCACGGCAAATCCGTGTACTTGAGGCCGTGTACACTATAATGGCCACGAAAACGAATATCAACAAACCAAATACTAGTTTCCTATTGGCTACACGGACTCAACAGACACGGAAGAGTTGGCAATTGCCCAGCTTTCTTACGCGTATCCGTACTTGAACCGTGTCCGAATGCGTCTCATTGTAGATTGAACACAGAGTGTTACGTACGAGGTGTGTTCAAAAAATAAGGTGACTTTGAAAATTTCGAGGGCTACGTACATTCGATTATCGATTGTTTTTATCGTTATGTTAGTAAACATGTCCCCAACATATGTTGAAATTATCAGCCTTTTTGCATTGCTAGTTTGTTTGTGACAGATATAAAGGCTAGACGTGTTTTGGTGTGCTTGGCGATTTTTTGCTATCGCAAACAATGGATCAAAGAATCTGTATTAACACCACCGTAATCATGCCTCAGCCACCGTATTCACCGCACGTGCTTCCCCCCCCCCTGCGACTTGTTCCTGTTCCCAAAACTGAAGAGACGCATGAAAGGATGGAGGTTTGCCACGATTGAGGCGATAAAGACCTGGGAGACTTCAATGCCATACCAAAATGCGCATATCATAAGTGCTTCGAGGATTGGCAAAAAACGCTGGCACATGTGTATTATATCTGAGGGGAATTACTTTGAAGGGGACAAAATATATATTGATGAATACATGAATATTTATCGAGAGAAAGTCACAAAATAACAATTCACCTTATTATTTGAACACACCTCGTACTCCGCTTCCGTGATCCGTATCCGCATCCGTGTCATTGTAGAGAGGGACTAATAAAGTATAATTTCTCACTTTGTATTACTGTTATTACTAGAATCGTAATTAAATTAACATTGAAGTAAGTGGGGCTATTACGGTTTTCATTGTGCCTCTGAACAGTTCAAATTGACTAATTAAACTAAGAGGCCGCAAATGATTACAGAAGGAAAGCAGAAAAATGGCGGCCCTTGCAAAGCTCAGGGTCAAAAACTGCTGACTTTGTCCATTGGTGCATGCTTTACTTTTCTGCTTAAAATTAATGAAACATTATAAAGTACACATAATACGACTTCAAATGTATTATTAAAACTTTCAAATTTATTATTCCAAATTATTCTAAACAGAATATCTAATATTTGATCCCCTATTGATTTAAAGGATTAGAAATTAAAATGTTACTTCTTCACGATAATTAAAATACAATGTGTTAGCAAAGGCTTGAACTGTAGAAAACCTAATTTTGAAACGCATTTGTTGAATTGATTACGAAACAAATTTTTTTTACATTTTATGTATCAAATTTTGGTTTATTTTTGGCTTGTGTTTACCTACTGTTAAACAAAAAACTTCATAAAGTAGGTCTACCTATTAAGCGATGTTTTTTACTTTCACTGGCTTTTTGTTTGGTTATGATTTGGCACAAAACACGTGTTGTGTAATGGATGTTATTGCAGTGTGTGTGTGTGTATGTGTGAACTTCGCAAGTCTCCACTATTGTCTTATGGATGTATCATCTGAGTTTCCGACTTCCCTACACACTGTCTGGGCTCCAAAAGGAATTTGCACACTTAGCGACTATGTCATTTGAATGTAATTTGTGAGAAATATTCATGACCTTTAAAATTTTTGTATTCAGCAACAGAATGACTCATCGGACGCCATTGAGGCTAAAGTAATAGCTCATTGTGTATTTATTTAGCTACTGTTTGGTTTTAAAACTTACTAAGTTCTTCACATTTCGGAGAAACACGAGAAACACGAAAAGTTTAACCCGACTGTCGATAGCGTTCATTATAAGGCAACCATCTTGCGACAAATTGAATTTAAAAGCTTGGATCAGCATTGCCTACTGTTGAATCCTGTTACTATGTGGCAAAACATGTTTATACTATTTACAACACAGACACCTACTGTTATAAAAGAAAATTGGTTTGATGAAACCTGTGGATATATTTTCAAGGTATCACGAGACATGTTTTCTCCAATTATCTTTTTCTAAATCCTTGATAGAATTTTAAGCGAGCTGAAAATCTGACTCTTCTGGCCACTGTTCACGCCCCTGAACACTCTCCACCTGCGACAATCTACAGGCTGAGTATTAAATAATACCCCAAATTCGAAGGTCTATAATATCAAAACCAAACAACCTACAACCTTGATTGGCCAATCAAATGAACCCCATGGAACAGTGAAGTTTGTTTACCATACATTCATAAATGTGTAATGTGACCACCATGAGTGGCGCGAACGACATCTACGCGATAATCAAACTCGTTCCACGTTCTTGTCAGCATGTCCGGTGTTACGGTTTGGATGGCGTTCGTAACGCTCGGTTTGAGGTGGTGAGGGGGGAAACGAGCTCACATTCGACACTTCAATGTGAAGGGGACGGTCTGATTTTTACTTTATGTGCCGAGAAATGACATTGGGAGCGTCTGTCGTCGCACTATGAGCGTGTGTTGTGTGTTAGTCCGAATCGCGATGGCGACGGAACAACAGAAGGCGTTCTGTGTTATTCAGTTTGCTAAGTGTGAATAGGTTACTACTGTTCAACGTGAATTCCATCGCAAATACGGACGTCGTCCTCCCGATAGGTGGAGTACCAGACGTTGGTTTCGTCAGTTCCGTGACACACGGTGCTTTGCAAAGGCAAAAGTTCCGGGCGGCCGCGTGTGTCCGAAGAGAATGTGCAACGGATTCAACAAGCGTTCGTTCGCTGTCAGAGAAAATCAACTCGACAAGCTGGCCGGAAAATCCAAATACCTCAATCGACGGTATGGACAGTGTTGCGAAAGCGATTGCTTTACAAACCATACAGGTTACAGCTTGTACAGGCTCTTAACGAAAGGGATAAAGAATTAAGGCATGATTTCTGGGCTTTCGTTCTTGCCCAGAACGAGGTAGACGATGCTTTAATGTCTAAGCTGGTTTTTAGCGATGAAGCTACGTTCCATACAAATGGTAAGGTGAACCGGCACAACGTGCGGATATGGGGTCAGGATCCTGCAGATTAAACCACCGAACACGAGCGCGCTTTTCCCAAAGCGAACGTGTTTTGCTCTGTATCCAAAGACACTGTTCTCGGCCCTTTATTTTTTCACGAGCTCACTGTTACTGGAATTCCTTATTTGGACATGCTTACAGAGTGGTTGTTTCCGCAGTTAGAAGAGACGGGGGAGGGGGACTTCATTTTCCAGCAGGATGGTGCGCCACCCCACTGGCATCTAGCTGTTCGCGGATACCTGAACGAGACGTTGCCGCAACGCTGGATTGGTCGAGGAGCAGCTGGTGACCAGGCTCTTCATCACTGGCCCCCAATAAGCCCGGATGTTACCCCATGAAATTTTTTTCTATGGGGGTACACAAAGGATCATGTGTTTCGTCCACCATTCCCGGCTAACATTGATGACCTTAAAACGAAAATTACGGACGCCATACAAACCTTAACACCGGACATGCTGATAATAGTGTAGAACGAGTTTGATTATCTCGTAGATGTCGTTCGGGCCGTTCGTGGTGGTCGCATTAAACATTTATGAAGATATGTTAAACAAACTTCACAGTTCCACGGTTCATTTGATTGGTCAACCAAGGTTATCGGTTGTTTGGTTTTGATATTATATACCTTCAAAATTGGGGTATTATTTTATACTCAACCTGTACTTCCTCGCAGTCCAGTCCACCCTTTGCTCCCCTCCTCGTGTGTATTTTCGTAACGCTTTCTGATTGGCTCCCGCTGTGCACTGGAGGTGGAGTCTGCTTATAATTTGTTGAATCTAGGCAGGAATGCCCTGGTGTATGCTGAACCCACAGTTTCTGTTTTTCTGCATTTTATTATTGAAGTTTAGAGATTCCATTCCAGCTTGCTGTTATAGTTGCTTAGTTTTGTAAACTTGCCTGTGGCCTCCTTCACAAGTATTGTTCTGCAGAACGAAGCTATGTATAACATTATACATTGTATGGGGATAACATATATTATTTAGACTATACATATATAAAAAATTGACTGACATATCAACGCTTAGCCTCAACCATTGGTCCTAGAATCATGCAAATTGGAGGAAACATTCGTTATATAATGTAGGCCGTCACCAAGGACGGATTTTCTAAAATTGAACCCCTTAAGGGGTGAAATACGGGTTCAAAGTTCGTATGGGGAAAAAATATTAGACGGACTTTTTAACTCCAAACTTCGTGAAAGTACTGTAAAAAATAAATAATTAAACACACGTTTTAAAGTTTCTTAGAAATAATCCCATTGTAAAACCCGTTCTTCTAAATAGAAACTTCGTAAAAGTATTCTGAGAAATAAATATGTTAAGAAAGTTATAACTCGGGAAGAAACAGTGTTTGTGCCGCGTATTCCTTTAATTCCCTATTATTTCCCTTTTTAATTCAAGATACTGCAGTTTCCCCGCAAAGTGTGTTTCGCGATGACGATAAATAAGTCGCAGGGGCAATCTGTCAAATTCGCAGGAGTTGACTTGAGGCAGGACTGTTTCTCCCGCGGTCAGTTTTAAGTGTCGTGCTCACGTGTAAGCTCACCCCTCAGCCTGGTTGTTTTGGCGCCACCGTCTAAAATGGCAAAGAACATTGTTTACAAAGAAGTATTATAAAAATACTCTTTTAAATGTTGACTTGGCCGATTACAAATAAATCCAAAATTAACAAACAATATACTCTTATTATTGGACTTTCATTTCAATAAAGTTTCTATTTTAAAGACATGCTTACTATTTTAAAAATATTTTAACGAAGACGTGAATTCCACGCGCACAAAGTCACGAGCAAAAGCTAGCAAGTACCAGATATTAGGCCACTAATATACGAATGTTTATCGTCGCTCCTACACAGAGTTGTAAAATTCCCTACACATTTGACTCTTTCCTGAGCAAACGAAGGAACGTTGCCATAGATGCACGGAAAAAAACTTTACCATTAGCGCTTTATGAGTATAACTGTACATTTATGTGTTAAATGAGCCAAAAATGTCTTAAGAGTGCAAGGGCATGTTTCCTGTTTGACCCCTGAGCATATGTTTCCGCAGGAAGTCTCCAGGAAAGCAGAGAGTGGTGTATACCTTGTTCGAGTACCAGCCACTCCTGGACTCCAGCCAGATGACCCCGCGACACTGGAGCCGACTGGCACAAGACATAGAGGTCAGCGCTTTGCTTTTAACACTGCACTCTACTCGCGCGCAATGTTATTAAACTTGTTTCCGCGTGCAACTAAACAGGGGAAATTATTGTATATTTACGGAGCAGCAGTCCAATAGCTGGTTCGTAATAAACTGACTATTAAATCTACCTTGAAAAAAAATGTCCCGTTGCTGCACATAATTATTGTTATGTAAATTTTGACTGAAGTTCTTACATTAATGTTTCCACCGTAATAGGAAAAGTGATTTCATGTTTTAAGGACTCGACAATTTGTAACTTTTCAGTTATCTGTAAGTGGAGTATATTTATTTGATACATACTACAGCTGAGTTGAGAGATTTAGACGGCTCTTAGCAACGAGGTCTTTAAGAGTTGATGAGGATGAAATTAGGTGAGAATGGAGCAGCGTCGGAATGCAAGGGCGGGGGAAACGGGAGATCCCTCAGGGAAACCCGCCGACCAGCGGCATCGTCCGGCAAGATTCCCACTTGCGAGATACATACTAGAGGTAATATATTCGAGTTTCTATCAGTCTCCCGGTAGGTAGTTCGTTGAAATATTCATTTCTACGTGTTGCTGATGGGCACTCAATGTGATGAGAAGAAATAAGAAACTTCACAAGTTATTCAAAATTTTTCAACCGCGAATCAACTAAAGTTAAAATTCATAAACATATGTATTTTGAAAACTTAAAATATTTTACCAGAGCCAGAAAAAACGCCTGTTAATTTTTTTTAGGAATTCGTATGATCCTGAACGGCGATTTATGACTTTCAATAAGGAAGTTTACAAAATTTTAAACACTATATAAAGGAGGAATTACCTTGAGTTCTGACTCAAGTAATCTCTGAGTTTAGTCACGAAAATTTTGTAAATCATGTTCGTTGTCAGAAATAATTACGGAATGAGCCCAACTGGTCACTTTATCTGGCTAGATCATGCTAACTTACGAACAAGACATTTATATTCCTTCATATTTATTCCCTTTATGTTTATATTAAGCCAACCGCCAGTACGTCTCAACAAGTATGACATACCGCTTCCGGTGAGCGTCCACGTGGGCCTCTCCTTCCTCCCATCGTGCAACTGTACTCGATACGAGTAAGGCGTGAGAACACTCATCCTCAGATCTTACTTCTCCGTTCTTTTTAGATCACTGTGGGGTTTGCTTTCTCACCGATAGTCATCGTCCGAGCTGTTTCTTGGCTTCCCGTCAGCCAGTCTGTCCTTGGTTTGCGTTATTCCATTCTAGAATTCGTTTCAAGTTATTCAAACGAATTCCTTTTTCAGCTCCCCCATTTGTTCCGAGTCTGCCGGGGGGAGTAAGCGAGGTTGCCCATCTTCCTGTTCGGCCTTCCAAGCCCAGTACTCCTGAAGGAGTAGAAGTTCTGTTCTTACTTTCTTGCCTGCCTAATATCGGACTACCTTGTAGCCACTAAAAGGTTTCCCCATAATCAAAGGTGCGTCGCCCATAGGTCTTTATCGCTTCCCTTCTTGCCTCCTCCAGGTTGAACTCTTCGTATCTTCTCCGAAAGGTTTCCTTTAAGAGTTTCTCTGGTTCCACTTTCTCCCTGCGGATGTCATTCGTTGCAAGGAGCATTCTGCCATGTTGTTCTGTGAACAGGAAGATAATTCTGTTTCCACCTTCTGTCTGCCGGATAATAGTGGTCATTCTGCCGACAGTATTGGCATTTCCTCGAATTTTCTTATCTTCTCTCCCAGTTCAGTCGCATTGTAGAATGGGGCAGAATAGGTTGCCACCCATTTCTGCGTCCGTGTTGCAACTTGCCCGATATATTCAGGTGGAACCACTTCTCTCTGATCATCCTCTTCTTCGAGGCAAAGGGCAAGCGATCCATCTTGGATCCTTCTCACGACACCAAAGATCTTGCTCCGGACTATTGTTCTGTGTTTGTGAAGAACTCTCTTCAAAAATGTCAACACACTGAACCTGAGGTCTTCTCTCCTTGGTCAGTTCATGCAAGACTCTTCTCGTGCCACTTATGAACAATTGTGATATTTGTCTGTTGTGTTATAAACACCACTACCCTCCAGCTGAATGGCCATCTTGAGTCACTCATCTTTATCGTCCGATTCTGCACTGTGTAAGTTATCCCCATTCTCTTCGCTCTCAAGCCAGGCGTCAAACTCTTGGAGTCTTGCTCTAGTCTCTCAAGCGAAGTTTGAAAATATCTTCGTGGAGTCCTGCCATCTGTGAACTTCCCTTCTGTCAATGGAATTCATGCCATACTCTGATAGCTGTACAAGAGCTCTTATTCTGATGCCTTCAATTTTGGCACACTCGTCAATCACATGACGAACTGTGTCAGGTTGTTCACATACTGTACACATTGGTGATGGAACCAATTTGAAACCAGGCAGTTTTGCCTTGAATTTCCCATGTCTGGTTAGCATTTGTGCCACATAGTGTTTCACATTGATCCAGTCCTCCTTTATTCTGTCAGATACATCAGGAGAGACCTGATGTCTCCCTTTCTTTGAGGTGTCCCATCTTTCTTGCCAAACTGCTAATACTTGCCTTACTTCCTTCCTTTCTGCTGAAGTAGGAGATCTTCTTCTTGCCAACTCCTTGAGCCCACCTCTTTCGGTAACCAGTAAATTCACTGGTAACACTCCTGCTAATACCGGCAAGGCATCATTTGACACGGTTCTGTATGCCTTTGTTACAGCTATCAGAGCTGCTCTTTGGGCCTTGTCAAGTCGTATTTTAATCATTATTTCTTGTGCTTTCTTGTATCATGCTGCACATCCATATGTTATTGTGGCCTCAAAGATTCCCTTGTATATTACTTTCAATGCATGAAAGTCTAGTCCCCAGTTGGCAGGGGCAACCGCTCGGAGTTTCTCTAACAGGAACACAGCCTTGTCACAGACATATTTGAAATGTTCCATAAATGCCAATTTAGTGTCCAACATGACACCCAGGTATTTCACACTTTTGAACTTCAAAGGTCTGCCCTGGAACCTTAATTCGGGAAATCTTTTCTGCAAGTTTCCTTTCAGCATTATACAGATGGTCTTGTCTGTTGCAAATCAGCTTCACCGAATCTGCCCAAGCTTCCACACTTCTTAGGACTTGTTCTGCCTTGATTTCTAATTATTTCCAAGACCATGCTGGAATTAGAATCAGTTCATCATATGCATAGCCATAAATATCGCACACATCTGGCAGATGTACTTTGAGAAGTCCATCGAATAGTATATTCCACAGTAGTGGCCCCAGAACAGAACCTTGTGGACAGCCTTTCAAAAGTTCCTTTTCCAGTCCGAGATTTTCACTGATACACACATTTCCTATTAATAAAATTATTCAGTAACACCGAATATATGTTAGCTGGACATTCCTTTTCCTTTAGTTGCCATAGGATCACTAGCCACCAAGCATTGTCGAAAGCACCAGCAATATCCAAGAATACTCCCATCACATAGTCATACGGTACCACGTGCACTGTATCAACATCAATCACAGCTAGTTCAGTGCTCATGTTTCGCCTAAAACCATACTGCCTGTGATGTAGTAGGCCCATACTCTCAAGATACTGAATTAGTCTTCTGTTGATCATCTTTTCATACATCTTGCCTAATACTGGTAACAGCATCAGCAGTCTGTAGGATTAAAGCAGTGTAGGATCTTTCCCTGATCCTTTGCACAGTATCCTAAGGGTCCCGATTTTCCAAGTATCAAGGAACACTCCTTGTCTTAGGCATTCATTATAGAGTTCTAACAGCAGTCTCTACATTCCTGGATACGCCTTCTTAACTAACTCTGTAGTTAAGTTATCCATTCCTGGTGCTTTTTTGTTTTTAAAACTTGCCATAACTTAATTCAGTCCATCCAGTGTGAACTCTGGACAGTTAGTTCTGTCCTGGGAAGCTCATTCACGACCCCTCACTTCCGTGTGTGCATCACAGTTTCATTCTCAAGGAAGTCACTTGGTAATAGCACATATATGAGCTTGGTTACACATTGATCCTGAAATATTTCGGCTACGCCATCAAATACTATTCCTTTCAGAACAGCCGTTCGTTTTTGCTTTCGAACGACAAGTCTATACACAATTCCCCATGGGTCTTCATTGCCTTTTACAGTGACCAAATTCTTCCATGACTGTATATTCTTGTCATTGACCTTACTGGTGTATGCCCTCTTCTTGCACCTGTACTCTTGAACCATAAGTTATCTGCGCTCAGGAAGTATCTCATTTCTCATCTTCTTTCTGCACTTCCTAAGATCTTTTCACTCTTGCTCGAGATCTTGGTGCCACCATCTGTGTATGAAGACTCTTCCTATTGCCTTTTTCAGAGTCAGGTCACAAGTTCTTTGTAGTGCCTTTGTGAGCGTTTCTGCTCTCCCATGAAGGTTTTGCAGAGGATCAATATCACTTAGTTAATCTAGTAAGGTATTATTGAACCTTTTCCAATCTGCCACTCGCCTTGGTGGCAGATGAGCGTTCTAGCCTCTGCGGTACCTCCCCTCCCCCCGGGCAGTAAATTCAGTGAAATTCACTGATGTCAGTAGGTAACAGTTAACTGAAGAGTCTAGTTGAAAGATTTGGGCGGCTATTAACAACGAGGACTTGAGAGCCTATGAAAGTGAAATGACGTGATAATGGAGCAGCGCCGGAATGCAAGAGCGGGGAAAACAGGAGATCCCCGAGAAAGCCCGCTGACCAGCGGCATCGACCAGCACGATTTCCGCTTGCAAAAATCCGGGAGTAAGCCGGCCGGGATTGACCCCGGTTCGCCTTTGTAGGAGACGAGTAGGCTAACCGCTCAGCCACCGTGGCCCCAGTTAACTGAAGATTCAGTAAAATAATTCTACTGATTGAAATCACTGATTCAGGTTTTGATTGTTGAGCGTCGTTATTATAGCGCATTTGGGGGCCACGGTTGCTGAGTACTTAGACTGCCCGCCTCCCACCAAAGCGAACCGAGTTCAATACCCGGCCGGGTCACTCCCGGATTTTTGCAAGTGGGAATCGTGCCGGACGATGCCACTGGTCGGCCGGTTTTTCTCGGTGATCTCCCGTTCCCCCGCCCTTTCATTCCAACTTGTCTCTATACTCACCTCAATCATCCTCATCGGCTCTCAAGACCTTAAAGTTAAGAGCCGCCCAAATATATTCACTCACTCGCTACGCACTTTACTGTTTCATGAGCAAATATGGACAAGATAATGTATATATGGAAGAAATTCTACAAATCGCGCTCTCTCACTAGTGTCTATTCCTGGTATCTTCACACTTTTTTAATCAACCCTTTAACAAGTTACTCCATGTATGACGCATTTGGTTGTTTCATAAAAAAAAAGTCACATATCAGAGGCGTTTTAACTTCCGTTAACAAGCATGTTTCTTATTTTTAGTTAAATTAAACTTTTACTTATATTTTAACTATAAACTATATTATTCCATTTGCACTGAAATGAGTAAAAACAGAAAATAGGTGTGTTGGTAATGAGTAGTAAGAAATAGTTCTTACGCAAAATGTCATTGAACTGAGTGCGCATGAATGCGGTGCGTTGTCCTTTTAGTGTATTTGCACGAGGCGGAGGAATAGTTTGGAAGTAGAACTTTAGCAGGGCTTCATAAAATAAGTAACAATGAATGGACTAGACACGTATAGACAGGTGCGATACATTTGCAAATAATTTCTTAGAGATCTGCCGGGAATCGAGCCAGAATAAGCGTTATGGAAGGCCGGCATTCTCAACAGTACAGTCACGGAAGTGCTCATATCAAAACTGTTGACGGAAATCCCCGGCCACTAGCGCATTTCTACATAAACATCGGGACGGCATAGCAGTGACCCCTGTGCGTTCTGGCGATGTGTCGTCGTGGTGGAAGTACCCGAGCGTGGCAAGATGACACGTCTGGAATCAAAGTGCCTGCTGTTATCGCCGTGTCGAGGCCACGAGGTCATCTGAAATGCGTCGAAGTAATGGACATCGCAATTAAGTGAATGTCGTAGTTGAACCTATAGTTACAAAACAGTCTACTTTTTTTTAACTAAATGTTTCGAAAGGACTAAGCTTATTTGTAAATACATCGATAAATTGTATTGCTACAATAAATATAGTTTTTTTTTTCGTTGAGACCGTTAGTTCGCTTGATTACTTCGTTCATAGTTCACCGGTTATGAAATAGGTCTATTAGCAAACACTCCGAGATGTCCAGTCACATAACAAAAGTATAATTTTCATAACATTAAGTATAACATTTTTGCAAGTTGGCAGAATGCTGCGAATCGAACTGTTTGTTACAAAAATGACAGATTAAAAAATTATCCATTTCCCTGTTGTCTTGACACGAAGGCTATTTATTGACAATTGGAGGACCTATAGATCAAAAAACTTTGTAGTAGTTCCACAATAATAGCATGTCGCCTTAGATCATCTGATTTTCAATCCATCTTAAGATGATTAAACTTCTATCCGCCGTTTTGGGTAAGTTGTACTGCGGATATTTTATTTCACGGCGTGGTCATATTATTTTGTGGTTCCGGTCTTTTTCAATAACGTGTTTTTCTTTCGGCGATTTGCGGTATGGCCCGATGATCTTCTGGGCATGTTTTCTGCAATCTCGTGCAGCGGGTTTGGTTCACCAGAGCTTCTCCCTCCTGTGCCTGAGCACTCGGGTATAACAGGAGACACCATTCAGAGCTCTGATATTATGAGTGCGCCCCAGGTTCACGACTTCCAGGCATATAATTGTCTTCTGGGCAGCCATTTATTCCCTTATGATATGTTGTGAGCCCTACACCAATTCGCGGGATGGTCGTTTTGCCCATGACTCAACTTCTCTCTGCCACCACAACACAGCAACTCCTAAATCTTCTACGGAATGACGTAACTTTTTATTTTTTTGTTAGTTTCGCTTGCTACATCCTTTTCTGTGGACTGACGCGACATCACGTGAAATGTTAACTAATTTTGGACAGTTCAAGAACGAAATTGTTTTGTCTTCAACAACTTGGGTTAAAAACAAAGAGAAAATTAATTAATTAATTAAAACTTTTTTTATAATGTAAATTCTGAAAGAGGTGATTTTGGGTACCCGATGACGTATTTATTGGCCAAAATAAAAGGAACAATCTTGTGTCAAAATGTAAACAAAAGCAAATAGAATAATACTAAAAAAAACCTAATATACTCACGTTATAACAAATTTTGTAATTTATATACAGGTTGATTATAAAAGAATAACCCAACTTTGAAGGTCTATAATATCAAAACCAAAAAACCTACAACCTTTATTGACCAATAAAATGAACCGTGGAACCGTGAAGTTTGTTTACCGTACATTCGTAAATGTTCAATGTGACGAGCATGAGCAGCCCGAACGACATCTACGCGATACTCAAGTTAGTTACACATTCTTGTCAGCATGTCCGGTGTTACGGTTTGGATGGCGTCCGTAATTCTCGTTTTGAGGTCGTCAATGTTAGTCGACAATGGTGGACGGAAAGCTTGATCCTTTATGTACCCCCATAGAAAAAATCGCATGGGGTAAGATCCAAACTTCTTGGGTGCCAGTGATCAAGAGCCTTGTCACCAGCTGCTCATCGACCAATCCAGCGTTGCGGCAACGTCTCGTTCAGCTATCCGCAAACAGCTAGGTCCAATGGGGTGGTGCATCATAAAGGAAACATCAGACCTTGCCCTTCACATTGAAGTGTCGAATGCGAGCTCGCTACCCCCTCACTCACTCAAATCGAGAGTTACGAACGCCATCCAAACCGCAACAACGGACATGCTGATAAGAGCGTGGAGGAACGAGTTTGATTATCGTGTATATGTCGTTCGGGCTGCTCATGGTGGTCGCATTGAACATTTATGAATGTATGTTAAACAAACTTTACTGTTCCGCGGTTCATTTGATTGGTCAATCAAGGTTGTAGGTAGTTTGGTTTTGATAATATAGACCTTCACATTTCGGGTATTCTTTTATACTTTATATATATATATATATATNTCACTAAAACAAACAATTATTGTATAGGAATATATGGGCGGGAGTGACGCGTTGAGGCACAAACACAAACATAACACAGGGCATGCAAAACATTGTTTATTTACAATGTCACCGCTAAATGCCTTTTTACAGCAATGTTTATAATAATTGCTCAAAATTGCTTCCACCGACAGTAATGCAAGCTTAGTAGCGTCGGTAGAGTGAATGGCGAACATATTCAAATACGCCGGGTATTTCGCGCACGCGTGCAGCCGCACAGGATAGTCGAGCGACGAGGTCTTCAATGGAATCAACTGGAGTCTCGTAAATAAGGGCTTTCAAATGCCCCCATAGGAACAAATCTATACTCGATAAAATGGCATTTAGCGGCGACGTTGTAAATAAACAATTTTTTGCATGTCATGTGTTATGTTATTGTTTGTGCCTCAACGCGTCACTTCCGCCCATATATTACTATACAATAATTGTTTGTTTTAGTGAGCTCTACCACCCTTCAAATTCTGTCCCATGATTTTAGTTAGAATCATCCTGTATATATGGAGATAAAAGTATAATACTCTTGTTGTGGCGGAAAATGTTTTAAATAGATCTATAAAGGTGAAAGTTTTTTCTTACGTTACTTACATCCTTACAATTGCCTGGTAATAAATATAATTATATGAATTTTCTAACTATCGAGTTGTGATTGATAAAATTTGATTCACACCGTGAGTGTACCTATTGCTTATTTATTCCGTTAATATAAGTAAAACAGGAGTACACCCCTCTAATTTGCTTTTTGTAGTATACTCTAGTGTACCTAGGAACCTAGATCTCACCTTCCATTTATGTGTCATATTGTGTTAGAGACGAAGGTACCTATAGGTCGCCACGTTTCAGTCGCGAAGGTGGTACAGAACGGAATATATCAAGTAATGCTTTCAACAGCACACAGAAAACAGTGGATCAGCTGTAATACGGGAGATTTGCAAGGGCTGTTTGAACGAATACTCCAAACCGTGTTTCCCTGTAGTGTTTTTTGCCAAAATTTTATGGACAGCATTTTAAGCTTTTAAGCGTTTTCTGAATATTGCCGGTTTTGTAGAAATTCTCTGGTAACATTTTGCTATTTAAGGCGTCAATTAATGCTCTTTTTTTTTTACTGCAAAAATGTTCCGTTTTAAGGGCATTGGACGACATAAAATTAATTATTTAATATATTATTTAGCAGTACATAAAATAAACCGAATAAACAACTTAAAACTACACAAGAAATTATTTTTGAATATTGTTAGGAAAAGTTAATTTAATAAATATTTAAGGACAGTCCAACTTAAAATGTATTCAAAACTTTTCCTTTTATTATTTAACATTTTTAATGGAACATTTAGAACATCAGTGGCTGGAAAGTTACGTAGCATATTCTCAAGTGTGTGTGTCATTTCTCCAAATGCAGATTAATATGTGGGTGATGCTTAAGATGACATACGATGAAACAAGTGTGAAAATGGGTGGGTTTATAACTAGGTTAACTGGAATGGATTGGGTGGTGGCTGTAACATAATGGGATGGTGTACTGACACTAATACTAGCAAACCGTTGAGTGATTGAGGTGATGGATGTGGCAGGAACATCCTCGTTAATGTTATCGACAACACAGATGGAGACCAACTCCAAACTAGGGACAGCGTCAAAAAGAGACTGGGTCTGAGCCACAATGCTCTCAAGTGACTTAACTGAGCATCTGACAATTAATTGCTCACCAAATTTGGTAAAACGATTCTGAGCACGTCGTTTAAGATGAGCTACTCGGTCTTTTAACCAGGGGTATGAACAAAATGCGTCATATTCACTTACATTGTCAGATAACCCTTGCAAAGAAATTATTTTAGCAGTGCATGTACGATACTCTGCCTCAATATCAATATCGGACAATTTGTCCAAAGAAATAGAGACATTGGAATTTAAAGCATCTCTCAACGCGCTTCTAAATGTTGCTGCTGTGTTCTCAGGTGCTTGTACACCTCGGATGGTGTACTCATACTGACATTCATCGTTTAAAAGGAGTTCGGAGTACCGGCCATGGTACAAGAACACTACAATATTACAAATAGTACAACACTTAACCTAACTTAAATATAAAGGCACAGAGCTTTCACTAACACCATTTGAGCATACCCAAGTCTCAAAAGGACAACTCGTGCAACAAGCATGCACAAATTAAAAAACTCCAATCTACAACCAAGAACCACCCTATACTACCTTATGTTCTGTACCACCTTCGCGACTGAAACGTGGGAACCTATAGGTACCTTCGTCTCTAACACAAGATTACATATAAATGGAAGGTGAGATCTAGGTTCCTAGGTACACTAGAGTATACTACAAAAAGAAAATAAGAGGGGCATACTCCTGTTTTACTTATATTAACGGAATAAATAAGCAATAGTTACACTCATTGCGTAAATCAAATTTTATCAATCACAACTCAACAATTAGAAAATTCACATTATCATAAATATTATCAGGCAATTATAAGGATGTAAATAACTTAAAAAAAAAAGTATCTTCTGCTGAACACCTTTATAGATCTATTTAAAACATTTTCCGCCACAACAAGAATATTATAATTTTATCTCCCCATATATATAAATTACAAAATTTGTTATAACATGAGTATATTACGAATATCTCTTTCGAAATTTACATTATAAAAAAATATAATTTTTTTAAATCCAAGTTGTTGAAGACAGAACCATTTCGTTCTTTAACTGTCCAAAATTAGTTTAACATTTCCCGTGATGTCGCGTCAGTCCACAGGCCGGAGCGCACACATAGGTCATGCAGCAGGCGAAACTAACAAAAAGTACAAAAGCCTTCATGGTCTCGCACGATTAATCGATACAAAATCGAAAGTCTAGAAAGAAGTATAATATACCACAAGCAAAGCTTTTCATTTAGATAATTGGAAATTAAGACTGCACAAACAATATTACGTACATAAACTATTAATTGACATAAAGAAAATGATTTTCAAACAGGGAACATAAAAAAAAACCAGATAAATGTTAAAATATTACAATAATTTCAGGTAACAAAAATAGTTTTACAACTTCACAGTAAATACACAAATCATTAAGCTGAACTAGAGCACGTTCCAATAACAAAAAAAAAATATTTGGCGAAACACTAAATAAATAATAATAGAATTAACAGAATTACATATTGACTGAAACAAGTGCCAACACAAACGGCACACTTCTTTCAGACTATTTTTGGTTTTGTGTATCCTTCTGCCATACTAAGATCAGCATTGCAAAGGGCCTCGTGACTTGTATCGGTGCGCTGACCTGACGAAACTGTAAAATTGTTTCAAACACAAATATAATGCAACAACGCAAATACTCTATAGAATGCCATATAAAACTAAATCAATTTAGATTGCCACTCGTTTAAAAATTAAAATTTCAATCGAACTAAGACAGAGTGTTAGTATTTTATATTCACTGCCAACTTGACATTATAGCTTACGAATTAAGGACAGAACAGAATGCTTGTGTTGCCCAATCTCGCAACTGTCCAGCTTCTTTATAATTATTATATTGCATTATAAAATTTGTTCTACTAACTATATGGTCTTAACAAATTGATCTCATGCAACACATATTTACTATATCCCAGCAATAACACACTGAAGAACCAAAAAAACTGGTACACCTGCCTAATATCGTGTAGACCCTCCGCGAACACGCAGAAGTCCAGCAAGACGACGTGTCATGGACTCGACTAATGTCTGAAGATATGCAGGAGGCAATTCACACCATGAATCCTGCAGGGTAGTCCACAAATCCATAAGAGTGCGAGGCGGTGGAGATCTCTTCTGAACAGCACGTTGCAAGGCATCCCATATATGATCAACAATGTTCATGTCTGGTGATTTAGGTGGCCAATGGAAGTGTCTGGAGTCAGAAGAGTGGAACCACACTGTAGCAACTCTGGACGTGTGGGGTGTCGCATTGTCCTGCTGGAATTGTCCACGTCCGTCGGAATGCACAATGGACATGAATGGGTACAGGTGATCGAACAGGATGCTTACGTATCTGTCACCTATCAGAGTAGCATCTAGATATATCAGGGGTCCCATTTCACGCCAACTGCACACGCCCCATACCATGACAGAGCCTCCACCAGCTTGAACAGTCCCCTGTTGACATGTAGGGTCCATGGATTCATGAGGATGTCTCCATACCCGTACACGTCCATCCACCCGATACAATTGGAAACGAGACTCGTCAGACCAGGCAACGTGTTTCCAGTCATCAACAGTCCAATGGCGGTGTTGGCGGGCCCAGGCCAGGCGTAAAGCTTTGTGTCGCGCAGTCAACAACGGTACACGAGTGGGCCTTCGGCTCCGAAAGCCCATATCAATGATGGTCCATTGAATAGTTCGCACGCTGGCACTTGTTTATGCCCCAGCATTGAAATCAGCGCCAATTTGAGAAAGGGTTGCACGTCTGTCACGTTTAATGATTCTCGTCAGTCGTCATTTGTCCCGTTCGTTCACGATCTTTTTCCGGCCGCAGCGATATCGAAGATTTGATGTTTTACCGGATTCCCGATATTCACGGTACACTCATGAAATGGTCGTACGCAAAAATCCAAATTTTATCGCTACCTCGGAGATGCTATGTCCCATCTCTCGTGCGCAGACTATAACACCACGTTCAAACTCACTTAAATCTTGATAACCTGAAATTGTAGCAGCAGTAACCGATCTAGCAACTTTGCTTGTTGTCTTATATAGGCGCTGCCGACCGCATCGCGTTACTCTGATTGGTTCCATACCGCTGTTATTTGAATACGGACGCCTATACCAGTTTTTTTTGGCTCTCCAGTGTATTTTGAAGGTACACTGTTCATGAATTATTTTATTTATCACGTTATCATATTACCAATCTATGCTTTGTGCAATTAATGACTTTTTTCTGGGCGGGTTTTCGACACACTGCCGGGAATAAATTAAGGGCCATGATTTCTTCTTCAAAGGCCGATTTCAAAAGTCCTCAATAAACCCGGCCCGGTTATTAACATAATAGTAATTTTTAATACGTCGGCCAATGATATGCAAAGTGTTTTCTGTAAAGCAGGCCTGAATGCAGGGGCGACTGGGCTACTGTGCCGCGCTAATTGGGAAATACTGTGTGTATGTGTGTGCATGGGCGTCAGCAGGAAGGTGCAAAAAAAGGGGAGGGGGAGGGGAGAGGACACTTGCCCTCCACTGGAAACTAGGTTTCTTCTACGAATTTTTTTTATAAATTTATAGTTTTCGTAATTACCTTTTTTTACCAAGTAAAAGAATTTACATAAGAAATCAATTGTTTATTAGATATGTAACTCTAAAATAAAAGTCCCTGGTGGGTGAAGTAACAGTTCCTTCAATTTTTTTGTAATTTTAGTTTTATAATTGATTGTGCTTTTTATATTTTACATGGTTAAAGATAAACTATTTTATTCATAGGACACGTCCCGTATGTTTGTTGCGTTTATTTTGCACAAAACCCAGTTGTAAATCTTGCACTCCTCTAAAGGAAACATTCTGATTCTTATGCTCCCTCTGGAGAAAATCTTGGTGACATCCAGGGCTGCGTGCGTGTTCGCAGAGGGTGTACGAGTGTTACGAGGGTTTCGTCGTGCTGCACGGCACAGACACTCTGTCCTACACGGCCTCCGCTCTCTCCTTCATGCTAGAGAACCTGGCCAAGACTGTCATCGTCACCGGAGCCCAGGTAACACTATGAATGTATACATCGAAAAAATATTTTTTTTTTGTTGGTCATTTATAAAAGAACTGTTTAATAAAACGATAGGTCGAAAAAAAATATATAGATTTTCAATACACCGAAATTCGATATTTTATGCATTAATGGACTTGACAAATGTAAAATTGCTTGTACTACTACAAATTAAATACACGAGACATTGCAGAAAGATGTGATGCATGTTGCCAAAGTAAGCAGAGTAATTTTTTAATTCAATTTTTGTATTCAAAACAGAGCTTATTAAAGGAGCATTTGAAAAATATTTACTTCCAATACTTGGAATAATATATTAATTTCGATAAAATATAGCTGCAATATTTTGACGATTTATATCAATATAGATATGATATAATATAGTCATTTCGATATATCGATATTTTTCCAACATCCCTAACTATCATGCTTCCTTCTTGCAGTGGCGGATCTAAACATACATTAAGTAGACGGCTACTTACTGTGCATTACGATCAAACCACATGCTTACATGTCAGATTATACTAAGTATACCGTATGTATTAATACTGCATTATTCACGACGTACTTTGTTTCAAGAATCTCACTATCCAGTGTAAAGTCAAGCTCCAAAGGAGGGGCTCAAGTCCCCTTAGGCCAGGGACCGAAAACTGTACATTTCCACCCGTTGCTTTGTAAAGTACTTGCTTCTTTAACTGTTTGGACCTAAGGCGGGCTCATTTGGTTACTCGCTGACCTTCCAATTCTGAGGTCCTAGGTTCTATCCCAGGCCCCTTCGGGTGGGGGGAATTTTCGGACCGGGGAGGGGGAGGAGTTATCATGCGAATAGTGTTGTAAACCCCGCCTTAGTCTAGGGTTTTCTCGTGACTCTCCTATTTCCTACGCTGATTCTCCACCCGCATCTTGCCTCGGCTTGTCAACTTCTGGCTGGCCGGAGCCACAGGCGTGTACCTCGGGTAGGGCGGCCTGCAACACACGCGACCCTACCTCATACGTGTACTAAATGTAGAATTTTTAATGTTTTTATTTTATTGTTCCACTTTACAATTAGTTAAAACTGAGTCTCGTCGACCACGCAGTACTTCCATCCCGTCTCAATCACGTGGCAGTTGTTGGCTCATGGGATTTTTTTCTATCAGAGAACTTGGTTTATTGTTAGATAAACCCTTAAACTTACAATCATTTAGATTTAAAATTCACAAGTACAGCGTGTTCTCTGAAGTGTGTTACAGCAGATGAGGTCATTATAAATTAATAATCAAGTAGAAACATTTTGTATGTCCTATGCCTAGAGACCTGGAAAATTTGCAGATTCATTTTGAGACAAACTAGAATTCAAACAACGTGTGTTCATATAACTTCAGCCATTGGACAACACCGCGTTTGACACTTCCTGGAGAACTTAGGCCAAATCGTCGCCATACACTGTGACAACAGACAACCAATGTGCAGTTGACATCGAAATATTTGTACATAAGACTGTAGAGATTAGTCTGCAAGTCGTTGAACTCGCGAATTTTTCAGGTCTCTACTCATGGCCTTACGTGATTATTATGGGGGTTATTCACCCTCGAAACTGGGAAAATAAACATTTAGTTAAACGTATCGAACTATTATAGATGAAGGAAAACAACCGCACAATGTATCAGCAATTTAAGATCATTAACTTCTAAACAGATAACTTAATTAAAAGATATCTCCAGTCAGAAAAAAAAATAGGGGTTGCTACTTTCACATCGCAGACAATTTTGTGACCTTTAGTATTTGCTGAAATTACAGGACGGATTATTACTCACCATGTCAAAAAAAAAATATAAAAAAAAAATGTTCTTGCAACACACTAATCGACTCCGTCTGCGAGATAAAAAAAGACTTCGCGATTACAGGTGGCTCCAAATTTTTGGAGGAAGGCAATTTGAGTGGCTGGTGTGCTTATCATTTCGTCTATCTCCAAGGTATTCGATGGCCACGCTTAATTGTGGGAGCTTTTTTTTTTTCAAAGAGTGGATTGAAGTGTTACAATATGAGGGCCCTTAATGTACGTTAGCAAATACTCAGGGCTACAACATTTACTGCGGTGCTATGTTAGCCATCCGTATATTGTTTCTCACCGGAGATGTTTTTACAATTACCTTCTGAGTTGGTCATCATCGTTTGCTGATAAATCGTAATTTTTTTTCGTAACTAGAAGTTTTCAATAGTTTTAATGAAATTATTATTTCCCCATTTTAGCGGGCGAATAACACCTTTAATAACCACTTGGTGGTCACAAGTCGTGCATATCTTCGTTACTTGATTTTCCGCTTGGAATGTCCTCCCAACTATTATAGCACACTTTAATACATACTGCGCGTACGTATGTGTGTATAAATATGTTTCAATTTTCTCTCCCCAATTAAAAAAAAATGAGGCGCAGCTCTGCAAGGCATTGAGTCAAAATAAAAGACTGTTTTCGTAAGGTGTTACGAATAGTTAGCTGAGCAGGCAAATCATGTCCTGAAGTGCGGAATTTCTGTACTGCTAAGCAATAAAGTATGCCAATAAAGATATCGAAGGCGTCCATCGTTGCAGAGTTTATTTAAATGTCTTCGGACAACGAGGTTTCGGTTTCGTGTCCCGCGTAAGGCAAGGCTGTGCATTAAGACTCTAGATGTAATTTAGGTTATTATAACTTTTTTATGTTTTTATAATAGGTACGCTATCACTAGGTTACCCTCTAGGCGCTAGAGCGGACGTTTAAAATCCGTAATTAAGAGATAAAAATATACGGCGTATTTGTACGACAATATTAAATATCGTTTATTGATATTATTTATAAGAAAATTAAGGTTGAAAAGTTTTTATCGAAAATACTTCAAACGGTTCCAAAAATATAGCAAACAATTTTCTTTGCCATCGTTATTAACACGACATAAGTATGTGTGCTCGCCGCTTGAAATGCTAACGTACGGCTAAATGTAATTTCTTTCGTGAATGCACGTGAACTGCGCATGGTGCTTGTAACGGCGAGGGAGCGTCTGAAAAGAGAGTGAAGGCCAAACTTATCGCTAGCTCTTGGCTCTTGGAAACACCCAACAGAGGCGTGCTCCTTATCCAGGCATGCAATATCAAGAACGGGAATTCCGCACCCATGCAATGACTGGCGGGGCGAGCATGTTGACGCAAGAGCACAATTTAATTGCAGTGCCCCTCACTTAGATAACCACCCAATGTTCTCCTGCTTCGTAGGAAACTATATTGTAGACGTTCCAAGATTAGCAACAACTAAACGCATGGACGTACCCAGGATTTCAGTTGTGTGCGAGAATGTTTTCGAAGGAAAGTAGAGTGGAGTGGAGTGGAGTGGAGTAGAGAGATTTGGGCGGCTCTGCACATCGAGGTCTTGAGAGCCGATGAGGGTAAAGCGAAGTATGGAACAGCGCCGGAATAAAAGGATGGGGGAAAACGGAAGATCCTCGAGAAAACTCGCCGACCAGCAGCATCGTCCGGCACGATTCCCAGATGTAAAAATCCGGGAGCACCCCACCGGGGGAATCGAACCCGGTTCGCCTAGGCGGGAAGCGAGTTGTCTAACCACTACAACTTTGAATAAAAATTGTAATAACCTTAACAGAGTTATTGGCTTAATTTATTGTATTTATTTTTCCCAGTAAATTATTACCGAGATATAGTTGTCAAAGACAGAGTATAGTACGCCTATTTTATTCATTTCCTTTATGGTTTGCATAACTAATTATTTCTTCTCTGTTGTCGGGGTAAGCAACAAACCACTAGCTTATACATGACTAAATATATCAATTCCGGGACGATGAATATACCCTGTTATTAAATGATAAACTAGTCACTAACATATTATAACAACGCTCCCGACAACCCCGTTACTCTTTTTCCTATGCCTTCAGAGTTTCTTTTGAACAAGTCACTCTTTGATTTCTCAAATAAAATAAGAGTAGTGTATATTAGTCTGTTCGGGCACAGGATTTCAGGAGTAGTATCCAGGATCCATCCGCCATTTTGGTAGGCACGGCTGGTGGCCATGTTGCTCGGTGCAGTCCGCCATATTTGTTGACGTCACAGCCAGGACTCTATGCCATGTTGGATGTTCTTCCCCCACATCCCTACAAACTATTTAAATAAAATTTTTCTAATAAATATTTTAATAAAAAATTTAAAAAAATTGACTTGTTACGTTGGATTTTTAATTATTATATCGGTTTATAGTGTCGCAGCAGGTCATAATTCCATTTTGATAGGAAATTTAAAAAAAAAATGTTACTGAGTAATGTTGCCTAGAAATTATTTTATAAACATTTCTTAAATATATCGGCCTGCCACTTCGGACTTCGGTACCCAGTGCATCGGGGGACATATTGATACCCCCTCTCCCCACACAAAAACATGTAACAAAAAAAATTATATAAATAAAAAATTTGTAAAGATTAACGAATTTCTGCCCCACTAGCATATTAGTCGTTTTGGCATAAGGTTCAGGGACAGGATCCGTCCTCCATCTTGGTAGGCGCGGCCAACGGCCATGTTGGTCGGTGGCCTGGGATGATCATGTATCGACAAAATTGCTTGTTTCACTCCAAAATTTACTTCCGGAACTAATTATTTTGCTCAAAAATCACTTTTTTCACCAAACAGTTTTCACAAAAATAGAAAAGTGAGGAAAACGGATCCAGAGCTCCTCAAACAAAGATCAGAAAAATTCTCAGTTGATCAAGAGGATCAGAGACTATTAGCAGAATGAGCCACTTAATCTTCAGAGCAGGAGATGAGGAGTGTAAGACTCCGAGTCAGGTCAAGCGGACTGGGGAAAATCAGCCGTCCTGGCCCCCTCCCCCGACCGACATCCGGTACCTACCACATCCACACCCCGCTACCACCATCCCTCCTCCCACGCCACGCATCTCTTCATCCATCGCCTCCCCCCCTACCCACATATACTCCAGGCAATTATTAGGAAAAATCGCAAAAAATCTTAAAAAATTCCAAAAATCGAGGAAAATATAACGTTAAAGTCACACTCATCACATTACCCTCACCTCACCCCCTCTACACACCCAACCCCCACCCAATCATAAAAAACCGAAATAAACTAATAAAAGTTTAGGAACACATTACATCACTAACCCCGACACCCATGTTGGATGTTGGTGACCTTGACATACACCTCAATAACTTTGAACACAAAAATCGAGAAAAAATTGTAAAAAATTATATTAAAAGTAATACAAGTTTAGGAATATATTACATCACTGACTCTGACACTCCTGTTGGATGTCGGAAGCCTTGACCTTAACTCCAATAACCTTAAAAATAAATCATTTAAAAAATAAAAAAAATAAAAATCGAAAAAATTCATAAAAATCTACATACATATTACGTTACTGATACCGAACCCCATGTTAAATGTTGGTGACCTCAACCTTGATCCCATTGACATTGAACTCAAAAAGTTGAGAAAAAATTGTAAAAATCGAAGATACATTAGTAAAAATCGACGAACATAATATGTTACTGACTGACCACCATGTTGAATGTTGGAGAGCATAAACTTAACCCTAATGACCTTAAACTTGGAAAATCAAGGGAAAAATCGTGAAAAATTACAAAAACACACCACGAAGAAAAAATTACGTACCTAATACGAAAAACCAAGTTAGATGTGTGTGACCCTAAAAGTTCGATTCTCGTAAAGATGGCAGAACACAGCCACTCACTCCCTAGTACGACTATCAGGCAGACATCTGAACCTCCCACCTCTATATTCCATTGGTTATATGGCCGATCAATCTTACGACCTCCAAAGCGAATTATTGCTTTATGTAGCACATACCCCCTCCACTCCCCGATCACCGGCAGTACACCTCTTGTCAATCCACTTCCCTCGCCATTTACTTACCATAGCTCAGCCACCATCAACATTTACGCATGTCACCATCCATTCAACCGACCCCCCCCCACCCCCTCAATCCACCCACAAAAACTCAACAGCTCATCCCCTCGCCATCAACCAACCACACGATTCTCCACTTCTCTCCCTTTCTCTAAACGAAACCCCAGCCGGTTCCTTAAGAGACGTAACTCTACCGAAGACTGGCTCTTGCCAAGACCAATTCCTGCAAAAATGGCCAGAACAGTATGTTGTCAAGACCATACCACTTAGCTGTACCAACAGTCGATGACAACAAATCTCTAAAAAGTAGACTAATACGAATAACCAGGCCAACTAACCAGTTTCGAAACATTCCTCAGAAATATTCCCCAGTTCATTTGTTCGCCTTATAAAACTCAGCCGATTTTTTAATCAACCCGAGTAAGGCATAATACTTCAGATCCTACCTTGGCCACTCCTCCTGCACACACTCGCATAAATTTGATCTAAAACAGACTCTTGTAATCGACTGCACACAACACTGAATTAATAAGTCTTTCAGAGAAGCAGAACGGTCTGAATAAGAAATTAAACTCACATTATTATGTATACATAAATTTAATTTATTCACATATTATATACACTATCTTTCTAATTATTTCATACATTCGATCTTACATTTCACAGATGTTTGCAGATCAAGGATAGTAGCCAACAGTCTCATCTGATATAAAACTGATCCTTCAGTTCTCTAATGAAAGATGATATCTCGTTAATGTGCGAGAATCTCCATCTTGTTGCAAAGCGATCAGATGTCTGAGTCTATCAACAAGTTCATTTGGGTCTTCGGTAAACATGTAGTCAGCATTCTCAGCGTCTTCTGTCTTCTCCATTTCGCACGTTGCAGAAAATGAACGAGCTTTCTTGACGTCTTCTGCCTTCTTCACTCCACTTGTCGAAGGAAACTCGTTGGTGAAATGTGTGGGAACGTCGAGAGAATCATCATCCTTCCGATCAGATGTTCATCTACACTGTCTTCATAGTCATTATCATCAATACTGTCTTCATGATAGTCTTTACCTCCTGTTTTATCCTCAATATCAAGTTAACTTGTATTTGCAGGGGGGAGGGGGGGGACAAGTCCTGAAAACAAGTTGGCGGCAGGAAATACTATGGCGACAGACGGCTCAGCTTCATTACTACTGCTTCAGAACATACCAAAGCATACTATTAAACTGAGCATATAATATGCTTCCCTGAGAGCTAAATTAATTAAACACTGAGGTGAACTGAGAAAAGCAATAATAGACATTGTTTATCAAAGTGTTAAATTAACAATGAGCCAGCTTTATGCAGTGCTATACGCTACGAACTTGCTAATAAGAGCGTGCGTGCGTGTTGCTGGCGACTGAGAGTGGCGGGTGCTTGGTGCCACAGATCCCCATCTTCGAGAGCCGCAGCGACGGGCGCGACCACCTCGTCAACTCGCTCGTGCTGGCGGGAAACTACTGCATCCCCGAGGTGACCGTCTTCTTCAACGACAAGTTATTCCGCGGCAACCGCATCGTCAAGACCAGCTCCACCAAGTTCGCCGCCTTCGACTCGCCCAACCTGCCTCCGCTCGCCACCATCGGCATCAATGTCGAGGGTACGCTCTTAGGCTTAAGGCTTCGCGAGTGAATGAGTGAAGAGATTTGGGCGGCTCTTAACGAGGTCTTGAGAGCCGGTGAGGGTGAAATGAGGTGAGAAGGGAACAGCGTCCGAATGCAAGGGCGGGGGAAACGGGAGATCCCCAAGAAAACCCGCCGACCAGCGATATCGTCCTGCACGATTCCGACTTGCAAAACCTGGGGGAGTGACTCAGCCGGTGATTGAACCCGGTTCGCCTTGGTGGGAGGCGAGCAGTCTAACCGCTCAGCCACCGTGGCCCCTTAGAATAAGGAATTGTTTAAAAACTTAACCGAGCTAATAATTCATACAGAAACATTTTAAACGCATGGTAACTTTTAAATTACGTTAAAATTTGGCCACACAATTTGTAAACTCACAAAGCTATAAGAAGTATGTTATAATCACGGAGGTAATCGCAATGTAAGAACGGTGGGCAAAGGAAATTAGTTTGTTTTCGAAGGCGGCTGATACTAAAACAGTAAAAAATGCCAAACCTGCAAGCTGAGTATCTACACGAACAGGGTTAACACGCAACCACGCTGTACCATTCTCAGACATTACTAAAACTCTGTGTAAAAAATTGGTTAAAGGTATAGTGCTCTTGTTAAAATACGTCCACATTTTATAAACAACGTACAAAGTGGGACCGCTTTGCCTCCACTTCTAATTATCTCCCAATATCGATTGATCGGGGGAGCGACGTCCGAATGAACTGATGGATCATGCCATCCATCACTTAAGCAACCGTTAACGAGAACCTAGCCCACTGGTAATGGCTTATTTCATGAAGCCCGCCAAAGTTTTCTTATTATAGTGCGTTAGAAAATAGTGTGTGTTCAATTGCTTCAAGGCCGTACTGATCGGTAACTTAAGTCCGTCCCATAAAATTCAATGGCGATAATTCTCCCGTATTGCCAAAATCGTAAATGATGCAAGCCACATTTTAAGGAAGCGGGGATGAAGTTTACATTTGTAAGGCTCATATTAAAATGCATATTACGAAAAAGTTTTCCTCAGGCGCGTTAAAATTACCTGTTGTAATTTTCTGCACAACTCGGTTTTGCTGGTGGTAACAACTGTGTGTGTGAAACCTAACAATGCAGACAATGATGTGCTTAATTGAATGTCAAAGTAAAAACGAGGCAGTAGATAATATTCCGAGTAGCCTGGTGACACTAAGGCCCGGTGCACACTAATGTCCGCGCGGCGCAGATGCGTTCCTCGAAGGCTTGGCTGACGTGTATCGGTGAACACGTAGTTGCGGTACCGCTGCGGCACCAAGAGTTACCTGCGTCCTCTAGTACATTGCAGTCAATCGGCCAGTGCACACGTGCGGTACTTTACCGCAGCAGCGACGACGCCAGGGGAACTGAATGTCAAGACTTGTTGAACTTTTGATCGCAGAGGTGAAAAAAATACAGAGTTTTGGAATGCTGCCGCAGAATTCAACACAACCGCACTAGAATACGAAGTGCGTGGATTGATATCTGCCGACAATTTTGTGAAGGCTTCGATGAAAATGAGGACACGAGGAAAACCTAATTTGTGAGTAAATTTTATAATTGCATAATATGAATGGCATGAACAATTATTTAATCTAAGAATATGTGATGTGATGTAAAAAAGGAGCATGCAAAGTTAATGACAACATTACAGGTTTAGACCACACATAGCACAAATATTCACAAAACACATTTTATTTACCTGAATGTAAAGATATTTCTATGATAATGAGAGAAAACATGACGAATAAGTTTTATATTAATGCCAACCTTTAACATTATAGTAAAAATTAAACACATAAGAGTATACGTAAATTGTTTAATATATTCTTTTCTACAAGTAAAAAGGTCGTGTTTCAATTTGCAGTTTTATATATGTAAATGGAACAGGCTCCAATCGGCGTGGTCCGCATTACGCTAGTGGAGAGAATCCTTGAAAGTAGTCTCTTGAGGCATCTCTCATAAATCTCATGATTGCTCCAATCCCATATCAAACATACATCCAGCCAGAACCCAATTCAGACAGGGCTTTTTATGAAAGCCTACTCTCATCTTCAAAAGACTTTACAAAGTACCAAAAAATTGATTTTCAATCTGTGAAGTATTACAATTGGTGAAAATAATGAGAACCGCCGCTCCAGGTACCGTACCACACAGCACACAGGTACCACAGGCAACTTTCACCTAAGCCAAGCAATGTTTTCAACCTACGCCATACTCTGCATCTGCCAGCTAAGGGTCCCAGCATTCACCATTCCCCAATGTGCCATATACCCCTATGCATCAAAGCTCTATATACTACAAAATATATCTCCACACGCACCGGAATTCTGACAGTCGTGCAAACGTATTCCTGTTACGATAACGTCTCATACAGTACGACTATGGTGTCTCCAACTGCAAACACAAGTTACTCCTGTTCAGCTTCCAATCCTTTATCTCCCTCCACTCCTCCTTCCAATAATTCGGATTCTCAAGATGATGATTGGATGAATAATTTCAATCATGACGTGTAAGATAATGTAACTGCTGTAACTATATGCACTGGAGAGCCAAAAAAAACTGGTATAGGCGTGCGTATGCAAATAACAGAAGTATGGTACCAATCAGAGTAACGCGATGCGGTCGGCAGCACCTATATAAGACAACAAGCGTCTGGCAAATTTGCTAGATCGGTTACTGCTGCTACAATGTCAGGTTATCAAGATTTCAGTGAGTTTGAACGTGGTGTTATAGTTGGCGCACGAGAGATGGGACATAGCATCTCCGAGGTAGTGATACAATTTGGATTTTCGCGTACGACCATTTCACGAGTGTACCGTGAATATCGGGAATCTGGTAAAACATAAAATATTCGACATCGCTGCGGCCGGAAAAAGATCGTGAACGAACGGGACAAACGACGACTGACGAGAATCATTAAACGTGACAGACGTGCAACGCTTTCTCAAATTGGCGCAGATTTCAATGCTGGGACATCAAAAAGTGCCAGCGTGCGAACTATTCAATGGACCATCATTGATATGGGCTTTCGGAGCCTAAGGCCCACTCGTGTACCGTTGTTGACTGCGCGACCCAAAGCTTTACGCCATTGGACTGTTGATGACTGGAAACACGTTTCCTGGTCTGACGAGTCTCGTTTCCAATTGTATCGGGCGGATGGACGTGTACGGGTATGGAGACATCCTCATGAATCCATGGACCCTGCATGTCAACAGGGGACTCTTCAAGCTTGTGGAGGCTCTGTCATGGTATGGGGCGTGTGCAGTTGGCGTGAAATGGGACCCCTGATACGTCTAGATACGACTCTGATAGGTGACAGATACGTAAGCATCCTGTCCGATCACCTGCACCCATTCATGTCCATTGTGCATTCTGACTGACGTAGACAATTCCAGCAGGACAGTGCGACACCCCACATGTCGAGAGTTGCTACCGAGTGGCTCCAGGAACACTCTTCTGACTTTAGATACTTCCATTGGCCACCTAAATCACCAGACATGAACATTATTGAACATATGTGGGATGCCTTGCAATGTGCTGTTCAGAAGATATCTCCACCGCCTCGCACTCCTATGGACTTGTGGACTTCCCTGCAGGATTCATGGTGTGAATTGCCTCCTGCATACCTTCAGACATTAGTTGAGTCCATGCCACTTCATCTTGCGGCACTTCTGCGTGCTCGCGGGGGCCCTAAACGTTATTAGGCAGGTGTACCAGTTTTTTTTGTCTCTTCAGTGTAGATAACAGCGTCAAACTTTGTTAATATACTACCTACTTTGTATCGGTAAATATACAGGACGCGACTAAATTTGTGTCAAATATTCTGAGGACCTGCTCCTAACATCAAAACACAAAAATAAGCTCATATGGACATGGGTCTGAAAACCATTTATTTCGGAGTTACATGACTCCGTAGCTATTGGTACATTCCTAACAGTAAAATATGTGTGTGAAAATCATTAGTTAGGGAATGAATGTTAAATGCTTGTAGCCTGTAATGTCTTTCTGGTTATTCCGATCTCCATCGCCATGACATTTTTTTTTTTTTACTTTGTTAAATGGGGTTTTTTTTTCCAGTAGTTGTGTTGATACCGTGTCCAAGAACTATTTCCAGCATCCACCAACGCTTGAGAGACAGGTTTCATTAGAGGTGTGTTCTGGATGTTGGCAGACCAAGAGAGGTATGAACAGTGAGCTTTAACGGGTTCTTCGTGATGTGGACGCCAATCCAGCTGATAGCACAAGACGCATTGCTGTAAAGGAAAGTGTTAGTCGCATGACAATGCGGATAATTCTGCATGAAAACCTTCTGTACCTTATCAGTTTCAGCGGGTGCAAGGATTAAATGGGGACGTACTTTGAGCCAAGTATATATATATATATATGTGTGTGTGTGTGTGTGTGTTCCCAATTATATACTGCCTGCCTATTTATTTACCAGAGAACCCATGGCAAAACGCGGCCACATAAATATAAATGGTTCAGTGTTGCACTTATTTCAATTTCAATGCCTCTTTAAATAGCAAGTGTAAAGTATTAGTTTCGTAGGAACCTGCGTCCGGGGTGTGCTGTAATTTTATTATGTTTTATAATTATTAAATTCTATGTATGTCACTGTAAATTCACATACTGTAGTGTTACCGCCAAAAACTACACTAACGGTATAGCGAATCTCATGTCTGTATTCTCATATTTGATCTTGTCACTAACTTTTCCTAACAGCTCATGAAATGACTTGACACTCGTGCGAAAGTAACTGAAAAATTGTTCTGAGTTTTCCTGTAGGTGTGAAAAACTTGTTGCAAATCTACCTTTAAAAGCCATGCATCAGTAAATAGATGCACCCAATGTCGTCTGTCTCTCTCCAAAAAATATTGTATACTAGGTACGCAAAACTATGCCTTTTCGTCGATATACATCAATCTCCTTTGCCGGGTTCGTTCAGACTGTGTGGTATTTGTCCGTAGCGTGTGAACGTGTTTCTGCCGCAATGTTGCGGTGTCGCAGCTGTCTATGTCCGCACGTGGGCACCCTGCTGGGAGTAACACAGTATGCCTTTTTTTAAAATAATTTAACTGTTAATAGAAGAGTAATTAATTATAAATATCTGTCTGTTTCCAGTGGATTTCAAAGCCATCATGAGTCCTCCAGTAAACAAGAAGTTCAAAGTTCACTCCAACTTGAACTGCCATGTGTCAATTTTGAGGTTCTTCCCCACTATCACAGCATCTACGGTAAGGACTGATACCAGTATAGCTAAAATTTATGTTAAGAGTGCAGCTGAACGAACAAATAGTGCATGGAAGTCTTGCTTTTTCAGTCACATTTCTCACTGTACGAATTAGTAACCAATAACATTTCACGAGTTGTACGAAGAGAGATACTGCATTTTTGAGATGTCTCCCGTAAAGGAAAATAAAAAGAACATATGTTTTTGTTGCTGCTCCAGTTTATAAAGTTTATATAGTAGTTCCTAACTGACGAAACCTTTAAGACAATTTTTTTTTTTTTCATAAATTCAGAACTGCTTTTGAAAATATTAAAAAAAAAACAACCTTAATCCACTTATATAAGGCATTGCTACTATGTATAGGCCTATTTTTTAATATTCTACATTCCTTTACAATCTCGGCTTTACGCCCTTTGAGATTATTCAATACAACTATCGCGGTGAATGCTTGGATTGGTTATTGTTTATTATTCGACACCATTACTAACCACTTGCGCGCAGACTTAAAAGTGTTCGAATTTAAATTTCGTGGTGACAGTTTGTAATTATACCACAATAGTCTTAATTGTACCTATTTTTTCGTAGTACTTGTGGAATAGCATACACAGTACAGTTGATGTGATCGTTGATTTCCTATTATATAAGACGAAGTAAATTATTTCCATTTGCGATATTTAATCTACATATTGTGATATTTTTGTGGAAGATATGCGTCGTGCATATATTATTTATATCGCTTTATACCATTTGGTAAATACCACAGGGGAAACTACAGTTTTCTTCGTGACAACTTCAGATTTTAAAATGCTAACTTCCAACAATCAGTCTGGTCGCTCGTTACACATTAAAGGTCAAAGGCCAAAATGTATTTTTAATCGTAATATAAAAACAAGGTTGCTGTGGGATTTCGCCAAGGGCGCTAGCTCAGAGTTTAGGCCTATTGCTATCATAAGCATATGATTTAAAACCTCGATATGTGTGCAGTGAAATGTGATAAGGTAGCGCTGAGATATTTTGTTCTCAAACTATCCCATCCGAGACATTACACCCTGATACAATTATAGGCTTGCCAGGATTAGCGAGTGTTGTTCTGGTGCGCGATTCCCTTCCACTTTTCCTGTTATCGGGAGCCTCTTTACGTGTTGGAAAAAGTAAGCGGGGTGGGAGTTTCTACGGCACGAAGTGTAGTGATAACTTGCCTATAAGACTATCGTAAACTCCGCTATGCATGGCTAGCAATGCTCATGTAGTCGGGCTCCCGATAACGGGAAAAAGTGAACGAGAATCACGCCCCTGCAAACCAGAGGTCCCGTACAAAGGACCCAGGGAGCCAACACTTTAATTGGCCAAGGGTAGTATATATGCAAGTTTTGACATTTCATTCAAAGACATTGGAGGCCCAATCTTCCTCTACAATGAAACAAACTAATATAATCCCATTAGTGTGTTTTCACACTTTTATAGGTTATTCGCGGTAAAGTGAGCACTTTTGAAAGCCCTCTCATTTGGAATAGTAGCCAGTAAATATTTTTATTTTAGCCCTAGACGTTAACTTTCGAGTGAGGTGGAATCTGTACACACCGTGTTCATTACTTACATGGCAATATTTATTTTAAAAGGTGGTTAAATGATGAAAAATGGCTGAAAGGAAAAAGTAATTAGGGCTTAAAAAATACTCACTTTACCGTGAACAGTCTATGCTGGGCGATACTTTGCACATCCACACGTTCCCACGGTCGGCGCGTGAACGCGTGGGTGTGCAAAACAATTTTGCGAGGTGTAATATTTAAATTTTAACGTTTGCAAGGTATGATTTATTGAAATAATGAATATAGTTTTGAGTAAACAGAATAGTGTTCCTCCTGATCGACGTCGGCGCGATCATAGGATATGTGCTCCCAAAGGAGGTTTCATATGCCATGCTACTTCGTTACTGTCAACCTTCCTGTTACCAGAGAGAGACTGCTGGAACACAGCCGCGAACATACTCGGAGCGGCGTGCGTCAAAGAGCCGTACATTGTGAAGTGGCGCTGCGCTACCTTTTTGGACCAGGCAGGTTACATTATCAGTACGGCCGCTGATTGATTTGACAGATAGCGGGGTTACGACCTGTTTGGATCCTGTTACTAGGAGGGACCGGTAGAGAGACTTGCAACAGCTCGCTCTCAAGTTGTTGACACTAGATAGGCCCTTTCGAGCAAATATTTTCTCCAAAAATACATTGCAAATTTATTCATGTTTAAAAATTATAAACTTAAGAACCAAAACATACCTTTGCTCAGTTTATAAATACAAGGTGGTAAGAAATATAATTTCACTGTTAATATATAGAAAATTACACAACGACAATTTTGTAACTTCACTCGATAGTTGCACAGTTGCTACCCTTTTCCACTTGATGCTTCGTGGCTTGCAAGGCGTGTTGTTTACTGAGACGATATCGATTTTCTATATGTTTATTGGATGGGCGTTTAAAATACAGAGGTGTTTGAAAAAAATGTGAAGTCGCCAGTCTTCAGTGCTTAATTTGTAGAAAGTATTTAAGTCTACACCGAAATAATGTATACCCGTTTCCAACTGGATGGACAGTAGGAAAAAACTTAAGTCTTCACCTAGACAGCATTTACCTTGAAGATGAGTTTCCTATAATCTCTAACACTTTTCACGTTTGTTTACACTGAGATCATTCTATCCTACGAGTAAACTCCAAAGAACAATTAAAGAAAATTAAATACAAAGTATAATAATTAACTAATCAAATTTCAATAAATATCATATTTATTTTCATACCAAGTGAATTTTCGTAAATAATACAGGCTGAGTATAAAAGATTACCCCAACTTTGAAGGTCTATAATACCAAAACCAAACAACCTACAACCTTGATTGACCCATAAAATGAACCATGAACTTTGTTTACCATACATTCATAAATGTTCAATGTTACCATCACGAGCGGCCCGAACAACATCTACGTGATAATCAAACTCGTTCCACATTCTTGTCAGCATGTCCGGTGTTGCGGTTTGGATGGCGTCCGTAATTCTCGTTTTGAGGTCGTCAATGTTAGCTGACAATGGTGGACGAAAAACTTGATCCTTTATGTACACCCATAGAAAAAAATCGCACGGGGTAAGATCCGGGCTTCTTGGGGGCCAGTGATGAAGAGCCTGGTCACCAGCTGCTCCTCGACCAATCCAGCGTTGCGGCAACGTCTCGTTTAGGTATCCGCGAACAACTAGGTGCCAATGGGGTGGTGCACAACAAAGGAAACATCAGACCGTGCACTTCAAATTGACGTGTCGAATGCGAGCTCACTACCCCCTCACCACCTCAAACCGAGAGTTACGAACGCCATCCAAACCGTAACACCGGTCATTCTGTCAAGAGCGTGTAACGAGTTTGACTATCGCGTAGATGCCGTTCGGGCCGCTCATGGTGGTCACATTGAACATTTATGAATGTATGTTAAACAAATTTCATGGTTCCACGGTTCATTTGATTGGTCAATCAAGATTGTAGGTTGTTTGGTTTTGATATTATAGACCTTCAAGTTGGGTATTATTTTATACTCCTCCTGTGTATTAAGTAATATAAATTTTAAATGTAGTTATATTTATAACGATTTTAATTGGCTATTGTACTTCTATCTTATTCTATAAGCTTGATTACTCTATCCTGTATTGCGTCGAGCTCTTATTTTGTGCCGCATAATATAAACAGGTCTGTTCTATTGCCAACATAACAATGTCCATCAAAACATACCAGTACGATGAAAAGCTATGAATTCAGATATGGGCTACCCTGATGAGACTATATATATATATAAAGAGAGAGAGAGATAGAGAGAGAGAGATTACTTACTCTATAAATGACAGGCAGTGTAGCCGCCTACTTTACTGCTCTGTGCTCGCTCTGTCATCGCCAATTCTAACTTTTCTATGATCCCACTCTTGCGACAGTAATACAACTTACAATTTTTCACTTAATTAGGTCCCCTGTTAAAGATGGACACTAAATCTGTGTCGCTTTTAGCCTTCTTTAATTTATGGTGCAAACTTTTATAAAAGCGAGTTCTACAGCATTAAATTTTTTTTTAATAAAAGTTATTAATTGCAAAGACAAAGTGTTTCCTTTGTGATTAGCGTATCATCTTGTCTTTCTTTCATTAAATCAATCTTGTTTGAAAATGATATTGTAAAATATGATCGATATTTACAGAAAGTTAATCTAATTTGAAAATATACTTCAGTATATGACCAGCTCAGAAGTAGAAGTAACCTTAGTATCCCTAAAAGTACACAGTATACCATAACTCAAGAACTAATCATCCTGAAAACTTTTTTTTTCCCCCAGAGGTAATGCCAAAATGTTTAATCAAAAAGATTTCCATTCCACATTATACTTAAAATTGACTCGTTAACGGCAACTAATTAAAGGTACTAGAAAAAACACATGCACGTTATTTCTTGATGTATATAACATTGGCGGAAAAATGTTTTGACGTTTAGAAATATGTAAGCTTCTTAGAAGAAAATTTTTTCTTTTAAAGTAATTTTTGAAATCAACAGCCTGCTATTTGAGGCATCGAGAACTTTAGAAATATTACTTGAAATTATGAGTGTAGGATAAAGTAGGAGTAGGGTAAATAATTATACCAGTAATTGATGTATATAATAATATATTACATAATATCTGCAAAATGCAATTCATTTTAAAACATTTTAGTATTACTGAATATAGCTCGTTAAAAATTACTGGGAAAAAGTATCTAATGCAAAATTGCAGAAAATATTGTAGATGTTGATTAGAATTAAACATTTCACACTAATGATACGAGTAAACTTCCAGGACATGTATAAAGATAGCAATCCTGGTAAGTGATTCTATTTGTGTACTGTGATCCTGTTAACGATATGTTTGTCTACATTCCAGTCATAGATAACCTATTTTGGCATACCAAAACTTTTCTAGGGATATCAATAGAATTAGCTACATTTTAGAACCCGTAATAAACAGTACTCTACAAATGGAAGCAAATAAGTTACCGAGAGTTTCAGTAAGTAGTTTTCTATTTTTTTCCCATGATCAGCAGTGCACACTATCCATGAGGAATGAGCGGGCATGTGGTTCAGAACAAACATGATACCTCTACTAAGTCTGAAGTGACATTATACGTACTCGATTCGTAATAGACGAGTAAATGAATATTCACTTGTTAACATTTATTTCGTATTTATAGACAAATGAGAAAAATAATTTTTGCAAAATTTTTTAAAGATTTTTCTTAGAAGTCAAACACAGTCTTGTTAGAAATCAAACTTGGCTGTCCCCATTGTCTTGGGAATTAATCAGATCTACTACCCACATATCAGCTTTTAGGCAACCATTTGAATTTCCTGGAGGTTGCTGATAAAAAGTTATATATCATTGTGGATAATAATCTAATATTACAATTTTTGACACAAAAATTTGAAAAACTTTGTACTTATTCAAATATTAGGCCTAGTTAAAATATGTGTATCCTGTACACAAGGAGCCTGTTTAAAGCTGTAGAATGTCACTGTTTTGTAAAATAGCGTACACTCTGTTTACAAAATATGTTAGGCTGCATCCATTGAAATTACCCTTTAATCATATTGTGGCAATCGGTTGAATTGTCCAAGTGTTGCGCTGTTTCCAAAACATATGACTGAAGGAAGAGTTTATCGAAAGTAGAAAAGTCAGGTCTGGTTTACAAACGATTTGAGTATCTAGTTTTAAGTTATATGGTTAAAAAGGTTAAAATAATATACGTAATGCGATTAATATACAGACAAAGATTGTTCTTACGGACGAAATCCTGCAGTGACATTATCTTCGTAATTTCCACATTTTACACGCAGCTGTTAGAATACAGCACGAGTTTAGTTGAGAGCGTTTGGTTGGCGCTTAACAGAGAGTTCTTTAGCACCAGTGTAGGTGAAATGAAGTGAAGATGGAGCAGTGGTGGAATTTAAGGGCGGGGCAAACAGGATTACCTCGAGAAAACCCATCGGCCAATGGCAACGCCTGCCACGTTCCCACACACGCGAAACTCCGGTTGGCCCTGTCGGGAATCGAACCCGGTTCGTCTTTTCGTGAGGCGAGGGGTCCGACTGCTAACTGAACATACAAATATCGCACGACTATGACAAAAGAGGATGGAAACAGAAATGTGACTTGGATGATGGAGGTGGCAACAGCCATGGTATGGCATTATTGGGGGCTGATATGAGAACCTCAGCTTCGATAGAAACTTTCCGAGGTGGCTTGGAATGATTAGATAAAACTGACTTCCCTCGAGAAAGGATGACGTTTTCGAGTTATGAGTTACGGGACGGCTTGACTTTTGGCAATCTGCAGGATCCATAAATGAATTGTCTAAGAATTGAAGTCGTGCTCCCAGTAAACCTATTGGGAATTGGTTGTGGAGGAGGAGGTGTTGAGGTAAGGCCCGGCTTCTGCCAGGAAACACAAGTCTCCCTATTACATTACCGCAGCCCATGCCTACAGCATGGCAATCAACCATGTGCAGAAATGAAACCCGTGTGGGGAATATGGAACAGACAACACGCGCAAAATGTGCGTAAATAATGTACGACTGAATATTAAATGGCGTGTTTTGCCATTTGAAATTGCAAAACAGGATATAGCACTGACCTTTAAGAGCGTGTTGTAAATTAGTCTTTTTTTTTGTGACCATGCTTGCTAACACTGTGTGGATAATTAACTTCCGAGAAGCGTTTAAGGCTAAAAATAAAAGCAAGCTACGTGATGAGTTCCGCAGCTCTGAGACTGGTCTGTGTTCCAGCAATGTACTCGTAGTTAGTGTGGATGTGAATCATCACGCGTCGTAAGTGTACTCGGCAGGGAGATCCCTTGGGTTAACACAAGACCCATTCGCGGACGCCTAATGAATCCGTTGTTCTGCCGGGACTCGGACCCGGGACACACTGTGCTCCTTGTCAGGCGTTCTGACCACTCGTCCAAATAAACTTAAACATGCGCTCTCCCTTCTTCGCTATACACGCAAATAGAAATGAACGCCTTTTCATAGGTTATACGCTGTGAACTGCGTAGTTGTTAAAGTTCCGCAGAAGTACTACTTCGCTCTTCATTTTGTACCCATTCCATCACATGTAAAATTTACGTTGCCATGAGACTTATGGCTATTCATGTGTCAGCAAAGTGGGTAATTATGAAGTTTAGGGGCTTTTCTATAAAAACAAAAAAATTCACGGAAAATGGTATATTTCCACTCTATTAATTATGTAGAACACGAATATACGAGGGGCATTAACGTACGACTAATTTCTTAATATGTGCACACCTAACCTAACAAAACCTAACCGCACGATGGGTGGATCACTATTTTACACTATTTTACATTACTAGGATTGTAGGGTTTTACACTAACCTAGGGTTGTAGGGTTTTAAACTAACCTAGGAGTTTAGGGTTTTACACCAACCTAGGATTTTTGGGTAGAGTAGAAATATATAATAATTTTGAATTTTTTTGTATTTTTCAGAAAAGCCCTTAATCGTAATCATTACCTCCTAGGTTAGTTTAAAACCCTGCAATCCTACGTTAGTGTAAAATCATAAAATCCTAGGTTAGTTAAAACCCTACAATCCTAAGTTAGTTAAAAACCCAAAAAATCCTAGGTTAGTGTAAAACACTACAATCCTAGGTTAGTGTAAAACCCTAAACTCCTAGGTTAGTTTAAAACCCTACAATCATCGGTTAGTTTAAAAATGTAAAATAGTGATTCACCCATCGTAGGGTTAGGTTCTGTTAGGTTAGGTGTGCACATATTAAGAAATTAGTCGTACGTTAATGCCCCTCGTATATTCGTGTTCTGCATCATTAGTGGAGTGAAAATATACAATTTTCCGAGAATTTTTTTGCTTTTTACAGAAAAGCCCCTAAACTTAATAATTACCGACCCGTCGACCAGCGGCATCGTCCGGCACGATCCGACGTGCGAAAATCCGGAGCGACCCCACAGGGAATCAAACCTGGTTCGGCTAGGTGGAAGGCGAGTAGCCTAACCACTACACCACCGCGGCCCCTGTGTTAATAGTGTCGGGAAACTTGTGCAGGAAAGGGAAAACATACTTACATGGCATTTAGTTCAAGAAGACTGAAATGTAGGAATGAAATTGCTACGAGTAGCACTGAAAGGTATGGAAGGTCCCGTGCAGTTCTAAATAATTGTGGATGAACTGTTTTGAAAACACAATTCAGAAACAGTCATGAAGTTAAAACAATTCATTAATAGCATTTATAGCCTACCTCAAATCAAAGTGTAAAATATTCCTATGGAAATATATTACTATCACTGAAATTATCATGCAAATACCAAACCGAGGCCACCAGGAACATACTATTGGAACTCACGGTAGCGTGTTTGAATCCCATGTAGGTTTTTGCATTGTTTTTTTTTTTCAGGTATGACTACCATTTTTGAAGGTTGATCATCCTTTCCCCTTCACCGCCCTTATATCAATGGAGGCATTAAGANCCACCAGGAACATACTATTGGAACTCACGGTAGCGTGTTTGAATCCCATGTAGGTTTTTGCATTGTTTTTTTTTTTTAGGTATGACTACCATTTTTGAAGGTTGATCATCCTTTCCCCTTCACCGCCCTTATATCAATGGAGGCATTAAGAAGAAATAAAACATTCAATGCCTAAGGTACTGCTTCGCCTGTGTGTTGTTGCATAGAACAATAGTATATACGGGGAAAAAAAACACGACACTTCTGATTTAAAACGCTGTGAATAAACACGTTGCACACGAATGATTAATTTGCCAGTGACTGACACGAAACCATTGCATCCCATCGTAAAAGTTTGCAGATAAAAAAATTGCAATCGATGGAACCTTGTTTATTTATTTTCGTCTTTGTGTGCGGTATGTATTATTCTGCCACATGTCAAATTTGCATTGGCAAGGGGCCTAATGATTAGTTTTCATGTGCACATCAAGCGACTCTGCGGAATTTTTAAAAACAGTAGTATTTACTTATTTATATTTATTCCTTGAAATATTTTATTTCCAAATATGACATACGTAACATCGATTTATAGTATACGCTATTCACGATAAAGTGAGCACTTTTTGTAGCCCCCTGATTTAGAATAATAATCCATAATTATATTTTATTGTACCCTTAGACGTTAACTTTCGAGTCCGGTGAAATATACTTACTATGTTCATTACTTACATTGAAATATTTATTTTAAAAAGTGGTGGAAGAATAAATGGCTGACAGGACAAAACTAACTGGGGCCTCGTACAGTTTGTTTTCGGTGTTGCTAACTGATACAGGTGCCTGATGATACTTTTTGATGTCTGAAGGAATAGGTGTAAGTGGCGTGGATATCCTAACTACCGCATAAACTATAATGTCCTGGTTACCGTGGCGAATAAAGCTTCGTGTGGACTAGGCATTGTAATTTCCCAAAACCCGAAGCTACAGGAAATTGTCGCTCACGCCCAAAATTACAGTCGTTTCCGAAGTCCCCGCGGGCCCACGCCTGCTTTTCGCGCATGCGTGGCGCCAACTCAAGGATTACCTTGAGTAATAGGTAGTCTTAAACCCGATCGAACGAGATCACGTTTATTTCAAACGTGTTATTAGTCACGAAGTTGTGTCGCAATGGATCGCCCAGAATATGCTGCGTCGGCGTTTCCGTCCTAGTACCCCACGTGTTGGTATGATTTTGAATGTGTGTTGACGTCAAAACGAGACAAGACGCCTTCGTACCTGTTTGCTGAGCGTCGAACGGGCCGGCGGCAGTGGCATCCAGGCTGGCGGTCGGCCGGCGCGTAGATATGTCGGGCGCGGACGACGGCATTCACACTACTAAACTTATTTCTACTCAGGTTGGGAAGATCAATATTGATAGTTTGGCAACCAAAAATTATCGCCACCAGGTAAGCGCTAGTGTCGCGCGTACCAGATTTTCTCTATTTCCGACGTTAAAAAACAGGATAATTGTAATAATAAAAAATCAAGTATAAAACAACTTCGTAACTTAGTTAAATCCTTGACTTTCATTATTCACGTAGCCTAAAACTCTAATTAAAAGTTACTTTTTGGAACACTGCGCACGTGGCTGCGGAAATTTTCCCTATCCCAAACTCTTCCATAATAAATCTCTCTTTGTTCCTAACATGAGAAGAATAGACCTTAACACTACTAATGAATGCCGGGTTCACAATAAAAATACATACGCACAGAGCATAGAACATAAAAGTAGAACATTCACTTCACCAGAATTATTGTGCGGAATTGATACACAATTGAACACTTACGTATTATTTTTAGCCAATGAAATTTTGAGAAGAGTTTGACGTCAGTTGGTAATGTTAGTTAATAATGGATTTTTAAAAGAGATTGTGATATTGTGTTTAATATTTACAGTGACAAGATATTTAGCGTTTTGGTTTTTTTTTTCTTAATCATTGTTTTGCAATCGAAAATATGCGACTAACCTATAAACATTTCTTCGAGTAAACTGTTACTAGTTTTCTCTGAATTAGTATCTTGCGACGTTTCTTCGTATCAGCAACATAACTGCTCTTCCATTTTAAATAAACTACTTCGTTGAAATGTTATACTCTGCTCTGATTTGCTGTTGCTACATGCGCCTGCACAAGAAATGAAATATAACCATTTTCTTTGTGTACAATTTCATTTATTTAAATTGCGACTTATTCATACAGGCGAAGTTAAGGTTTCAATGCCTTTTCTTACACTTAACCAGGGAACTCTCGTGCACACGACCTGTCGTTAATCAATAGATTCGAAAACACGGCGGTTATCTCTTGTGCACACGACCCATATTCTCTACTTACTGTTATGCTTCAAATTGTGAACCAAGCTTGATTATAATCGAATACGGCGTAAAATGTGTCAGGGCTTAGGAGCTAAGCCTGTACAAGAAGAAGAAATTTGGAAAACTTTAGACCCCACTTAGCCAAATGGCCGTCCGAGGCGGTGTCGTTATTAGAGATTACATAAATTTCACACAAAGAAAAATTAATGGGGCTTGGAATATATTAGGAAGAAGAAACATTAAATATTTGATTCGTCAGATGTTAAGAAACGGTGCCTTTGTATCCACCCTAAACGCCACAACCCTGCCCACCCGAAGGAGACACAGGACTTTTTCCGCGATGTGTTTTTGTTCTTGATGTTGTGGCGTGTCGTTGTTCTTGTGTGTTTTGTCTGTTGTTTATATCGTTAGTGTATTTGTCTGTGTATATTTAGTCTGAGCAGAGTGCGTGAGTGAGCCCTTTTTTCCTTGCCCACTCCCGCACTCCAACCGGTGTGTTGTTTTGAAGTTCCGGCCCAGGGGGAAACGGCCCCTCAGCCCCACCCACCGCCCCCGTTCCGACCAACCGGCAGCCTGCGTACTAGCTTTTCAGCCGGTCCACTCAGCTATCATCGGCCGAACCGACAACGAAGGGTGGAGCTGACAGTCCACCCACCCCTGGACCTTGTGTGTTTTAGTGATTTTTCTCGATTATATTTCGTGGTTTGTTGATTCAATTTTGAATTTAAATTTGTATATAAGGCACCGTTTTCAACATCTGATTTTATGAATTTTTGAATTTATGAATTTAAGAAATTTATGACGTATCTACTGTACCACTGACAAGTAAACTACTACTGGTTACAAGTCGGGAATTTGGATATGACAGGTTTACAAATAGTTTGGAGTTCTACTGGGCTTGGGAATCTATGAGGTGCAAGAAGGCAGCAGTTAGTCTGGGCACCCGTGAATTTAGATGTAAAAATTCTATTTATTCTNCTATTAATTTTGTTTATGTCGGGCTACGCACGCCGATGGCCCCCCGGCCAACCAGGCACTTACACCGCGTACTGCCCGGACTCCCCCCGGACAGCCCGCAGGGCCCACCGACCGACGAGACACAGCCTGTACAGTCAGAAATACTATAAACTGAAAAAAAAACGAGAACGTCGTGAACAAACACGACAGGAAAATCCAAAGTCCAGAAAACTCGCCAAACGTTCAGACGGCACACACGCATAATGACGTCGTACCCCCGACTCCCAGGCCCCAAAATACGAACCGTCAACAACGGCGGCTACAGAAAAACTGGCTATTACACCACAGCGACGCCGGTCTGCGGACGCCGAATGCTTGGATCTCCAGTGACGCCACAGAACAGCGGATTGCCAACGTTTGAAAATTATTATGCATTCTATTTACGGTTCCTTCGCCATTTTTTTAATCAAACCTTCGAAAAACCATTCCATGTATAATGTGCATGTGTCTGATTGTTTCCTAAATATGCCACATATCACAGCGTGTTATACTTCTGTTAACATAAAATTATCTTATTTTTGGTTAAATTGAACTTTATTTATAATTATAATGAAATAAAACAGGGAGAAATTAGGTGCGTTGTTAATGCCTAGAGAGTAATACCTAGTTCTTATGAAAAATATTATTAAATTATATGTAGCTACATACAGCGAATGCAGAGCCCAGAGGGTAGAGTAGAGTATGTGTACCGCTCAGTCCCGTTCTAAAATCTTGAAACAATGTTTTTGCATATGTACTGATATTGTGGTTTCTATACGTTATTAATACAAAGGCAGTTGTGAATTTTTTATTCGAAAATCATGCATTGTATCAACCGTTGCTTTATTATAACTGTGTCAATTCAAACATAGTTAATAAAACCAACCCCATTGAAATGTAGCCTAAGTAGTCCTAATTTAGTTTTTAATTTAAAATTTTAGAAATTCACGCATATAGACAGAAATTTTCTACATCCCGGAATGGTTTGACCACGTGATTTTGATATTTCGATGGGAAGATCGCGGGGCAGTGTCTGGGACATGCATAGACCGTGGAAATCAGGCTCATTTCGAGCCTATACTAAAGATGAGGTAGACCGATTCTTCGTCTTCTGCGCATGTATACCCGACATTGACATACACCAAACCAACACAACTGTCTAAGTTATAAGGTAAAACATTTTTACCAATTTGAATTTAATCAAATTGTATTACTAATTGGATAGAGTGGGTGAAGAGATTTGGACGGATCTTAACAGCGAGGTCTTGAGAGCCGATGAGGGTGATTGGGGTAAGTTTGGAGCAATGCCGGAATTAAAGGGCGAGGGGAACGGGATCCCACTTGCGAAAATTCGTGAGTGACCCGGCCAGGTTCGCCTTGGTGGGAGGCGAGCAGGCTAACCGCTCAGCCACCGTGGCCCCTAATTGGATAGAAGAAGTATACAAACATCTCAAAACACTCTTTTACATAAACTGTATTCCAAACTAAAATCCTCCACGTCGTTTGTGATAGTCGTGTTGGCAGGGAAGTAGTTTAACGTCGGGACACCGGAGACTGGTTGTGCGCAGCCAGCGGCATCGCTCTACCCTATATTCACCGCACGACCTCGAGAGCATGGACGGTTGTAGCTGTGGTGTTGTTGGGCAGGTGCGGGCGTTCCTGGAGCATCCAGCGGAGGGCGTGGTGCTGCAGTCGTACGGCGCCGGCAACATGCCCAGCGACCGTGCCGACCTCATGGCCGTCGTGTGCGACGCCACGGCGAGGGGGGTCGTCGTCGTCAACTGCACCCAGTGCGCGCACGGCTCCGTCGCCGCCATCTACCAGACCGGAGCGGTGAGTGCTCCACCGCGGTCCGCGCAACGCTCGCTATTCAGCGTGTGCGCCACGCTATGTTCACAGTCACGATTCTTTGTTTTCATTATCTGAAAGATAATTATATAAGGACCACATAAATGTAAATATTTGTAGTCAAATGGTTATACTTTTCAAAATATAGCACCGAAAAGTAGAGTTGAGAGATTTACGCCGCTCTTAAAAACGAGGTCTTGAGAGCCGATGAGAATGAAATGAGGTGAGAATGGAGCAGCGCTGGAATGCAAGGGTTGGGGAAACGGAAGATCCCCGAGAAAACCCGCTGACCAGCGGCATCGTCCGGCACGATTCCCACTTGCGAAATGCCGGGAGTGACCGGCCGGGGATTGAACCAGGTTCGCCTTGGTGGGAGGCGAGCAGTCTAACCTCTCAACCACCGCGGCTTCTTGGAAAGTCGAAACTTTCGGACTATGGGAGCCGACGTTTCTATTCTCCTAATTAACTTTGCCAACTACATCACATGTTATATGATCAATATCATATACACAACACATTAATAGGGATTTTTCCTGGAAAATCAATTACACTTTTATTGATGCCACTAAAATAGTTACCGTACATAATACTACCATACAAAATATTTTTACCGCGCGCATTTTATTTTTCAAATTTTCACGCTTTCAAAATGTAGAATGTTTAAACTCTTTTGTAAACAATGAAATCAGTTTGCTATCGTCTAACGTACGTATAACGTAGTTGTTTATGTTTTGGTCTCGTCATATTACTGTCAGCATGCGTGTGAACGTATTTCCAGCTATATGAGAGTATGGCCATTGATGGTCCGAGTGGATGCCGCCAATAGCGCGCGGTGATTGGCTGAGACGTAGTGCGATGCAATCTTGTCCCCAACTGAGCCACTCTGTATAATGCAGTTGTAATGGGGAAAACACGTCCTGCGTCTTCGAAACTGATGACTATGCCGACCATGTAGTTGTTGCGCTAAAGGGTGTAATACCCGAGCTGAAAAGGGTGTACTATTTCCCCGGCTACCTTCAGATGAAAGACATGCCGAAAGAAGAGCAACTTGGGGACAAAGAATTCGAAGAAAAGATTTAATACCAAGAAACAGTGTTGCTCTTTGTTGGATATCAGAATCTCCCATTATCTTTTTTTAAGTGACTAGTTAGTGCATATTGTATATCAATTTGCATGAGCTGTTTTTTTTTTTATTTTAAGCTATGTATATATAGTTTTTCTATCAATACTGTATTTCGCATATCAGCATAATATCTAAACGGCTCGTATGCTGTAGTAGCCAAATAAGCTTTAATAAACACTATTAAAGTAATCGTACCTATAAAAACAAACTCAAACTATGTTGGTATTTTTTATACGGAAGACTAGGGATACAATGCTTATACCATGAGTAGGGGCCTGTTACTTGCGTAAAATGAAACAGATAGTGCATACCATGCAGAATAAAATATAGCATTTGTTTGATGGTTCATCTGAGAGCTCTCATTTCTTCTCTGTATTTAACATGTCGCTGATTTATTTTTACATCACGTCACGACATGTTACGAACAAAACTTGGATTGCATAATCACTGCGGCAGTTTATAGTTGTCTTGTTCGTCGCAAATTGACGGCCTTGCATTTCATTCAGGCCTGATGCCTCCATACAGATTCAGAAAAAATACTTAAAATTGTGAACTGGATTTTGTTGCAATTAAAACTGATATTCAACAGTTTTACGATATAACTTTAGTATATATTAATACAACATTGCTAAAACCTTAAAATTGGTTCATATATTTGTAAAAACATGAATTTGACAATGTAATTTTAGTAACTTTGTCAGAGGCTAGTTAGCTCAGTGTGTAGTACGTCTGTAAAAAGTGCATTTTTCTGTAGCGGCGATGCGCAGTCGTAAACCGGCGCGACATNAAGCATTTCCCCCCCCCCCCCCTCGTAAAAAATATTGAACTTACAATAGATTTGTTTGCCGAAAACTAAAATGTAATATGTTATTTAGGCTTCGGAAGTGTAAATATATAATTATTTTGCGAAATTCACGATTTTAGGTTTGTTTTTTAACATTCCATGTTCCAGCAGGTTTTTCGGTAAAAATTAGTTGTGAGATCTTTATTTTTTTACAGGTCAACCGTAACGCGTGGATAAAATTTAACAATTCCATAGGAATCGCCACGGTGTGTAGGACTTGTGGAGAAATGTTTATAATATTCTTTATAACAACATTCGAGAACGAGCGAGTTGAGTGACGAGTTGCGTTCGCTCTTTCACTGCTAGCGGTGCGCCCCGCGAGTCGGATGGGAACAAGATGGCCGCGGCTGGCTAAATGGCCATACTCTCTATATACAGAGAGTTCTTTCCAAAATGTAATAAAATTGTTTTTGGAAACGTGGGTTTCTTGCAAAATTGACTGATACTTTTAACATGATTTTGCTTCAAATGTCGCTGCCTTGAAATGTAGTTGGCGTTTCAAAACACCATTTTAGTACAGCAATAGGCAATGAATTGAAACTTGTAGGCAAACAATTTTTTAAATAATTTTACTCTCAAGAATAACTACTTTATTTATACTCATGTCGTAGTGCTTAATTTAAATATTGTCCTGCAAACACATATCAAAAACGTGAAGCCTTTTGTGGGCACATTTGACGAACATTCTATTTCCGTACGCATGTTAATTAGTAATGTAATTCTGGAATCCCGGTTTTTTTTAATTAGTTCTAAAAATTAAGGATAAGATTAAGCCTCTACAATAAAGTTAGCATGGCACGAGTTTTATTAAAGAAATATTTTAAACGTAGGCATATGTAACGGGCATACACAGGAGCGTATAACTTCAAAAATATGAAGCAATTTTCAATGATAAAATTATTAGTATTTATATCTGACAAAGGACGTTTTCGTATAGTAACAAAATACATAAAAACACACCTGTAATATAGTGTAAACTACTTTTTTTTTGTAAAATATAAAGGCAATTTCTCTGATTCTCGTTGGCCGTACAGGCGCCGCGCCGCCTTTAAAATAAACATTACCGTGTTACGAATTAGGCCAGTGCAATTACGGTAAAAAAAAACACATTTAGTTAATGCTAAAATGATTTTCACGCACAAAATACGTGTACTTTCGTCGTAAATTGTCTAGTGTTTTGTGGTTATTAACTACGTTTAGGCACGTTTCACTCTTTGTTTTTTCACCTCAACTATTCGTAGGTATCTTATCAGGAGTACATTTCGTTGTATTTTTTCTTAATGGAATTATGCACAACTTGTTAATGGAATTATGCAACACTGGCTGGTGTTCGATGACACAGCAATAACACTAAAATCCTTGGAAACAACTAAATATAATAAAAATTCCAAATGCACACGATACCCGCTAAGGCATTTGCATGTAAACAACGAAGTCCAACATCTGTACTGACGTCACAGGCAAATTAGCATGGCGGCGTCCATTTTTCCCGCTCAAAGTCGTAGTCTATTTTTAAATGAGTTTTTTTTTCGAGTTATACACACACAAATAAACAAAGGACCACAGCGCGAGTCTTAAAATTTATCGTACTATCACGTGGTAGGCAGAACAAAAAGTAGGAAAAATCCCTATTATCAAAGATATTTAACAATAGGTATACTGGTATTCCGAATCTCTTGTAAAATAGGTGTTAATATTTTTCCAACACATTTTAATTCGTCCAAGAGAAAATAATAAATATTAATATAAATATTAGTAAAATGTGTTAGGGAAAAAAAATCAATACCCATTAAAAATATATTAAGGATGCCAGTACCCGAGTACCCATTGTTTAATTAACCGCCCACAATAACTCCGTACCGGGGCTCCAAATGAAAGTGTTTCATGCAAAAATTGTACAACTGGAAGGGGGAAATATACTGTTGGAGAGTCAGCCTTATAGCATTACTTCTTAGTGAGATACGAGAACTAACATCAGTTTTTTAAATGGCACCATGTATCTATTGGTCAAAAGTTCAATGAAACTCGTCAAGACCTGTTTAAACATGTAGCACAATGTACACTTTCGTAACATAGGCACTAAATAAGACACAGAAAGTAGGATCTCTACTGCCCGTTTGTAGTACTATCCATATGGGTACTGCGCGGGGTAGAACATTCAAATTAGATGTTCAAAGTGGTGACCATTAGCAGCTATGCATATGTTCAGTCGCTGAATGAATGACAACACTGATTCCTCCAGTGTCGCCTGCTGAAGAGTATTACAAGCACGCACAATACGTTCCTGCATGTTCTCTGGAGCTGTTGGAATATCTCGATAGACAGCGCCTTTGAGGTAACGTCAAAGAAAAATGTCCAGGGGTTTAAGGTCAGGAGACCGAGCAGGCCACTGAACTGGTCCTTCACGACCAATCCACCTACCAGGATATTTTCGGTCCAGAACACGACGTGCATACACGGCATTATGTGCTGGGCATCCATCGTGCTGGTACCACATTATAATTCTGTTCCTTAGAGGTATCTCCTCCAAAATACCAGGAAGAATTGTTTGTATGAAAGTGGCATACTGCCAGCCGTTTCGGTTACCATTCACAAAATAAGGCTCTATACTCTTATTGCCAACCAATCCACACCAGACGTTAACTCCCCATTGACGATGATGGCCCACCTGTCGAAGCCATCGTGGGTTCTCGACGGCCCAATAATGCATGTTCCTCATATTCACTTGGCCTGCGTTGGAGAACGACGGTTCGTCGGTAAAAAGAACATCCGAAAAAAAGTCCGGGTTGGCGATTATTTAATGCTGTGCCCATTGGCAGAACTCTGTACGATTATGGAAATAATTCCCGAAAAATGCTTGGTGTAAGTGTATATGATAGGGATGGAACGTATGCCGCTTAAGAACGCGACGTGCACTCGTTTTCGGAATGCCGATTTCGGCTTCAAGTTGACATTTGCTGACGTGTGGATTAACTGCTACAGCAGCGAGAACAGCAACCCCAGCAGCTTCATCTGTGTGAGTTCTACGACGATTGCGTTGCTGTGGGTTCAAATTGCCCGTTTCACAAAGCTTCACAGCGAGACGGGAAAACATCCGTCTGGACGGTGGGGTCTTGTCAAGGTATCGCTCTCTGTAGAGTTGCTCCGCCTGACTAGCGACATTCAACAGAATGAACGACGAGTGAGCAAACCAAGCTATTGATAATGGTAATAACATAACTCTGTGTGTGTTTCCGCACAACTCACTTTAACGTACTACACTGTACTGTAAAATAATACGAACACATTCATCTGATAACTTACATCCTTCATGGATAAGCAGCATTTCTGCCTTCTCGTTGTTGGAGTACATTTCCGTTACAACTCTCACCTTGCGGTGTACTGTATTCGACCGCACTGAGTAGTCTTCTTGTCATGTGTGTTCCTTTTTTTCCTCTAAGCGCAACCTCTGTGGAATGGGGTACGCAACTCTGGGTGCCTGCACTGTTTACATCACCTCTACATCAAATGAAGCGCGTCAACGTCATACTGCACTGTACCATGCACCGCAATCGTGCCGCAAGGCATCACATAATGGGTCTTCATGAACCCTTATGAGTCCCATTGTCTGTGACGGTCTTTAACGATCTGTTTATCAGACTGGTACATTGTTATACATTTTTGAATAGGTCTTGTAGAACTTCATTGAACCTTTGACGAATAGAGACATCGTGCCATTTAAAAAACGGATGTTAGTACTCGTATCTCACTAATAAATAATGCTATAAGGCTGACTCCCCAGCAGTATTATTTCCTCCTTCCAGTTATAAAACCTTTGTGTGAAACACTTTTTCATTTGGAGCCTCGGTACGGAGTTATTGTCGGTGGTCAAGATAAATGGGAAAACCTGTATGATAAAGATCACATGACATGTGATTTAGTTGGCAAAGTTAATTGTGAGCATAGAACCTTGGGCTCTCTCTCATATTCCGAAATTTGCGACTTTACGGTGCTATTATTTTGAAAACTGAAATAATTTGACTACATATGTTCACATTCATGTGACCATTATAAAAAGCTCTTTCAGATAATGAAATAAAAAATTATCGTGAAGTATTGCGTTGACTGGCCGCTTTTGAAAGTCCTGCTCAGGATATAATTTTATCTCCATCTTGCATCCTTTCTCTATATGAAAGATAAAATGGCTTTATCCAGTGAAACACATCATGTGCAGTGGAGAGGTTTAGACGGCTCTAAACAACTTGAGAGCAGATGAGGGCGAAGCGAGGTGAGTATGGAGCAGCGCCGGAATGAAGGGCGGGGGATAGGAAATCGTCCGGAACGATTCCCGTGTACCAAAATCCGGGTGCGACCCAGTCGAGAATCGAGTCCGGTTCGCCTTGGTGGGAGGCAAGCACTCTAGCCACTGCGCCAACCGCGGCCCCATGAAAAAATTAAGCAGTAGGCTATAAAAATTGAATTAACACAATAAAGATCATACTGCCTAAGTTCGACCAATAAAAAAGCATTTTACAGAGTGTTATTTAAAATCAAAATAAAAATAAGTTTTTATTCACCGTCGTATTTTTTGAGGGTCGATTATTGTTTTTAGGAGCAAGCCAACAGAAAGTACTTCGAATATTTAAATCAAAATATAAATACGCTGAAAGTTGACTATTTAAATCAAAATATAAATACGCGTTCATTTAAATGTTCGCTCCTTTGGGGTTGGAAATTACTTTTTTTTAATGTAAAACTTAAGCAAGAAGCAGTAGTAGCTTCATTGTTCTACTACTTAGTACTTGTACTTACAGCTTAAGTTTTCCATTGTTTAAAACTCGTAACATTATCATGAATGCCCCACTTTATTCGTGCGTCATCAAAGTGAAAGCGTAAATTTTTAAACCCAAATTCTTGTTCTAATTGCAACACACGCTTTTTGAGAATGTGAATGACACGTACTTTTTATTTTTAACAAGCTCAATATTATTTTTTTAGGTGATTCATTTTATTTTTGTTGCAATATTTAGTTGTTTTGAAACATGGTCCATAACATATTTTTTTAGGGTATTTTTTTATTTTGGCTTCATATTTATATGTCTTTCTATTTTTACGTTGTGTACGTGTACTTACAAGGCAACATGACTATGCATTTCTGAACGTTGTGGCAGTTTTAAGCGGCAGTACAGATGAACTTAAATTGTAACCCTCGTGATTGGCCAGTGTTTAAAGAATATTCTTAAGTTAAGTTTCCAACGAGGAAGACGGACATCTTGTTACGCGACGTCCAGCAGTCGGCCCGGGTGGGCTGTGCACTGGGTGTTAAATTTAGATTTTTCATAGGGAAGTCCGAGTTCACACCCCTGAAACTACAGGCCGTCTACTAGAGACGAAGACGCGAGGTGTTTTAAGCAATAAGTAGGCCTGTATTAGTCCGCTTCGGCTAGCTTTCAGAGAGGTTAGCTAGAACTCGTGAGGCGTCCGTTAAGGTGCCATTGAACTGTATGCTAGCACCGTAAGCTGTGTGCTTACNGGTGTTTTAAGCAATAAGTAGGCCTGTATTAGTCCGCTTCGGCTAGCTTTCAGAGAGGTTAGCTAGAACTCGTGAGACGTCCGTTAAGGTGCCATTGAACTGTATGCTAGCGCCGTAAGTCGTGTGCTTGCATATAGGGAAGACGTCATCCGGAGAGATGCCCCGTCGGCGTACCTGATTATCGGGAACTTCAAGATCATCAAAATTCTACGTTTGACCACTAATTCCAGCTAAGAAATTTCAAATAAAGTGTGTCACCTAATGCCGTTAATATGACCTTATAGAACATTTCTCACACCGCCATGTTGTTTTTTTGTACGCACACGACGTTTCCGACATTTACTACGACAAACCTGAACTGAATCCTTGCTTTGTCGCTAGCTGATTGCAAACGTTTTAATTAAAGTAATTATTTTTAAAGGAATATTTAAAGATTTTGTGTAATTTCTGAACATTTTCAAGTATTTTAATTTGTTACCATCACGAAGGCACTAGTGTTTCAAAGACCACGCACTACCCCGAGCAGAAATATTTCAATAATCTTGTTAATATTTCCGGAGCCACAGATAAACTGTTAATTTGCAGTGCCACCTGGATGAATTATTTTGTTTTTCTGTGAAAAGTCAAGTTATTCAGAGCACAATTAAACCCCCAGATATTATTTTTTAACACAGTCACCCATTGTTGTAATTTCGTATTAGTAGCAAGTTTTCTCCAAGTGTTCCTGTTCGTCTATGTGGTTATTCTGTCCTCAAGTATTTTTTGCTACCAAAATACTGTGTTGCTGGATGTACAAATGGCACAGGTTACTTCAGATTGGTAATATCAAGTGTGTGTGTGTGTGTGTATTCCTACTTACAGTCTGGACGGGACCGGGCAAAAGTAACTTGTCAGACTGCCTTCGAGAGTCACTCTGGTGACTCTAATTTCCAGTTCTAACACATTTTTGTGGTATCAGGAAGTTAAATGAGCAATAATTCTGATTTTCAATAAGCACACTAATTCAGTACGCAATCTGGACGATCGTGACTGCGCAGCTAAGGTTGAAAATTCGTTACACGTACTACAGCTGTCGCAACGACATCCTCGTATACACAGGAGGTGTACAGATACCCCCTTTCTCCCTAGGTTTATTATAATTTTGCATTACGTTTTAGTGTCTCACATTGTTGTATACTCTTGTGTGCAGTGTGTACGAGGAAATCGTCTCGTCCTCACGCTTTATACGTCTCATTACATTTTAGACCGGCAGTTAACATAAATTGTTTTTATTATATGTGTAAAAGAAGAAACTAACTTCAGTTGCCTTAAACTTACATATTGCACACTCAATACAACGCCAAGTCTTAAAACTACTTTTATTAATTCGCTGAAAACCTAACTGTAAGCCTACACGTGGGTGCGTGCTATAGCATGCATGTAGTTATAGACTATTCACCGTAAAGTGAGCACTTTTTGAAGCCCTCTCATACGCAATAATAGTCAAATATATTGTATTGTACTCTTAGATGATAATTGTGGAGTCCGGTGAAATACGCACACGGTGTTTATTCCTTACATGGCAATATTTATTTTTAAAATTGGCGGAAGTGTAAATAACTAGGGTCTCAAAAGTGCTCACTCTACCGTGAACAGCCTTTACTTGGCAGGTATGTGTGTGTATATATACATATATGCATACATACATACATAAACATACATGTCTAGTTATATCCAGAAAACACAAATTTATATTTCTAAGATTTTGCTTTATCATGTTATAATTCACAAATATTCTTTTTGCAACGCAAAAAAATCATTAAAAATTTATGAAACATGTATTTCTCTTATTTAATTTCAATATGTGCAAAGAAATGCCCTTTCTAAAAAAATTCATATAGCCTCCACATATTAAAATGAGGCAAATAAATTTCATTATATTAAAAAGAAACTCGGTGTAATTGTACAAATATCTTGAGACATGTCACGATATTTTTTTTTCTTTCTTGTTTCAAATAACTTGTAGACGTTTTATTTGGGTGTTCAATAAAATAGTAAAGTGGTAATTGGAATATTTGATTACGCGTGACGGGTCATTTAATGCCAACAAGTCTTCAAGTATTAATTAAAAATAATTAATTTTTGAAGTTATACTTCTTTTGGCACGTTGAGGGTAAAAGTTTATTGTACAACGGTAATTGCGCGCGCACAGTGTAACGAAATTCGACAGTGAACGTGGTAGGGGTATGACCCAACGCGCATGCGCGTATCGTCTAGCTATATACAAACGCAAGGTACACAACATAGCACGTGGTTATATTTAAAACCGACAGAAAATCAGTTCATGTAATAAGCAAATCGAAAAATATTTCATTTATATAGTTTAAATGTCGGCGCGAATGGTGTAGAGTGTAGGCCGTCTTTGCACTGCATTACTGCACATAATCCTTTAATATTTACACGTGAGTGAACACGTAAATAAAAATGTATTTTAATCCATTTTTTATGTAAGGATTAGAAGTGATACTATAAAGCTGTAGCCATGGGCAAAAACAGTTTTTAAACCAGCCTTTTATTTGTGTATTGCATTTTCAAACTTTTCGTAAAACATAGGCTATACTTTAACGCACTTGCCACAGCTGTGCATTTTGTAAGTATGCGCCGTGAAAACTAAATACCTGATGATTAGTTTTTACCAGCCTAAATATTTTATGGTCTCGTATCGTAATTCGTAAAATATTAACAATATCCTATTTCGCGAAGGTGTAAGTAATTTTTTAAAAATAAGATGTTTGGTATTTAATAATTTACAGTCATAATTATAAAAATATTGTGTGATAGAAAAACCAGCATTATAAGAAACTGTTTGCTCTCAATACAGTTGTACACTTCGCGCTAAATACAAGGTGTGCTATCTCTTCCTCTTCCTCGGGAAAGAATTTCCCCTCCATCATCGACTAGACAGGAGCTACTCTTGGAGAAACACAGCACCGTATCTATTCTTGGCTCCACTGCTTTCTTTAGCTGCGCGCTATTGACGGCGTGCGCCGTACTTGTCCAGCGACAAGTCTATTTGCTATTTCTTCACACTTTTTTAATCAAACCTTTGAAAAACCACTAAATGTATGACGGTTTTGATTGTTTCTTAAATATGTCATTATCAGAAGCGTTTTATTCTTCTGCTAGTATAAAAGTATCTTATTCTTTCTTAATTTAAACATTTATTTACATTTTGTCTACAAATTTTAATATTTCATTTATAATTAATATTAATATAAAAACAATGGGGAAATAGGTGTGTTGGTAATGCCTAGCAAGAAACAGTTCTAATGGAAGGTATTATTAAAGCAAGTGCGCACGAATGCGCGTAATTTTCTAGTCTTAGTTAAGCTTAGTTTGCTCGAGGCGGAGGAATGGCCTGAAAGTAGAACTGTAGCAGAGCTTCAGAAAAGTTGGAAGTAACCGCGAATGGACCATAGCTGTGATTTGAGAGATATGAGATGTTTTGGTTTACGCAACGTGTCTCCGCCACCTTTCACGATATCGCTTTGAAACAAAAAACTATGTCCATCTTTGCCCTAGCCACATTTATACAGGTTTTTTTAATGTTCTGAAAATTGCGGATAAATTAAGATATATGAACTCAAAGAAAATACAAACTCTAACTAATTAACTTTCTCCTACAGCTACCTTTTAGCACGGTTATCTTCAAAGGGCGTAACGTATTTTTTTTTGTTTGAAAGTGATATTGTGAGAGGTAGTTGAGACATGCCTGAAATTGTTTAACATATAAAACGCTATCCTTTCGCTCGTCTGGTCTTTCATTAGGCACGGGCCTTTATAGGCTCTTCCCGGTAGAGTGAGCACTTTTTGAAGCCCTCTCATTCGGAGTAATAGTCACTAAATGCATTTAATCGTAGCCTTAGACGTTAGCTTTCGAGTCTGGTGAAATATATAAACTGTGTTTGTTACTTACATGGCAATATTTGTTTAAAAAAGTGGTGGAAGTATAAAAAATGGCCGATAAGAAAAAAGTAAATAGGGCCTCAAAATTCACACTTTAACGCGAACAGCCTTTAGGTGGAGGAAATCCGTCCGTTTTTAAATTTTTTTTGCGAATATTCGTAATCAAATTTTTTAACCAACCATTAAAAATTAAATCTTGACATGGCACAAAGAACTATTTAGCAGGGTTTCTAGAATTTCTGAAGTTTTTAACGTTTTAGTTTTATCTGTATTTTCCCATGTGGGACAACAATTATTACATAATGAGAGAACCTTTAAAAACTGTAATAGATGTGGAAGAAGTAACGAAAGGAAAATAAGTTGAATTTATAAATAACTTAATGTGTTCCTAGTACCTTGACATGCTTGGTTTTTAAATATGGAATCTGTAAATTAAGTTGTGGGGTAATAAATGCAAAGACCAGATGGCGGGGACCTCTACGCGTTAACAACGAGATATTGAACGCCAGTGAATTGGCGTCAAGACAGAGCAGTGGTGGAATACAAGGGTGGGAGTACCTCGAGAAAACCCGCCGACCAACTGCAACGTCCGCTATGTTTCCCACATGGTGACCCCGCCGGGAATCGAGCTCTGTTCGCCTTAGTGGGAGGCAAGTAGTCTGACCACTACACCACCGCGGACCCCCAATTGGCTGTGCAAATGGAATAGGAAACTACTCACTTTTCAACGTAGTAACTTCACATGCCAGATTATCACGATAGTTGCAGTTAAGCGAATGCTCTGTTATGAGCTAAGTGTACGTGAAAAATGTTGTAATACATATATTTTTTTCCGGATTTTCTAAAAAAAACTGCGATATCTTTAAACATTATAAGGAACTCTGAGGTCTCGTATACAAACATATGCTATTTTATATATTTATTAGAACGAATGTGCACTATTTTTCTGGCAGGAATGGTCTCCATTCTATTGTAACGTCTGAAATGATGGAATGCACTTAATCCGAAAGACGGTCGCATTCAAGGGCAACTGTCTTTTAGAGGCCGGGGAAGGAAATTATGCACACCTAAAAAATCTTCGATGCGGCCGGAAATCTAACACGGGACCTCTAAACCTTCTGAGCACTGGACTAAACGGTTGTATGTAAATACTGTTACAAATCACCTAGGGCATATCCAAGTTCGTAAGGAATGGAGGGCTTAATAAAATAAAAATAATTAATTCAATTACCTAATTTATTTACAGCGTTATTAACATATACAAAAGCCCCAATCACTGTTTTAGAATACATGCTCATCAGTTACCACTATAAGATCAGAATGAATGTCCACTATCATACATTAATACGGTTTCAAATACCAGTTATTCNCTCATCAGTTACCACTATAAGATCAGAATGAATGTCCACTATCATACATTAATACGGTTTCAAATACCAGTTATTCGTGAAATAAATCCCGCTTTCTTACAGTTCAGCCGGTCAATCCCAGTCTATACACTCCCGATAGTCGCACACTGAACTCGCTGGTTACTGCACCGTCGCCCGACGCTTCCAAACTCACCCAAGCCGTCGCACATACTCAACACTAATATCCGTTCAAGACTGGCGATGCAGAGGCACGCCGCGGATTATACAGCTGAGATGACCTAGTCTAGAAGGTTCTTCGCACTTCCGAGTGGCGACGATGGAGGCGATGACCAGAAAATTCGCTCAACGGCTCCCAGTCGTTATCTCTTCCAGCTAGCAGTAGTGACGTCAGTCCCGTTAGCGTTATTGTGGCCCATGTGGTGGTTCCCTTACCCCCCACCAGGTATCCAATGACATCATCTTCGGGTACTACCACTGAGCCTTGCCCCATTGCGGTAGGTGCTACGCTACTATAAGGAAGCGGTTTCACCAGGAGGAGTCACGGCACGTGTTGCTACTTACAGCTGTGAGTGCAGGTCTACTGTCCCATGCGACCTGCCCGCTTAACTTAATCATATTTGAAGATTATTTCTTGACGTTTCTGTGATACTTTCCATTGCATATGCTATATCACTGAATTCCTCTTTTCCAGGGGGAAAAATTATACGTGGTTTAATTATTTCTGTCCATACACGTGTTACGAATAGTCACTTTGCGGCAAATTACTTGCCCCCGTACGTAATNGTTTAATTATTTCTGTCCATACACGTGTTACGAATAGTCACTTTGCGGCAAATTACTTGCCCCCGTACGTAATTTGACTGAGCGAAAACCGTATTTCGTGATCTGCAACCGTTCCGGACAATTAGGGGTATCCACGTTAGGCGGACCATCCTGTATTATAATTACATATAATAAGAGGACATCTTTAGTCACCGAGACGCAATTATAAATTTGAAAATTTCTTCAAAGCTACTCATTGAACAAGGAAATGAGATCAGTACGAAATTCATTACCCATAAGCTTTGCTTTCATTTGGTGTGTACCAGCCGGTGAATGTTACAGGTTCTGGCGAAGATGGGCGTAATATCAGGAGGTGACATGACCACAGAAGCTGCCTTCACGAAGCTCTGCTACGTGTTGTCCAAGAACTGGGATGTAAATACCAAGAGAAAGGTGCGTTCAATATACTGCATCGCACGAGCTCAGCAATACAGAGCGAACTTTCCACTCAATGTATTTGTCACTTTCTTTTTGTTGCATTCTATACGGGATGTTTCAGTAAAGGCGTTCAAAAATTAAACTGCGAATAAGGGCTGCACCGTGAATAGTTTTGAGATTGGAAACGTGTGGTCCGCGAAGCTAGCGAAAGGAGATATGGGCGCAAACATGTCTCGCACGAATACAGCGTGATTGTATTGATTACGTGGATTGTTGGCATCGCGTGTGTACCTGTTAACAGATAGTACTGTACAGGAACACTGGTGGCTCACAAGAGTTGGTCAAAGGGACTGCCACCAACTTCAACGCAGGCATGACAACAGCGTACGAGATTCTGCCCCATCCGTTCGAATATCCCGCGAGTTTTGCGTCTGCCGTTGATACACGCACGTGCTGTTTTACTGTAGGGACGACAAAGCCACCTTGCGGACGATAGGCGAACCTCGCTTACTACATGGTTCGCCCTCAAGTTTACGCCCATATCTCCTTTCGCTGGCCTCCTGGACCACACGTTCCCAATCTCAAAATTTTCCGTGATGCGGCCCCTATTCCCAGTTTCATTTTTGCGCGCTTTTACTGGAACATACTGTATATTCACCAGTAAATTGCACCGTGAAAACATATTGCATATTTTTTATTATTTGTGTAGGCATATTAATTTCTCACATACATCGTATGTATGGCTTATTTTTCATATAAAAGCAGTTTAATTTATTTGTTGAAAGGCTGAAAATTTACTTGGAAAATGCACAAGTAAAAAACGAAACAGTGCGTTTGATATTAGTGTAGCTACCGTAGTAACTTTCCCGATAACAGGCTAAACAAAGGGCCGTTAACTCACTTGCAAAAATTAGACATTTATATTTTTAAAAAATTTCATAATGTACTTTAGAATATCGCATACAAAGGTTTGTTTTAGAATAATTTTTTTTTTGGCAAATTTCTGATTTATGGCTGAATTTTTGTAAACCTATTTTATTTTAATGTTCCAAGAAAAAAATATATTGTGAAATTGCCATACGGCTTACACGATTATGCAAGGGCTATGATTGTGTTATGTATTAGCTAGAAATTATACTTCGTATCAAAAGACTAACAATGTGACATACAGTATAAAATAACGAATTTTCTGCCCTTTAACTGCATTGCAGCATATATAAAAAATGTGTATTTCAAATGAAACTTCAGAGCACGTTCCCAAAATGTTTGTTTACGAAATGAACACACACTTAAGAGTACTTAAAAAAAGTAATTTTCAGTAAATAACGCATAGTTCGAATACTATTTAAGAGTTTCCCAACATAGCCAAAGCCGGCTTTTCCAAACTGCTATAGTTATCTAAGTCTAGAATGATGCAAACGAAATTAGTATCAACAACTGTATTGAAACTTGGCACATACTGTACACCATTAAAATGTGAAAGAGACTGCACATCAGTGCAGTGCCTGGTTTTGTGCGTAAAGACTATACCTGTCGGGTGTGTTGGCCAGTATCGTCCACAGCACACAGTTTGTATGTGCCCTATCTCAGATAAACAGACCTCTGACAAATATGCTAGAGACAAATACTGTGGAATTATATTTGAACAATACCGGAAAAAGTGCGAAAAATATCCTAGCGGTAAGAAGTAACGCTACAATAGATCTTTAGCAAGAGTCGTTTAGTTTATGCATATTTATCAACTTTCATTATACATCATTTTCTCTTTGCGTGCATTTGAATTGTTGAGGTAATTTTATTTCCTCTTTACATTTTCGTTATCTTTCCGATTTTTTTTATGATAGGAAAGAAAATTAAGATTTCGAGTTCATTATCTTGGCATTGAAACTTTTACGAGTTTGTCAATTAAATTAATTTGTGAATTTGTGAACAGAGGTGCTGCTATCTGCTGTATGTTGACTGGAGGTGACACCGACACCACACCCACCACCCCCACCCGTCACTACGATTTCTTGCAGAAATGCGCAAATGTCCCGTTACTTGTATTTGCCTCCAACTAGACGAGGCACCACACTTTCTCCTTTTTGTAACCCTGCGACATTTTTGGAGTAGCCGCCTAGCCTATGTAGGTAGAGTGAGCATGCGATTATGAGGGTGAGTCGAAATCACGCTTCTCTTCACCGTAGAAGAAAACTGGTGTAGAGTGCTCATGTGAGCAGCGCAGTAACCACAACTATTTTCAACATTGGACTGGTTTTCTGCCAATAGCACTATCAAAAACTACGTGGATAACATTTGAGGTTAGAACACTGTTTGTGTCTGTGCTTCGAGATGTTTGTAAACTTCCTCTAACCTAGTTTTAATGCATTTAGATCAAATTGATGTTGGTCAAAGTATTTTATGCGTGTAAAAGGGCGGGTCTGTTGCAAATTCAAATGTAAACAAACAATATCGTCACTATTTGCCATGTGACTGACAGTTATATGGCAATGTGGCAGTCAATGTTGGGGACATGCGCAGAATACAAAAATCGGCTTACCTCATCTTTAGTCTATGATTATCACGGGATATTTGAGTTGCCGTCGGAGGACTTCAGTGCCTATTCACTGTCGTAGATGATGCTGACGGACTTAAGAGGCGAAATGACGCCGCAGACACCGCAACAACAGCGGCCATCAGCTGCTATACAAGAAGTCATGCGGCGTCTTCCTTGCAACAGGGAGGTGTTAGTTACTGCCGCGACAGGCATGCCGGGCAGATGTGATTCGCAGGAGAAGCTCCGGATCTCGGTAAGTTCACCAGCATGCTCTGAGTTTAGGCTCTTCGCGGTTAATTGAGCACTTTTGAAAGCCCTGCGTAGGATCTACTTTCCTTCTCATTTGGTATCCTCCCGCTAAATGCAAGATTATCGTTGCCATGGACCGGCTCACTTTATGCATGCGCCATACAAGTGAAACTGTGGCATTTTTAGGAAATTAAATGTGTTACTTATTTGCAGATTCGTGTTACGTGTATAAAACAAAAAACAATGACCTAAGTAGACAAGCGTTTGCATATTACACTCAATACATAGTGTGTTCTTAGCACTACTTTATTTATTCGCTACCAACTTAACAGGGAGTCTACATGGCAGTGTGTATTGTAGAATATATGTATTCATGGGTACTGATTTTTTTTTCAAAGGTTGATTTCAAAAGTGCTTACTTTACCGTGAACAGCCTTTACTCTATAATTTAATTACGAATACCTCTGCATAGCACAAACGATTCACTTGTATTATACTGTAACACGGTGTCACTTTTAGTATTTTATGGGCATTCAGGTTCAATAAAATTCTCTACATTTTCAGTGTATTTTATAATTCTGTGGTATTACATCAAGCAATAGTCTAATAAAAGTAAAGAAAAAATGTGGAAAATTAAATTACGGAAATTAATTACGGAAGTTATGGGATATTTAATTTATATTTTTTGTCATACACATGTTTAAATTTTGCGCATTTAGCACGTTTGGCTACAATTCAAATTACTTGTTGATGTCATTAGAAAAATACGAAGAAATTTCATGAAAATTCTTTATATGGTTCTTTCAAAATTTTATTTTAAGTTTTAGAATAAATTTCAGGTTAAAAGTAGTTAGAAGTTAAACCCTAATCGCAAGCGAACGAAATGCGAGACTTCAAAAAAATATTTATCGTGTCGTTCTTATGACTTAAAAAAACACGCACGTTGAATTTCAATACTGAATTATGATCGTTTACTTTTTACGAAAATAGTTTCGTGTAAAATTACGATAGTTATGCTGGAAAAGTAACTGGGAATTGTTTTTTTTTAACTAATCAGGTATTTTAATGACAAAGGAAAGAAATCAGGCCTGTAGCTCGGACAGCCGGGTCCAGCTAGGGCCAGCTTTAATTCATACACGTTGCTGACCGTGCCTGACTGCGGGGAGATAGATATTTAACATTGTATTGCTACACAAACTGAATGTTAAATGTTCATAATCACTAACGATACTGAAGGGCACACGACAACGGCGTCAATGCCTATAAATGTTTGTTGAAAGAAAATCAACAAAATGAATGCAGTTCAAGAGGTAAAAATTAAAATGCCACTGGAGGAAAAATAAGCAAATTTAAAACGTGCAAATCATAAAAGGTAACAAATTGAAAGCAAGAATTAAAAGCCCTAAATGTGCAAAATCACAATTAAATTAAATACAAAGTTTAAATCACAATACATAGAAAAATGTCATCTGCATGGCAGAAAGGCTGGGTGGCTTACTCCACCACAAAGAATTGGCAATTATCCCATCAAGTAAATTAAACTTGAGAAAATATATTTATGTCTGGCAAGGGGGGGGGGAGAGAACGCACAGTTATTGGAGTGCCACATACATCACAAACAGGCAGAGTTCATTGCGATGGAGGAGTCTTGTGTGTAAGACTAGTGTGATCGATATACAGCAGAGTTAGCACTACGTCTTCCCCGCGGTTAAAAGAGCCAAAACGAGAATGGTTACGATAAGCAAGTTGCAGATCGCCCGAAGATTGTTGGTCAGAGGGAGGGAATGCCGCTTCCTTCCCCAAGTATTTCAGATGCATTGACGTGGAGTATACAACACGTTACACAGGACGTAAAAACCACTCAGCGAAGGCTGCATGTTCCTTACTTGTATCAGCCGCCGCCAAATGGCAATCTAAGCAGCGGGCAATAAAATAGTTAAATATGCCCACTTACAGTCACATAAAGTGAAACCTCAGACTGAAGTTGAGGTAATCTCTGCAATAAGACCAGTTTCAATCCTTATTTACCCAACGAGTAGATAAGATTATACATTGGGAGACACTGTCAAGAAGAATTGGCTAATGGTCACTACCACAAAGATTGGGGTAAACAGACAATTCAAAGGCGGTTACTTAAGGTGGGCTGCAGAAAGAAACAGAAATACAAGACGAACTTCCAGGCCACAACAAGTGTTTGGGAGAACCAGTAATTAAAAGAACAAGGGTTGAATTTTTCATCAGAAACTCTGCTATACTACCACTGCCATCCTTGTGAGAGTACTCCCACAACGTGTGGAAATTATGTTCTTGAACAATCAAGAACGGTGGTGGTAGCTAGGAGTCCTCTTTCCAGCTGTATGACGTGCTACAAATTGTTAATAAAATGCCAATAAATGATTCCACTGCTGCTTTTAGCAGAGTTATATTAATTGCTATGGCATCACGATAAAAATAACTCCTCGCCACATTGCAGACATCGTCAAACTCCAACATATTATCCATGAACTATGTTGCATGTCTTCATCTATGAGACAGAAATAAAGGAAGCAATACGTTTTTTTTTTCAGTTCTTCAAGACTGCTTAAGTACCCATATTCTCGCACTAATGTTCAAAGTTCAGTCCTTCATAGGAACATACTCAAATGGGCAGTTTGCATTATTTTGTTGGACATTTGTTGTAGTTCTAAGACCCACTTGCTTCATGAATAAAATAAAACGGTCTTAATAAAGACTGAGCACTAGTGATAAACTGAACTGCTTATGTAGCTGCCATCTATCAACTGTTTGCCTCTGGGCTTCGAGTCTCAAATAGCAAAACATTCTAGTTCTAATAAATGCCTCTAAATGAATTAATTTTGTTTAAGTATTTTGTTGTGACTAGCTAACGGTAAACTGTTTTTTTGGTTAATAAGGACCATTACCAAGGATCGATGCTTCGTGTGGCCAGCAGCCAAGGACCGCCGGAGATGCTAAGGTTTCTCGTCGAGACAGAAGCGACGCTGGACAGGTATACATTCCCGATCACAATCGGCAATTAAGATTTTAAAGAGAATGCAGTCAGTTGTCTAATGTCATATTAAGTATGCTAGTCAACATAACAGGTATTATGTAAATGTAAACAATCAAAAATAAGGTGACTAGGGAAAATGGCAAATGTTCATAAAGATGAGCAGGGACTATTTGCTACAATTTTCTCGGAAAATAAAGGTGTAATGTATAGTAAGTATATCCACAAGCACATTACCTTGAATGTAGATCAACGTAGGTTGGAACAGAAGGGTAAATATGAACCATTGCTGGTTTACATTGATCGAATGGCCTTTAAAACTACGCATTTGTCCTTTGCCTGACAACGTAGCTAATCAAATTAATCTACGTTCATCCGAAAGTCTGGGAGATGCCCCATCGGAAATCTAGCTATCTCAGTTCGAAAAAGAATTTCAAGCAGAAAATCGTTGTGTATGCTCTATTAATTCGTGTCAGATAAAAGGAAAAAGAAAGAGTGCGAAAAAAANTCGAATTCGTCCATTAACAAGCCAAATAGTATTGAAAGGGCAATTTCACAGTCTATATGAAGAATTTGTCTATAAAATATGTTGGGTACTTCAGAATGAGCTAAACCTCATTCGACGCACTATTACATATGAATAAAGCCTCACAATACACACTGGATAAACCTAAAGAGATTGTGTGGATAAAACTGAAGTAATTATTTTGAGGATAGAACCATATAAATTATTTTTAGTTCACTTAATTTAGAAGATATTCATGTAAAACTGTTTCATATTAAAATTGCCTGTAAATTGAACTGGGATAGCTACACAAAAAATGTATGTAATCTTAACTAAAGTGTTATTTCTGCTTTAAAAGAAAGTTGCATTTTGTACAAACATAAATTTAGTTGTTTTTGCTTTTTTCCATGCACGCTTTTTGTATAGTGTATCCTTTTTATCTTGCAGTGTCTTAAGAATGTAAAAGGAACATTTCAGTAATTTTAATATACGTTATAGTTATAAAGATCACAGCACAAGAAAGAAAAGTTTTATTAGGTAATCAGTATGTCAGGCTTAGTAAAACACAAAAAAACTATGAATACATTGTAATTAAGTTTTTTAATAAATTACCGCTAAGTTCGCGATGTGTTTCAGTTGGACATTTCAATAGCATTATGGAACAAGAAGTTACTGACGTAACTAATAAGCCTACTTTCCTCAACATGGATGCAATTAATTTTTAAACAAGTTCTTAAAAGCTGAGTTGGTAGGTATTAAAAATGAAACCAGAAACGTATGCAACATTAATGAGACAATTATAAATACCTAAGTGTCTTACCCGGGACTTGAACCCAATAAACCTAGTACAATAAGCTAGCATTCAATGCACTGCATTATGGAGGTCGAATTCGGAGCGTTAACTTCGGATTTAGCGCAGTATTTAGAACTATAGGGTTTACTAAACTAAAATGCTTAGAAGGCCGTCATTTTGAAAATAAGTGACTGAGCCTCTTAAAACATACAGGTTTACATAGCTTACCGTAGCGCTACTCGTGTGACGAATTTGGTGGAAATGGGTTGTTTGGTCCCTAAGATATGCCATAAAAAACTTTATTTTATTATTTGATGCTATCGTACAAAATTAAAAAAAAACACAGGCTATATTAACAATGATTATAATGCATAATATCTGCATACAAAATTTGGTTGAATTTGGTTAAATTGTTTAATATATGTGACAAACTTACCTAAATTATTTATGATGCTGCCATTTTGAACATAGTTGTCTGACTTATTTAAATCATGAAAGTTTACATGGACTTCTGAAGCATTTACAGTGTGCACAATTTTGTACAAATTAGTTGAAATGTTCTATTGTAACATTTTGTGGGAATCGGTTGATTGGTCCTCGAGATATGGCATAAAACCTCCATAATTTTCATATGGTGAACTTCATAAATTGAGGACAAAAAATTAATGCAGTAGCACATTCGATGATTGTATATTGCAAATATACAAAGTTAAGTTAAAATAGATAGCATAACCTCATAGATATAGCACACAAAACTAAAATGATTACATAGCAGCTATTCTGAAAATAAGTGTGTCATACTTTAAAAAATACACATATTTATATAGCCTACAACAGTACATCTTCCTTGACCAAATTTTGTAAGAATGGGTTGATTGTTTCCCAAGACACAAGATAAAATTTTTATTTTTTATTGGTGGGGCCATCATACAAAATTGCAGATAAATGAGGCTCTGCATAGACATATTGGATGGTTGTAATAGACACTGCCAGCATACAAAATTAAGTTGGAATTTGTTTCGTTGATAAAATATACTGAGCTAAAATATTTATTTGGCCACCATTTTGAAAACAAGTGCCTGGCATACTTAAAACATACCACTTTACACCACCTGCTGCAGTACTATTTGTTTACCAAATTTGGCAGAAATCTGTCAATTATTCCCCGAGATATGACATAAAAACTTTATTTATTCGAGTGTTACTATCTTACAAAATGGAGGACAAAAGATGCTTCGTGTAGATACAATTGATAGTTGTAATACCTATTGCCAACATAAAAATTTAAGTTGGAATAGATTACATGGTTTCGACGATACAGCATTCGAAGATAAAAATGACTATATGGCCGCCATATTGAAAATAAGTGTTTGACATGCTTAAAACATACTACTTAACATCATCTGGACCAGTACTACTTGTTTACCAAGTTTGATAGGAATCGGTCAATTGATTTCCTGGGATATGACAAACACTTTATTTATTCGTATGGCGCTATTTTCCAAAATTGCCTACAAAAGTGGTTGTGTTGGTATATATGATGCTCCTAACAGATACTTTTAGTACATAAATTTTGTTGAAATTGTTTAAATAGTGTGGCAGATATAACAAATAAACGTAAGAAAATATGTATAGCTGCCATTTTGAAAGTAAGTACCTAATCAAATTTAATCCCTTACGTTTACTTGGCCTATCATTGTATTGCTTATCTGCCAAATTGGGTGAGAATTGGTTTAATAGTTTTCGAGAATTAATGGAAAATCTCTAATTCTTTATTTGGTGATCTTATAAAATAGCGGACCAACAATAATATCCATCTCAAAATTTAATGCTTATAAAATGTTCTGCCAGCATACAAAATTTAGTTTAAATCGGTAGAATGGTACCACCAAAAATATTAAAATGGCCACCATTTTTAAAGTAAGTGCCTGACGTGGTCGAAAACTATAAACGTAAGGTGTCCTTACTGCGTGCTATATGTGTACCAAGTTTGGTGAAATTCTGTCCACACGTTCGCGTTCAAAAATGGAAAAGGGTACACACGCACAGACCACATACACATAACACAGACAGGAAAGTGATCTCATAAGACTTTTTTTCCTTCGGAAAGTAGGCTAAAAATTACTGAAAGAAAATCATTTTATATTATTGAAGAAGAGAATTTAGGTAGTATGGATGATATTTAATTTTAAGACCGGTTTTATTATGTATTGATTATATGTAATTTTAATTAACGAACTGGTACGTATAGTTTGTTTCTAATTTTTTATATACACGAATCAAAGTTTTTAATAAACTATAAGCTTATGTAAAAGAATCGACCATTTTGACATTTATTAATGAGGAAAGTAATTGGTTGCGTGATCATCTATTTTACAATATAAAAGAATTTGTATGTGTGCCGAATGGTAAAAAAAATTATGTTTTTATTTTATCAAAAATATGAGACAAATCCTATTGCAATGTATATTGTTTGATGGCAAATAAGTAAACCACTGGCCTCGCAATAGGTAAGACTTGGGTTCGAATCCCGGTCCGACCATCCTGATTTCGGTTGTCCAAAATCGCCCTGGCTGATTCCTTCTCCACTTCCTTAATTTATAGTGTTGTCCTACCAGGACCTTGTCACTGTTCGGGCGGTGGATGGTGCACAAAACACCGAATAAATATTATTTACATTATTATTGTTATACAGCTCCTCCTCCATATTTCTATAACTGTATTCAGGTAAATATTTGTTGTATATAAACGGCCTTCTTTCGACCTCTATCATTAGCTTCTCTGTATCAAAGAATTCAGAATCAGTAGCCATTGCTCTGGAAAGAACAGCCCTTGTGTACACACCATACTTCACTGACACCGTTTATTTATCCGCTTGTGCGCGCGTAACTATTTAATGCTAGCTGCTTTATTCCTCGCGTTGGCCAGCGCTCCGCCTGCAGAATAGAACACGTTGCGTTTTTAAAACCGCCGCGGAAAACTATCCGCTCGTGCGCTCAGTTCATTTCAAGCAGTGTGTTCCATTCCAAGCTGTTGAATTGCCGCGGCGGCCATGCGGTTAAAAACCGCCCGTGCGAGTTTGGCATTAGACGGTAAAATAAGCACCTTTGAAATAAACCTTTATACATAAATCATTGCTCGTGACTATATAATTTGTGACTACTTGAGTTACTGGTTCTCATTTTATACCAATTAGAGCACAAATTAGTATACTAGTAACACATTTAAAATTCCTGACAATTCTACTATTTCACTTGGGATGGCGCATGAATTAATGAGCAGACCTACGGGAATGTCAATTTCACATATAGCGAAAGGATGCAAAATGAGAGGGAAAATAGATCCTAAGCACAGCTAAAGTGCTCAATAAACAATGAACAGCATATATAATAATTTATTACTTGTAATTTATACACGTACAAATTTAAATAGAACGAATTTTTCTCGGGCAAATGAAATCTACTGCCAAACTCTAGCAAACAATTTAGTTAGACTCAAACACTTTTTGGCTTATTTTTCTGACACGCACGCCGTTGAATTTATGACACACATGTTTTTAAAAATTGGTCATGTGGCTCAAATTATAGTCGTTTGGCCGCCATATTGCTTCATGTTGGTTCTAGTGTATCTCTGTACCCAATAGTCCGATTTTAATGTTTTATAGTTCACTGCACTCCTCTTTGGAGTAAAAATCTAGTTCTTATGCCATTTAACAACCCTGTTTGCTAAAAAAAATTAAATTTCAAATGTTTGCAGTGCGTGTGTATGCTGGCGGGGTGTTGCAGGCCGCGGAGAACTGTCACGTAGAGTGGCGGGCGGCGCAGAACCAATCACCGAGGGGCTCTTGACCTCAATGCAGGTGGACACTGCACTTCCTGCCATAGCAACTTCCTCCTAGTTTATTGTTCCCACGACGCCAATCAGCTCCCGGTAAGCGGAAAGTGAATAAGAATCCTCCCCCAACCCACTGGTGGACAACGTCCCAGCCACGAGGGCCGCCTAGCAAGGACACCGCCCGGACCGCCCCGTCGTCGACGAAGAGCGAAGTTCGCAGGCGACGACGACACGTCTCCCGCCGCCCTGCGCTGACAATTATTTAATAACATGTAACATGCTCGACACGTGCCACGCAGGCAAATAAACAATCGGCATCACCAATTTGGTTTTATTTACTCGTGTCCCGTTGTTTCAGATCCTTATTGCTTGTCCAGCCTCATGTGAACTCTTGCTGACTCTGGATTTACAATAACCCGACAGTCCCAACATCTCAGCCCCGACACAAACGAAAATTTTTCAACAGCCAATCAGAAGCAAGGTCACCCCGACAAAATCGCTGCCCTGGCAAAATTAGATTCTATTGAAACTCTCTGGGGAGCAGCAAAAAATAATAAACAGCGGAAATGGTCGGATTGAAATGTGCGACTGCCGGACCGAGCTCGTCGCGGTACTGTATTGTAAACCCAGCATTAGTTTCATTCGCTTCCAAAGGTCGCCCGTATAGGTAGGGTGGAGCATAAGGTTACTATGTTTTTAATACACATTTTAAATAAGTTGTAAGATGCTCCTAGTAACCCGTACACTATGTTCTTCAATGTCTTAATTTTAAGGGTACCAGTAACTGTTTATGTGCATGCTACATATTATCACAGAATTGTCCACCATCCACTTTACTACGAATAGGCGCAGTTGCTTATTTACATTACTTACTACTAGTTTTCTTTGTTCGAAATCGCGTACAAGTACGACAGTACAAAACAAGCGTATCTTAAATGAAATTGTAGAAGGAGGTGGGATGGAGAGATTAAATTACTAGTATAATACCATCTACGATAAGCACAGAAATTTTTACTTATAACATCTACAAATTAAATGTAAATTACTTAGAAGTCTTAAAATGCAATAACCATAAACCTTAGTTCCTCTAATGAACTCAGGTTAATCAGGATCTTGGTCTAATGGGTGAGGGATGGGGAAAGTTAATATTGAAGAGGTGTGCCAACACACTACTACAGTGAGGGTAGAAACGCTCCCGGGAAAAACCCACCCTTAGTGAAGCCGCACGGGGTTGAACTCAGGACCTCCCGAATACGAGTTGGACACGCTGCCACCTGACCAAAGGCTGTTGAAGTTAGGTCTGACGACAACTAACAACTGCTTGCAGATTTTATGTTGTGATTAAAACTCTGTTAGAAATATTGGAGGAAAATTTTTCTAATGCCACTTTTTCGCCCCGCACGGCGGGCCCTGCCATTTTACGTTACTGCAGTTACGACTAAATATAGGTTTACTATCCAAAAATTATTCATTAAGATTAAGTAGTAACCGAAGTTCTCACACACGGAACGATTTTTATAAATCTACTATTTACATTTATCATAATTCTTATGTCCAGACAATAAAAACTCGCTATAACTGTGTCCTATTAACTTATGGTGTATAACTATTCCTAAGCTAACCTCGTATGGCAACCATATACAAACAGATCATTCTTCAAGGCAGTCATTTACTGGCATAGAAGTTTATTTTTGTGAACTTAATTTACAAATATAATCATAAACATGTGCACACACATACATGCATTTTTGATAATTTTTTATCCTTGCATAACTGTAAAAAAAGTTTCCCACCAACACTGACTGCTCTGTTCTGATTGGTCACCGCCAAAACGTTTACTTAAGATATAAAATATAACGATTTATTTTAACGCATCAGTAAAACACAACCGCGCACATCACATGCTAACAACAAACACAGAGTTTTTCTGAACAGGTTCTTAAGTAAGCGCTTAATTTTTCAATTGTGAATCCAGCTTAAAGTTCAGAAAATTATCTTATTTTAACATTGTTTTAACAATTATTGAAATTATGTTTATGTGCTGGATAAAATAGTTACTTGATAAACATAAACAAAATAATTTATGAAATCGTTCAAGAGTCGTATGTAAAACTACAGTCAAGTAAAACTTAACACTGCTTTTGTTAGTTATAACCAGAATTAAAGCGACTGGAGAAAAACGAGGAAGTATACTTTTTCTAACGTATTATGAGACGTCACTGAATGAGGGAAAAGTATTTAATATCCGTATTAGGCGATGAGTTGTGCACAAGAGTAATAACGTTGAACCTAATTTTAAAACGAGCTTCAAGATATTCCCGAAGAAATCACCAGTGACTGGCTTTCTACGATTATTCCACCGACTGGGTATCGAATTTTCTTCCTATGCGTCACATTATTTACAAATATGTGTTAATGTAACTTCCTACATACTTAGGTACTACCTGAGTCTGATGTCTCATTTTAGCGCCGCTCATGAAGATTCATCACGTCACATAAATTAAAAGTTACGGG
>NQII01000444.1:852066-863397 GCA_002778355.1 Clitarchus hookeri
ACAGAGGTTTTACTGTGGAAATGGGTTGGGCATTTTCCTACCTTGGTTGACGTATTGGCAACCGTTGAAGCGTGACGGCGTGGCAGCGAGCGGTTAAAGACGCATGCTTAATTGGGCCGGCTCTATTGATGTCGCTTCGCCTAGCAAGTGGAATAACAAGTGGAATCTTCACAGAGTACCTCACACCTAATCTAATGTAGCGGAAAATGCGTCTGGCCTTAGGAACTAAGACTGTACAGCCATAAGTAAACACATCAGGCATATAACCATAACAGAACACCATATCACAGAATTGAGCTAACCACACTAGAGTTGTGCGAGGGAGGTGCTTAAGGAGACCATACGAGATGTAATCCGAACCAGGGGTGGTATTGCCTGTAGTGTACAAACAATGGCTTAATTCCTCATATGTAGATGCCCGGTAAAAATAACCTGATGATCACGTGAAGCCGCGTGATAAACAACTCCGGGACGGTATCAGGGGCAATGCGATCCATACAAGCAGGGACAAGTGAGAGGGTGGTATGCTGCGACCGCGGTCCCTCTTTAATAGCGCAGAAGGCTTTACATTTACCCCATAATATACGACGAGAGAAAGTAGTACGAGAAAGTGAAGCACAAAAAATATTCCAGCTAGCCTTTTTACGTTCAGACCACAATTTCCGCGCATGTGCTTGGCATTTCTTAAGATGTAGATAATTGGCCAATGTAGTCTGACGTTTATATTGGCCAAGCATTCAAAAAACAACGATTAACCTCGCCACATTATCCATCCCACCAAGGGTAACCATGTTTCCGACCACCAATACGAAAAGGGCGAAAAGGAATATAACTTTTAGCGGATTCCAGAAGGGAGGCATAGAAGACTTCATAAACCACATTAATGTTAAAAGCTGTGATAGGAGGGAAATGTGTGGTTGCTTCACACATTAAGGACGAAAATTGGCACCAATCAGCCTGAATATCGGTATCGACGAAAGTTAGGGGAAGGAGACGGACGAGTTAGCGAAGAAGTAAGGATAATAGGAAAGTGATCACTGCCGCAGGTATCATAATGTACCGACCAAGTTAAGCAGCCAGAAAGACTTGCAGAAACAAAAGTTAAATAAATTGTAGTTGATCGGGAATGTGGAGGCCCAAGCTATGTAGGTTGAGTACCATTAAGTAGAGAAAAGATGATGTAAGTAAAAATTCTGCCAAATGGCGACCAGAAACATTCCACAAACGATGGTGGCAATTGAAATCGCCACCCACAAGTACAGGTTGTGGAAATTGGGAAAAGAAAGAGGCCCAATCGTGCTCTGAACATTGAAATTTAGGATGGACATAGACCGAGACGATAGTGATACGGAAGCAGCCTAGAGATGACCGAATCTCCACCGCATCAGCGCCGAGGAAACCGTCAAGATAAGTAATGTTGAAAACCTCATCAGCATATGTATCCCGTAAATATACAGCCGTCCCTCTGTCATCCTTAGCGGAGGCGAAAGACCGAAAGGATTTTTATATAAAGAGGGTGGGTGCGTAACATCCGAGTTTCAGTGAGGAGAACAACGTCTGTAATATGAGCGTCCAAATAATGAAGGGGGGTAGATATATTAGACAGGAGAGATCTAGTGTTCCACTGTATGGCGCAAAAACATGGCGGTAACAAGGGTAGCAAGAAATAGGAAAAGAAAAGCAGACACACTCACCTCAAAAATACACACCCCCTTTAAGGGAATTTTAATAAATTAGTGAACAAGACTCTCCCGGTCAAAATTATAAGTCGAGTCTTTTTTTGCTATGGTGAACATATGCTCAATTGTGCCGATCAAGGAATTCCATTTGTCGTTATTAAGTCTAGGGACCTCACGCACCTCAGCAGGCGGGACATCGTCAGGTAGTCGACAGTATCTGGTTTGAATTGAGCATAATAGTCTCTAATATTAAACGAAGGGGTAACAGTGTTAGAAGTCACTGGAGGTAACGCCTTGCAGCAAACAGTATAGGCATCGGACCGCACTGTGGCCATTAGGGAGGGTCGGGTGGAGCCCTGCATAGCTAGCGAATATGTGGTCGGGAAGGTCGGAGGCAACGACGAGGGAGGAAGAACTGTTTGTGTGGGCAGATGTGGAAATTGAGCTAGTGAGGTAGGTGGGGATATAATTGGATACGAATGCTGTGGTTGTGGCACCGGAAAGACCTTGAAATAAGGTTTGACTTTAGTTTTGGCATCAGTATAAGAAAGGTTGTAATATGCCATAACACGGTTTACCTCGTGCTCCATCTCCCAAACTGGACATTTAGCCTTATCATCAGCCAGGTGCTGACCAGAACAGTGCATGCGGACAGGTGTATCTGCAGTAGGACAATCTGCTACATAATGAGGTTGGGAACAAGCAAGGCAGCGAACACTTTTAGCGCGGCAATGTTTTTGCACATGTCCGAAGCGGAAACACCGAAAACACTGTAATACAGATTGCAGACGAGGCTTGACTTTGAAAATCTGTTTGTATATTATGACTTCAAATGGTAAGAGCTTGTTGCCCTTCAAAGGTCAGGCCAACAAGTCGGATAGGGACCTGTTCCAATACAGATCCATTAATGACATGTTTGGTTAACCTCTAAATGGATATAATCTTGTAATCACATTCCAGACCTCAAATTTCATCCACAGACATTTCGAGAGGGATGCCATACACCAAACTTCGGTTTTGTACAAGGCTAGTAGGTATAGTTACATACACTTTCAATTTCGTTGGTAAATCTGAACATATAAACTGATTGGCTGCAAGATCAGAAATAAAAGTAATTTACAATTTAGCTGGGCTCGCTCATTGGATATGTAAAATATCTCAGTTGGGATGAAGTTTGTGACCTAAAGAAATGGGGTGTAGATTGCCAATATGTGTGTCCTGCGACTCAAGAAAAACAACAAAGGGACCTGGACTATCCCAAGGATAGCATAATTGGGGAGGATTAACCGGTCAATCCCTACGCAATTACTTTTTGCGCCTTACGACTATCATTATGAGCTTGCCCCACTGATAATTTCCTCTTGAACACAGTTTGTTCATCGACATCCATTGCTTACCTGCGATCAATATTTATGTATCAAAAAACCCATTCGACCACATTACCACAAACTAATCTCTTCACGCCACCCACAGCAATCCACAAGCCACTCATCACTCCACGATTCACAAACGAATCCGGCGAAGAAATGACAAGTGATTAAAACTGAATCCATTGCGGAGTTGTTCGCTTCCTGCGCACCCAAAACTGTGACATCATGCAGCTGCCATGTTGTCAGATAATTCAGCGATTTTAGCGCTGCCAGCAAAAGCTCACATTAACATTCGGCCACCGATGACTATCGCAGTTTCATGGTCTTATGTTACATGAGAAATGAAGATAAACATAAAAGATATTGTGCTTTAAATGAAATGCAATAGTAGCCAATAACTGAAATGAGCAGTGCAAGTTAATGAAACACAATATTTTGTCCTCGCGTACTGCATAAGTACGTAATTTTAATATTAGGCCAGTTGTGGTGGACGCATGGCACAGACACGATGCACATTGCGTTCTACCTCGTGTCATTCCCTGCACGCTCTCTGCGCTGAGAGGTCGTATTGGGTAGCTCTGTTGACTGCGTCAATCAGGCAAATGGGACGTAGGGACAAGAATACAACGTTTGAACAGCGGCAGCTGGTAATTTTTCATCGTGCAAAGAAGAAATCTCAACGAGAAAAAGCGGAGCACTTGAATCTGCCGAGGTCCACTGTCGGAGACATCATAACAAGGTTTGAGAAGGAAGACAGAATAGAAGACTGAGGACTGCTACAATTAGGTCCACAAAAGAATTAGAGAAAAGTTTCAAGGAAGATTGTAGTAAGATTGGCTCCGAATGTGCCAGGAAAATAATTGCTAATATGCCACAATACGTGCGAGAAGTAATTAAAAAGAATGGCCATGCAACCAGGTACTTAAAGACTGTTTGTTTAGTTTGCAAAGAGGATTATGTTTGTGTTTGAATGATGATGGCCGAATATTGAAGTGGCGTGCTTATGCTGCATGGGAAGATAAAATCCTATTGTTTGTTAAGTTGCATTGCTCATTTCAGTTATTGGCTACCGCTGTATTTCATTTATGTAATATGTGTCATTTTTATCTTAATTTCTAATGTAAAATTCCGTGAAACTGCTATAATCATCGGTGGCCGAATATTAATGTGAGCCACTCTGTGTGTGTATATATATGTATGTATATATATAATTTTTTCTGTGAACTTAGGTAATCTACTCTCACTCTCATTGCAATCATTCGGTTGCAAAAAATATTTAATATGACAGAAAAAATTAGATATACCTATACTGTAGGCATACCTTATAACCGAACATTTTAATTTTCTATAAACACTTGAAAATAGTTTCTGCAAATGTACATTTTGAATTTTGAACTTCCTTCTGCGTCAGAACATAGCATACTTTCTGAAGTAATTTTGGTTGTAAATATTACATCGCAGTCCCTCGTAGTGACAATAGCCGACATAACAAACAGCATGGCCTCCACGTGTCAGAACCGCTGAGGCGGTGGGATAATGTATCCCACCGCACTGGCACTACTTCCTCAGAACGGCCTTCTAACGCGGTTTTCACAATTGAGCGACGCGACGGGGCGCGATGAGCTTCAGTCAATCAGAGCTTTGACGCTGGCGATGGGCGTCGAGAGCGTTGCACGAGCGACGGACATTGGTTTGGATGCTCGTCACCCACTGGTGGAGTTGAGTGGAGAGGTTTGGGCGGCTCTTAACATCAGGGCATTGAGAGGTGATGAGTCTGAAACNAGCTTCAGTCAATCAGAGCTTTGACGCTGGCGATGGGCGTCGAGAGCGTTGCACGAGCGACGGACATTGGTTTGGACGCTCGTCGCCAGCGACAGGTAATAAGAAGAATAACATTTATGTACTTCATAATAAATAAACTGGTGAGAAGCTGAGGTAAAGAACAAATAAAAATATACATAATAAACGGTTTGCAGAGATACTCATCGAAGTCCAAATTTATATAAATTTTTTCTTACCTTTAGAAAAACAAAAGTATAGTGTTTTCCTTTGCCTGAAGAGTCGTTCATGTTCTAAAAGATCATTTAGAATTTTAATATAATACTTTTATTTAAAAATATATATTACTAAAAAATTACCCTTTTTATTGATTAAATGGCAAAAAATTAATTGCATTTAGTTCGCTTTTATCACTTCATTGCGAGCTTCCTTGCAGGATTACAGATGGCAGCACGGTATGTGTCGCCGGCGGCCGGCAACAGAACTTCACTCTATTGTGAAAACCGCTTAAATGAAACAGAGCATAAAAAGGGAAACGAGTACACTTCGAAAAAAAATTATTTATTGCTATAAAAACTTTAATTATAATTTTTTTTTACCTTAAGGATGCGTGGTAATTTACCAGTTACATTTAGACCTACGCTTTAGGAAGTATTTTAATTTTAAAGTATGTTATTTGGTTTTGAACGAACCAAACTTTATGCAAAACTACTTTCTACCAAAATTATAATTTTTCCACAGAAATGTGATTGTATTATCACGCAATACAGTGATTGAAAAATCGTTAATTAAACATACTTAACACAGTATTCATACTAGTTTTTTTTTAACAAATAAGTCATACGATTAGCTTTTATATTTTTAATCGTGACGTATTTTATCATTTGAGCCCCACTGTAGTTACCTAAAACAATTTAGCCGAACCATAGCAATGTTGAATTTTTAACGTTAAGGTACCACATAAATGATTAAGTAACCAATTTTGAAAATAAATATGTTGTACGGTGTGCAGTGTTTTTAATGTTTAAATATGAAGTAATGGAACGGAATGAGCGTGTTACGACTACTAGACAAATGACTGACTATTATTGTGTCCAAAATAAAACGAACCAAAATGCATATGTACCAGAATTGACGAACACTGCTTCTGTTTATTATGAAAATTGTGAGCTGCGTCTGTAATTTGCAATCTAGTTTTTCTTGGTGACCATTAGTTATTTTTTACGGAATGGATTTATGACGTAATAAAAGTAAATCAAAACGTCAAATCAAAATTTTCTGTGCTCCGATGGCGCCGACAACAATTTTTCGGCGTAAGATAAATTTTTTTTTGTCTTATATTTATTTCCAAAAGATTTAAAACTCTAAGGACACAATCTCATTCGGAATGGTATTCACTTAATTTTCCTGCCTTTCTTTCTAGGAATTTGGAAGCGTGTAATTTCTACCCTTCAGGGTAATTTTCACAAACACTAATGAACACAACACTTCCACATATCCCGCTGCATCATTGCGCTTTGTTCTGCAGTGCTATTAAAAACGAAGCACTCGTGTACTGACAAAACATTAGCGTCCCTTTAGGTACCCGGTTAGTCGTAAAGCGAGTCTAATCCGAAAATGATATAACCAACATTACACAAAAGGTAGAGGAACATAAAGAAAAGTCTACAAAATACATTCGAACGTTCTCGAAATGCGTAACAATATCGCCGCCGCACTCGCGACGCCATGCCTGAAAGTTACGACCGTCTGCAACAGTAAGCTCTGAGCCGCTGACAGAACAATGAACGGACGCCCTAATAAGTACAACAAAACTGCAAGGTTCCCCCCGTGATGTTAGCAAGTTGGCGTGCAGAGGTTGACAGGCCTGAGAGGAAATCTCTGCATTTTCCGTGAATCGGGCGTATTGTGCTCGTAGAGGCGAAAATGGGGGTAGAGTGCGCAAATAAGCTACGCAGTGTCTACTTTTCGTGCTCCAACATTGGACTACTTCTCTGCCAATAGCACTATAAAAAATAACGCGTATAGGATTTAAGGTTAGAATATTATTTATGTAAGTGCTTAGAGATGTTAGTAAATTTCGTCTAACATAGTTTTAATGCTCCTAGGATATGTTCTAGTTAGTCAATATATTTTAGATATACACTGAAGAGCCAAAAAAACTTGTGCACCTGCCTAATATCGTGTAGGGTCCCCGCGAGCACGCCGAAATGCCGCAATACAACGTGGCATGGACTCGACTAATGTCTGAAGGTATGCAGGAGGCATTCTCTGTTCACTTTATAAATACCTAATAAAATATATTTTTTAATGCCAAATATATATTAAATTCCGAATATTTGAATATTTATGCCATTTTTAAAACAAAATTGCTTTTCAATATAACTTTGACATTTAAAAATAAAGCATTCGTATTTACTTGATCCGAGATCATCCTCCTGAACCACCAAAATGCACGGTTCAAGACGAGGTTCAAATTGATATTAGTTCGGCGCACCGAACACAATGGTGCAACAGCCAAATGTGCTGAACCAGGATCAAGTCAGCATTTGATCCGAGATCATTGCTGAACCTCAATGGTGCAACCGGGCATAAGTGAAAGGAGTTCTGCAGATTCCGGACGATGGGGTAACTTGAAGAGACTCATCAAAATGTGTTAAGGTGTAGTTACCCACTGGTGGAGTTGAGTGGAGAGGTTTGGGCGGCTCTTAACATCAGGGCATTGAGAGGTGATGAGTCTGAAACGAGGTGAATATGAAGCAGCGCCGGAATGTAAGGAGGGAGGAGTAACGGTAGATACCTGAGAAAACCCTCCGACTAGCGGCATCGTCCGGTACGATTCCCCTTAGCAAAAATCTGGAAACGAGCCCACCGGACCCGGGTCGCCTTGGCGGAAGGCGAGCACTCTAGCCACTACGCCACTGCGTCCCCTAGTTACCCAGTGGTCTCTATGCTTGAAGATCTTGAAGGGAAGTTCGTGAATTAAATACAGGTGACACTGAGCGGTACGCACAGTGCTATTTATTGTCGTTCAATCACGGGAAAAGGATAAACCTAAATATAACGATGAAGCTCTAGAAGTAATGAAGGCCATCATTAGTCCCAAGGGAGAAATGAGTAAAGAGTATGATGAAAATGGTAATTTTCCTAATCGGGAGTTGCACAAGAGAAGCATTCCAAGGTTCCAAGGTATGGGCCCGAACCTGTTGCCCTGGTTGGATAACAGTCGCATCTTACATTACAGTATTTCGTGTCTTGAAAGATACAACTTACGGTGTGTACAAGTGTTATGGAAAATTCTCTCTCGGTCTAAGAAAAACAATTCTATTCTGACGATGTTATATTTGCACTGCAAAATATAAAAGCTTTTATATTTCTCTTTTAAGAAATATTATTATAGTCAGTTACCTCCAAAAGATTAATTCAATATAGGTTCACTTTATAATATTATAATTTTTCTGAAGTATACTACACTGAGTTTAAAGTATAAACCTTGCATCACAGTAATATACACGTAATACTTAGTTTATAAACATGTGTAGTGGTGGGGTCAAAATATTGGGGTGGGGGGTATAAGGGGCCTGGAGCCCCTCCCATGAAACTTTATTTTACACTGGTACACTGGTTAAAAGAAGTAAGATTATCAAAAATGCGGTATTATCAAATACACTTAGCCTAGTAAAGTAGTGGAAAATTTTGAAAGTATTTTAGAAATCATATCTACTAGGTACTGATATTTACATACAGCATTAAAGATTAAAACTTGCAGTTAGGAATGTATATTGAACATAATGTACAATGCATTTAATAACGGCTCAAGTAGCACCCTCCTTAATGGGTTTCTAGATCCGCCACTGAACATGTGTATAGGAACGATCGTGGGAGTGACTTTATTCGGCTCATAGAGACTGCACTCTTGCCTTCAGCGCCCTCATATAGGATGGGGGTAGGGATTTGAGACGACACCCTCCAGGAAGCTGGAGCCAGCCTGGACCAGTCTCTCCAGGGAGATGCCGCACGCCGGGTACGCTGCACTACAGTCCACGTCTAGACGGCCAGTGTGCAGGGCGTCCTCTACTGCCGTGCCGGCCAACATCTGCTCCAGCCACTCGCTGCTGTAACGAACACGCCTCCACCATATTAGCCAATTTAAGCCCTTGTCACACTCTCAAATTTTCACCCTCAAATATAGTTTACAATACAATTTTAAGACGAAATACGGCCATATAATTTTTCCTTACAACACATTTTATCAAATAATCTGTTTGCAAATGTGTAACACTGTCAAATTTTTTTACTGAGCGGATTTAATCTGAATTTTTATTTAAATATTATTTTCTAAGTAAGACAATGCTGTTGTGTTTCTTTGCAGTCCATTAACAGGAAGAAAGATAAAGAATGTTGCAATTTATATTAGCTTGATTACTAAATTAAAATGTTATTTATCCGAGATGTTCCCTGCACAATGACATTTAATTCCTCATTCATGTTCAGATAAACTTTATATAAATTAATTATCTTCATAACCTATTTCATTTCCAGCAGTTGTGCAGTATTTTAAAGTTTATTGACGTTCATTTTTGTCGTGCGCGATTCTGTTTGGCATAGGCCGTTAAACATCAAAAGCATTTTAGAACCGGTACAATTTTCAAACGTTTGATGGAAACTGAAGCCATCCAACTTTTTCAGACAAATATGGCGTGGTTTATGACGTATCGATTACGTCACACCTGTCCTATTTGACCAAACTTATTGGAAGCAGTTTGAAGGAAAAATTGAACAGTGTGACAGGGGCTTAACGCAAGCGTGACATCTTAAACAATTCACACACAGTGTGCATAATTGTGAACACAAAACGCAGAAGAAGGTTACTTTTGGCCGGCCCTGTACACCTCGAGCCTTAGTATCCAGCGAAGTTCCCCGTGGGTAACTGAATCATAAAACTATGCTACTGTTTAAAGTTATGGACGACTCATACTGTATTACTTATAATGGATCACTATAATACTAAAGACCGTTCACGGTAAAGTATAAACTTTTGAAATCAACCTTTAAAAATGCCACTGCCCCTACCTGCATATATTTTAAGGCGCACAATATCTAGCATGCGCCTATAAAAATTGAAAATGACGGGGGAAAAGTAGTTCCATGTTAATACGTTGAATAAAAAATGTTAGGTAAACATTTGTTGATATTAAAACGATTTAATTTTATTTCTGTTTCTTTAATACTTTTAAGGGTAAGAATTAGGAAATTTGTAAAACATTTACATTTTTTATAATTTCACAGTTTGGGGTGACCAACGCATGAATAAAGTGATCAGGTCCGTGGCAACGATAAATTTACATGTGGTGGAAGGATACAATGCAATCCGAGAAGTAGATCTTAAGCAGGGCTTTCAGAAGTGTTCATTTTACCGTGAACAACATATAAAGCTTACAACTCCATTAGTTGTGGTAACGAAGTAACTATTGTGCCTGCTTGAAGTACAGCACGCATGAAAATGTTCTTATTTGCTACCTGCACCTGAAATCATAAATTAAATTGGATCTGAAAGAGTTAAACAGTTACATTCAAAATTCATCTTGTTTCTCCCCCGTTATTCTTGTCACGCCTGTGACCATAACAGGAGGCCCCTGCCCCTGCTTAATTTAATAGTTTTTGCCTCACTTGAGAAAATATGGACATAAATGAAACCGCAAAAAAATTCATAAATTCCGGTAAACAGTCCTTACCTAGACGCGAAGTTTGTATATGAAGAGATGTTAAGTAAATTTAGGATGAAGGGTACTTAAGGCTATTCACGGTAAAGTGAGCACTTTTGAAGCCGTATTTACTTTTTTATTTCAGCCATTTTTTTTCCTTTACTACCTTTTTAAACAAATATTGACAAGTAANTGTATATGAAGAGATGTTAAGTAAATTTAGGATGAAGGGTACTTAAGGCTATTCACGGTAAAGTGAGCACTTTTGAGGCCATATTTACTTTTTTATTTCGGCCATTTTTTTTTTCCTTTACTACCTTTTTAAACAAATATTGACAAGTGAGTAATAAACACAGTGCGTAGATTCCACCACATTCGGAAGTTAAGTAAGTTAAAATAAAATATGTTTATTGACTATTATTCCAAATGATAAGGATTTCAAAAGTACACACTTTACCGTGAGTAGTCTATATTTTATGTAGCAAACCTGAATTATAAAATAACCTATAAAGAAGACTTTTACTGGCACTTGAAAGCCCTTAACGTCTCGTTGACAGAGGTCATTAGAGACGGACTAGTGGCGGTGGCCTCACCTGGAGATGGCGTTCAGTACGCTGCAGAAGAAGGACGCCGGGCCGTCGGTCTTGTGACGCCTGGAGGGGCGCGCGAGCCAGCAGACGGCCCGCCGGGCGCACGCCGTAGTGTGCACGTGCTGGCGCCGCAGGGCGTCGTCCAGCCTCGCCGCAAGCGCAGAGACGCCGCCTCCCGCCGACCGCTCGCCTGCAACCCCCGCCACTA
>NQII01000444.1:872597-890969 GCA_002778355.1 Clitarchus hookeri
AATTCATGCATAAAGGTCGAAACCATCGCGTTATTGCACCTGACAGGCAAGCAACACGCATCACACATAACGTATTATTTCTTAAAAGGAGTTGTTCAAAATGCCTTCCCCCCCCCTCTATCAACTTCAACGTACATATTATAGCGTCATTAACATGGTTAGCATGATTCCATATCAAATAATTTCTGTAATTCTACAATAAACCTGTGTTTCAGCTCCACCTTCAAGAGGGTGTGCCATCCTTACGAAGCATTGTCGACCATAAGTCACATATATATATATTTTCTACTTATTTTTTCATAAGAAATATGCAGCCAGAGTTTGTTGATGTTTTTCAGGCGCATTATTATAAATATATAAAAGATAAATTGTCAATATGTTAGCGTGTGGTGAGTCAGTCCATTCGACTCACTGTTATATATCCTTTCTTCTTACTGCAATAACAGGCTGGAATTTTCAATGAGGATTACATCAAGTCAGCACTGAATTAAATTGCAAAAAAAAAAAAAAAAAAAAAAAAACCCCAAAATTTTGTTTGTTTATTAAATGTTAGAAGCCCTCTCTCGTTAATTCCGATAAAAAAGCCATGGTTTTTGAATTGAATCAAATAAAATTCTAATGATAATTCCTATGTTCGCGAAAATTGTCTTTTTGGGGAGGTTGTTCCCGACGGCGGGGAGGGAGATTATTTTCCCATATTATGTCAGAGTCATAGATCCTCAGGGAGTAGTTGTTTCAGAATCTTTGATTGGCTGTTCACAGTAAACTGAGCACTTTTGAAANGGCGGAGTACATTTTCCTTTTGAATGGAAGAGCCAATAAAATACTAGTACTTAACATGTGCATAAAGACTACACAACATGTCTATTCATGCGGTATAAATATCAGACAGGACTTATGCTACAGTGGCGTAGGTCTAAATTACTATTAACGGTTATCTTACACTAACATGTACGTAAAATAACCGCCAAGTAAACTTTTAAAGCTCTAGTGATTATATAATTAGATCATATAACTGTAAAAAATAATTTGAAGTTACGCCTCCGCATAACACTCTTCACTCTTAGTTGATTGGGAGAGTGGGCGATTTGTTTAATTAAGTCTTTGAAGAAGTGGTCCTGCATATGGCTATCTATTATCCCAAGAAGAAAAATTATAGCTACGAGAATATTACCTGTTACTGTCGCTGGTATTGGATGCTTCTGGAACGTTCGCCATCAAGATGAGATATAAAATGGCCATCCCGTACTGCGGATACATTGTCTACAAACAGAAAAGTATAGCTCCGTATCGGCATGGGCCAACTTATTCTGTTTAAAAATGCAAGCACATTCATAGATTATACTGCATATATTCTGTAGTGGACTATGTTTATTTTTAAATATTCCCAAAACAGAGACAGGACCCAGGCTACCAAAACTAGAAACACTAAATAATTTTGGCAAATATGCACGTAATTAACACCTAAACTGTTGTATTACGAAATTAACACAAATCAGCATAGCTACCTCAATGGAGAGTTTTAAATGCAATATTATTAACCTACCGGTATCAGTATTTGTAGTACTCGCGTTTGAAAATCCCATACATGTAAGATGTGAAAAAGTTTGTATCTTAACATCAAACTAATCCTAGTTCTTTTCGTATTGACAGAGTTATTAAGTGCATACCAGAAATGTCCGCGAATTCATTTGGCGAATGAATGAATTAAAAATACTTGTACGTTTGTAATTTTTCATTTGCAAAAAATAATCCCTAGGTGTAAAGATGAACCAAATCGTGCAACAAAACATGATACTCATTAAGATCGACTTCTCAGAGCAGCAGCAAAGAAGAACAAAGAACTGCATTCCCAGTATACAGTGAAGCGTGTTTCTTGGTCTATAATTCATTACTTTTAAATGGGATTTATATATTCAATGTACAGGCTGATTCTTAAATCATGGGACAAACATTGAGGGGTGGTAGAGCTCACTAAAACAAACAATTATTGTATAGGAATATATGGGCGCAAATGCTTTGTTCGCTGATGCAGCAGGTCACTGGCGCACCGTTTGACTGCCCTCAACTATCGCCACCATTGTCAGCCAATCACGCCATATGTAGAGGTCGCCAAGCATGCGTGACTATTGGTGGATGCATTTCCAGCAACTGTTTTAACATTTTCTGTGCGGAATCACTCGTTAAGTATGCTGCTAATGAACATTTTATGTTTCCGTTAATGTGTTATGTTTTTGTGTTTGTGTCTCAAACGCGTCACTTCCGCCCATATATTCCTATACAATAATTGTTTGTTTTAGTGAGCTCTACCACCCCTCAATGTTTATCCCATTATTTTAGGATAATCCTGTATACATAGATACTTAATGCGCAACCTTTAGCCTGTTGCCAGAGCACGTGAGTATCAATATGAATGTTCCAAGTAAGGCTTCATCAAAATGGCTTAAGTTGTCATTATAATATTGGATAATACACGCAAAACATTCGTGGAGATGAAAACTAAAATAAAACAATCTACTGTTGCAAAATTATTAACCACCTACANAATACACGCAAAACATTCGTGGAGATGAAAACTAAAATAAAACAATCTACTGTTGCAAAATTATTAACCACCTACATACATGATCAGCGCATATTATGGCATAATGCTGTTACCACTACATGAGACTCAGCCCCTTATTAAACTAGCAGGCCAGGATGCAGTGGCGGATTTACACATTTGCCGCCAGCAGGCTATTCAAATTTTGCCGCCCCTACCGACCTCTACAATTGGATACCCTAGTTCATGATCATATTAATTACAATTTTTTTGTCAATGAAATTGCAACTTTATGATTTGTGCACTATTGTCCTAATTACACCACCTTTTCCCGTAATTAGTATGATTGTGAACTATGGGATCGATGTGTCAGTTTCTAGATTATTTTTGCAACCCAACGATTTAGTTAAAATTGCATAAGAAATAGTTTTTGGGTATATTTCTGAGCTAATAAAAGATCAATCATGTACTACTAATAAGGCGGGGTAAGGTATGCCTCAATTCTACTTACACAATAATGTACATTCGGTAAACGTAATTAAATAATTTTTATTTTGCTTACTTCCAGTTTAAAAACAGTATATTAAATTATCTGGTAACAATCCGGCTGATGATGTCGATGAAATTCAATTAATTAAGTTATGAAAGTTTTACAATACGTTTTTGCGGGATTTCCTATTGGCAAAATCATCAATTATATAATCGTATGAAATCTTGTTCATTAGTTCTGACTCTATGCACAAAACAGCTAAGACGTGTAGCTTTTCTTGGCTCAACGTAGATCTTAGATAATATTTCACCCATTTTAAGCAATAAAAGCTTCTCTCACCCGAACAATTTGTCGCTGGTGTACATAGAGCCCTGCGAACTGCTATATCCAAGTTTGGATAACCGTTTTGCAAATTCTGTTTTCGCAGGAACGAAGATAGACTTTTCAATGATCCAGAATCTGGTTTTACCAAAATTCTTTCAGAAGAAAGGTGGCATTGAAAATGTATGCATTCTTGAACTAAGCCAGTCTCTAAATCATTAGGATACATTTCTTCCAAGAAAAGGGCTTTTTCCGTAAGGGTTGATGATAACAATTCACTCATTTTGGTCAGAAATGAAAACTTTTCATTGAACCTGTTGTAGGCCTCCCACCGTTTTTGTAATTCGGCAACGAGGACGAGAAATGTGTTAACCCTGAAAGTATCACTCGCAGTCATTCTCATTTCTTCATCGGGTGGTGTTTCATTATAATTTTTTTTCCTTTTCGGTTGTCTTTTTCCCATGTCTTTTGTATTTTGCTTCGACACTCTTAATTTCATCGCCTTTTGTTCGAAATTCTTAAAATTTTCCCGTTCAGCTACGAAAAACTTGCAAAGAGATTCGTAAAGATCGGCAACAGTGATCAAATCTACAGTAGAAGTCTGAATTTGAACATTCCCTTTCAAAAAAAAAAAAAAACATTCCACACAACAACCATTACCGCCGTTTTCCAGTTTTTCTAAATTCAAAAGTATTCCCGTCGCTTCATTTCACGTTATAGGCTTTTCCGTACCAACGTGTCAGATTTATTCTCTTTAGCGTTTTCCCTCTCTCGATTTCAGTCATTAATTTTTGCCAACGTTGTGTCGAACTTACAAAAAAAAACGTAGATTTCTTGAAGCAACATGAAGAAGCGACAAGCTTCTGTGCAAGATTCAGCAGCCGCAGTTGCCACTAAATTTAAAGAGTGGGCAGAGCAAGGAACGAAAAAAAGCAAAAGGTGCTTGGCTTTGAATTTGAGCCTGTAAGCTATTGTACAGACCAGACATGTTCGCGGCATTATCATATGATTATCCACGACAGTCTTCAATATTTATGCCCAGTGTTTTGAGTTCCGAAATAATGTCAGAAAACATTTCTTCAGCTTTTTGTCCCATTGAGTGCAAAAACTTGAGAAATCTTTCACACGGTTCGCCTGTTTCCAAATCGTATCTAATGACGAGGGTAAGTTGGTCCACATGTGCTATATCTGGTGTTGAATCGATGATTAAGGAAAAATATTTCGCCCTTCTTATCTCGTCTCCAATGTGTTTTTAGACTTTATGACCCATCAAGAGAATAAACTCATCGCAAACGGTCTTTGATAAGTAACTGGTACTTCCAGATCCTTGATTCCCAAATCGTTCAATATGACTGGCTAAAAAAGGATCGAATTCAGCTAACAGTTCCAAAATCATACAATAATTTCCGTTATGCGGACCACCGAACTTTTCATTTTTTTCTCTGAAAGCGAGGCCTCTTGAACACAGTCGCTTCACTGCGGCAACAACCCTCTTGCGAACGTTTCTCCAATAAGTAATTTCTTTATCAATCTGGACATGCAGTAAATTATCGAGTCGGCCATCAATTTCACTTCTAACTTTCAAACTAAGGATACTAGATTTATCACGCGCAGAGTTTTCATGCTGAGCTACTCGGTATTCTGCATTTTCCAGTCATTATATCCTTCGTTCTCAAACCGAGTCTTATTCTCCAATGGACCGAAGGCCAAACAGGGCCCGCAATATACTGATCTTTTACTTTCAGAATAAACCAGCCAATTTCGGTCGTTTACTTCATTATTTTTCATTTTTCTTTGGAAGATACGCACTGGCAAAAAACGACGCTGATCAGCATATATTTTTTCACTTTTAGAGAAGTCACAAGACTTGTTTTGATCGAAGCCGTACCTTGCGATAATCTCCCTAAGGGTATCGTTGATTTCCCATAAAGCTGTATCTTTGTTTAGATTTACTGTTGTTTGCACTTGGTCATTACTTAACGTCTGATTCTGATACGCATCTTCAATTGTTATACTTATTGATGATTCCTCTACCGCCTCTACGTCAAAAACATAAATATCCGTTTTTTCAAAAGTAGATGGTTCAACAGATGACTGTTGTTGTTGGGCCGCAGAGTTCAAATCCGTTTCATCTTTTCCAGATTGTATTGTGTCAGTGCATGTTGTTGAAGTTCCTGGTCTTTCAACACTACTTCCACTTCCACTTTTAAAAAAACTGTCAATTTTTATCGTTTTACGGATAATCTGTTCTTGTTCTTCTTTTTTCATTTTGGCCTTCTTTTTATACTCAGCTCCACTAAGTCGCTTTCTCCCATCACTCATTCTAACAATTTCTTGGATTCCAAGAACTGAAATAAAAAAGATTACATTGGGAGTTTTATTTCTCGTACATCCTTTGTTCAGACTTCAGACATTGAATAATTACCTAACATAAGTACAAGAAATTTATTTAAGTATGATATAACAAAAAAATCGAAATTTCTTTGCATAGCTTCCGAAACAGCTATTTATCAAGTTAAATTACGTCTTACTGATTCGTTACGGATGATTTATTGTAATATATTATGATTACTTACCTACTATAAGTTTCTACGCACCGGTGATATTATGCTATGAAATTATTCATACAATCCACGAAACACTTTGAAAAATTACAGCACACAACCAGAAAAAGTAAATACGGGACGGGACTTGCCCGTTTGTATCGCCGGCCGCCGCTCTATATCTTATCTCTCTGGAACTCGTAGCCACCACGCGGCGTGTGCCTGCAATANGTGTGGACCTAATAACATTCAGGTATATAAATATGAATCTTTTTAATTTCTGTAAGACATAAAAAAATATTTGGCCCCAAATTTGCCGCCCCTAAAATCTGCCGCTCTAGGCTCCAGCCTACTCAGCCTGCTGGTAAATCCGCCACTGCCAGGATGTAAACGTATTTACTTGTGATCAGCATCATCAGTTGTACAAAGTGGCTGTTAAGGCAATGTGGTTTAAATCTTGAAAAGTTCTCTGATGTACTGCAAATTAAGGCATGCATTTATTACTGAGCTTCAGCATTTCTGTTGGCACATTAACAAAGCAAACAGTGGCCTAGTAGTGGTCATGAATGTGTTTATGCTCTGTGGGAGGGAAAACATCCACACTATGCCAGAGCTCTTCGTACGGTAGCAAAGGACATTTCTAGGGCTGTGTTTATTGTATGTGAACCCGCAATCACAATCAAATGAGATTCAAAATTTAAAATTTACATTCCATAATTCGAACAAGCAATATATTTTTATTTAAAGAAAGAAATTGAAGAAACCAGATGGTATTGGAAACAATAGGACACCTGATTTTATAAATATCAAAATCGTATATAAGGTATATGTATAAATGGCCTTCAGTGTAATGTACCAAGCACATCTGAAAATTTGGGTGATTTTACAACTTTTATAGATTTGCATAGTTGTTAGAATATAGCAAAGAGAAATTTAAAAGAAATTATGAAAAATCAAAACTATGGTTCTGTGTTGCATAAATGCAGGTAAGACTGAAAATTTTCTCTTCACACTCAAACAACCTACAAATGATCAGGAATTTAATAAATCTCCTCAACTATTAGGCTTACATCTGACGGTTCTAAACGTTTACCAAAAAATGTCTAAAATTAGTGGCCATACTGAATTTCGTGAGTTTCCCAGGTGTATGTACGTGGTTCTGAACATTGTCGGAGTTTGTATATGCCTACCCTAAAAAATCATCAGTTTTACATTTTTTGGATTGTCCAGACACACATTGCGTGTGTGCCACTTGAACCTGCTCATTTCCAATGCTTTGGTCGAAGCTCAGCAAATTTTGAAAAGTTTATTTTAATATTTGGAAATTTGTCCTTGAATAATTTGTATGCCTCTTTCAGGTTAAACAAAATAAGGGTTTTTGAAATTTTTTATTTAATTTGTATTTTGTTCAATGACTGTTATGCAATCTTTAACACTTGGCATCACTCTACTGACTTCATCATTTTCGTAAAATAAATTAACAACTTCAACTACTTTTCCTGAGAGATTTTTGCCTGGTTTAGGGTTGGGACTTTCCAAGATTCCTCTTTCGCTAAGGAGTTTTTTTTTATTGTCGTACCATGTAGTTTGGTACTTTAAACTCGCGCATGATTTTTCTTATTCCCCAATTTTCTGGTAGACAGGTTAATATCGTTAGCTTCTTGCTCCTACTAGCAGAAGTCAAAAAATTGGCCGGAAGGTTTTGCAAAACTGAGTCCTCTAGATCTTCGTCATCATTTTCGGAGGAATCTTCTCCAAACACAAAAGGTTTCTTTTCATTGCGGAGTCAATTTTTTTACACTCCTGGTTGCATAATGTTTTGATTTGATTTTTTTATATCAATAGGGGATTCTCTTGGCCCTTACAGTGAAGTGTTTGAGGTCTCAAAAATCTCTGAGGATGCAGAAAAACTGGGATCTTTATAAGAATCTGAACTTGATTCCTGGTCCTGATGAGTAGAAGAAGAAGCAGTATTTAAATTTTTTAATGTTGCGATTTCTATTCTACAACTATCAAGCATTTTTGCTTCCTTTGGCAATCCAATTAGTAACGTTTGTTAACTTGTTTGTCCCTAACTTCGTGATTTTTTTTTTTCAAAGGATTGAAACACTTTAATTTAAAGAATTGTTCACTGTGGGCCATTCTTTGCCGTAAACTGAACCCTTTCCATCGATTTTAAGTCACTAACAAAACTAACTGTAATAAAAAAATCTATCCAAAATAATGAACACATCATAACACACTAAAAAGAAACATTAATAAATGTTCTCAATTCAGAATGCATGAAATTCCACTGATAATATAAAGTAAATGTTCAATGTTTAAGTAGGACTAACACGTGTACCAATAATATAATAAGTGCACAGTATTATTCAAATTAACACATTACTAACTATACAACTTCATTGCAAATATTTACATCCGAACAACGCCAACATCTTTTGCAGACTGGCCAAAACCACAGTACTGAAAGAGCTAGGGGAATCCCATATACTAGACACAACTAGGGGAATCCCCAGTTGCTCGATGCCTTTCTGAATTTGTCTAAAGCTTTTGGAGAGAAGCAAAGTATAGCAGTATAGTTATTTACTATCAGCAGAATGATTCATTTTTCTGTTATTAGCGAATATAAATAAATTTTATAATTTCAAATACATGAAAATAATAAAAGAACAATTGCTCAATTTCATAACATGTAAAATAAAGTATAAAAATGGCTGACTTGAAATTGACATTTACCATTATCTAAATCCAGTATTTAATAATGAAATTAGTGCATGTTTTTAAAACAGAACTGTGAAAGGTTTTTTCAACTATTTTTATTTTCAATTATTTTGACTAGGACCCCATTAACATTACACTTTTAAACTTTTTAAATAATTTAATATTAGTATAAACTATTGCGACGCTAGCGCTGTCGCGTTAATGTTTTTACCGCCATCTACTTCTGCGCGGTGGTGTACTCTTTGCTCGGCTCGGATCCCCTCCCCTCCCTCTAAAAACTCCGTTCTCATTCCTTGCTTGCCACTTCCCTCTTCGTGCGTCTCAATTTTTGATTGGCCAGGATAGTTTACTTAAGTCCGTGCACGGCCAGCTACTTTACGCCCGTCCTAAGTCTGCTACATTTCGCCGCAACTTACGCCGCAAGATCCTCGCTTGTACCTGATGGCTTAACCACCTCCACCTCCACCTTCATCCAGCAGTGGAGAACCCGACATTGTGTTACTGAGCTGACGCAATTTACCAGTTTAGAGACTGAGCGATGGGGCAGTTAAACGGTAAGTCGTGGAGAACGCTAACTTTGCGGTTGGGTTTTTAATGTTTTTATGTAATTTGTGTGGCATAGTTGTGTTGTATTTTGGATGTGTAGTAAGGCAATGCCATTTCAAAATTTTGGTTTCGGCCGTTCTTCAAAATTACGTTCCGACTTAACTATGGTGTCGCGTTGCCTTTTATATATATATATATATATATATATATCTTGTTTTAACGTGTCGTGTTTGTCCATGTTAGCCGCCCAAGTATTTTTGAGTATCCATTTTGCTGTTTCCACGACTATATAGTTGGGGCGTAAGAATATTTTAGTATGTTGTTTGTTCTTTGTAATTTTTAACGGTCGGAGCCGCACTGGGTTTTATGCGACTGCCTCCTGCCGTAATTATTTTGCAAACCTTTTAATTGTTTTTAAAGTATTTTATGGAATGGATGCTTTACTGGGCAAGTCAATTGCTTCCCGCCTTTCTACGTGTTTTTAGAGTCAAACGGGTGCTGTGTTCTAGTCAAAGAAAATAGTAACGTTTTTTTTAATCAGCTGTTCAATAAATTAAATATTGGATTTGCGTTTATTAAAGGTGTGTTGTTCTGGAGCTAAGGTTATATTTTTACTGTTGTATTTTTCTCTTTTTGGTGCTCCAAGGCAAATACTACGTTTCAAAGAACTGTAATCAATTAAACAAATTATTAACGACTGTGATAATTATTGCTGTGACAAATATTTTATTAGTCGTTCTAAAGGTTGTTTTGCCAATTCAAATTGTATTTATATATAATAAAGGGTATTGAAACATGATTACTACTGTGCATTATTTGTGAATTGTCACACTACTTTCTAGAATAGTTAAAAAAAATTGAAAATGCACTTTTTTCAAAATTTAAAATTAAAATTTTTAATTAAAATCTTGAATTTTTTTTTCTAAACGTTGTGTTGCACATCATATTAAAGGTCATATAAAATACTGGAAAATTGCACCTGTTGCACCTCTCTAGCTTAATTAGGAGAGCGACTATTGCAATAAAAAATAGATCGGTCATGGTCCCCCCCCCCACCCCACGAAATATAACGTAGCCATATTTTCAAAACGGGTCTACATATCTTTATAAAAATTTATATTTTTCTTAGTGTATATGGACGCTGCGTCTCACTAAGGAGCATTTGGCTTCGAAAACCGGTTAACAGTCCACAACACTATATATTCACAATCGTACCCAAATAGCATTTTTCTTGTACCCAACTAACCACACTATCCCACACCGGTATTTATGTCACCTGTAAGTCGCTATTCCATCGAGCAGGTAGTCGGAATCCGGACCTTGTCTATTACGCACGTCTTTATTGTCGATACGCTTTAGTTTAGCCAAACTTTCGGTTGGTGTTTTATGTGGTTTGAAGTTAATTGTGAAAAATATTTCTCATGGACACTGGACAACATGGTATGTACTTAATTTCCATGTATGATTTGTTTGATTTAATTTAGTATTTAGTATTTTATTGGGCAAACAATGAAACACATACACAATATAAAAATTACGTTGTATTGTTGCACTAACAGGTGTTTTTGATATAGTACCGGAGGTGATTGAGTTACAAATGTATTTTTACTTTAAACTATAGGGTTCTAACATGTTATTTATACAAAAACATTTCCCCCGTCTTTCCACTGATTTGATAAACATAAGTTCAAAGTCGATAGTTACGTATTTAAAATATTTAGCGTTTTTTAAATGTAATGTAATTTTCTTTCATATTCGTCATCAAATGTTATGGAGATGTCTCGAAGTTCATTATATATGATTTTCAAAGAAAGCCCATCAAGAAAATTGGATGACGAAGTGTTATTCATGGAACAAAACGTTCGGGATATGACGAAATGTCCCCAAAACGAATTACAAACCATAAATCATGATTTGAGGCATTTGAAATCAGATTTAAAGAAGAGATGGACATCGTCTAATTATATCGAAGAAACATTAAATTTTTTCGAACCAGAAGGACCGAACGAAGAAACAGAAGATGGAGCAGAATAGATACACTTTGAGTAGTTTTCTTTCGTGTAGACCGAATTGTGTCTTTTATTATTGCACATTATTTATCCTGGTCTGATTTCTATACTGAAACAATTCAAATGCTGAGACATTTCTATTCTAAGAAGGCTGTAAATAATATGTCTGTGTTTTTGTATTTTTTGTTTACTTTATAAAACGTTTTAATTGTAGTGGGCATGTATATGGGCTATGCCTGAAATAAACTACATTTATTTTATTGTTATACTGTAACCTTGATTATACCAAAATATAACTGTCACTCTATTCATTCATGCATTTTTAATCATTTTCATAAAAAAAACTACTAAACTATTTTTGAGCGGCTTTCGAAGCCAAATGCTCCTTAGTGGTGTCTGTGCAAAATTTTATCAAAATCTGAGATGGAGAGGTAGAATTGTTATTAAAAGTGTGTTTATTTGACACGGAATGACCCTGGGTTCGGACAAATTATCGGTTTTAACTGCAGAGGTAGTATTTTTTTTTTTTTTTTTTGTTATTTATTGACTGAAGAAGCTAGCTTAATAGAATAAACTCGACTACAGGCTGATATAGAGCCACTGACAAACATTACCTCATAACCGTCGCTACATTATGGTGGGAATGGGTAATTAAGAGGTCCATTCGGCTTGGTATCTTCTTTATATTTAATGTGTACTCTTCCACCGCATCATAAGCCTAACGAATGGCCACGCATCGACGGACATAATGAAACTATTTGGAAAGCAAATATGCCACTCATACCCCATTCTTGCTCTAATACAAAAATTAATAAATAAAAGGAATTTTAATTAAAATATCTGTTGTATTAATTATTAAACAATTATTATATCATAGCAAACAAAATTTTAAAATATCAAATAAAATAAATTTAAATGTAAAATTTTTTGAGCATAAATATACTTTCCATGATTTACTGGCAATATTGCAGTAGCTATGCTAGTCAGCGGTTTCACTGGCATAATTTAAACTCAAATGTCTATCTGAAAAATGTTCGTTAAATCGAGCAAGTTATACTCACTTTTGGTCTCACAAGACGCATCCAGTGTTAACCTCCTGAACCTCAGAGACCACTTGTCTTTGTAGAAGAAGGTTCTGAACACAAATCGCTAAAGACCCACTGCTGCTGCGTGCGCGATGTTTAGGTGCTAACTGCCGAGGTTTACAGACCAAATAGTATGCGTAGAAGAGGTTTATTGTTCCAGTGCGACCGTCACCTCCTGTCACCTCACAAAAGAAAAAAAACACACGGTCATTAACTTCCGCACAGTTTTAAACCACGGGCAATTCTTCAAGTTTCTCTTTGTTTATTTCAAAGAGGGGAGGGGAACAAAATAACACATTATTACCTCAGCCTCGGGGAAAGGAGACGGACACACAAATATTTCTCCAAGACAATGTTCGAGGCCATAAATTAACTGTACGATTTATAGTTTTTGTTGTTATTGTTAGTGTAAACATTTTTTTAAACGATTTTATAAAACACTCAGAATCCATTTGATTTTTTAAATTACTTTACATGGTATTTATGCATGTTTCACAATTTATACTTAATTTATTGACATTTCAATTAAGCTTCTAGTCCTTACAATAGCTCAGAATAGTCGCTTCTGTTACGCTGGTGGCTGGCGTAGGATCGGGATCCGTTCACCATCAGGGATGACATCACCCAATTTTCCCTCAAAATTTGCTATTCGCCACTTAAAATTTTTCAAATTTCTCTCCGAAACCAAAACATGTCCCACAATTGTGATTATTATTTTTCACTAAATCGGTACACCGAGGTCGAGTGGCTCCTCAATTTGCCTCGAATCAGAATAGGAAAGGGCTTATTAACGTCCCCGTGTGTTATGCCTGCAGGCTTATCAGGGGACGGTCTACAAACTAACTTATGACCTAACATGAACTAACACCTATGCTTTTCCTAGGATTCGAACCCAGAACCTCCCGCACTGTAGACCGGTGGCGCACCAACAGACTGCGCCATGGGAGGTCGGCCCAATTTCTCTTGATGACTCAATTTTTGATATGATGGAGTGACTGAGGGGTGTGGAGTCAAGTGGTAATATGTTATCTTGGATTCGGCGGGACATAATAAAAAAAGTCGTGAATTTAATTTTTATTTTATTGAATATTTTCAAAACTTGCAGACATGAGTATATCGAGCGAAGTGTTTGCGAACTCGTATTTTAAAGACAAATTGGAATACAAAATAAGAATCTGTCAGTACGTACCCCTGTCCATCGCTGTATTGGATGGCGTGGGCATAAGAATACTATTTAGTTGCTTTTAAAGTTACCAAGCAGAGTTTGCGCTGTCAACACCAGCCAGACTAGAGTGAAGCGACCACATGTCCTCAAATCATGTTATGAGCATAGTGTGGGCCCAGCAACTACCAACTTATAGGCATAGTTGGTTAGCATTAGCAAACGACCAGTGTTACCCTTGAAAATCAGTATGTGCGTAACATTTCCGAACCCAAGAACTTAGTACGTCATGTAATGCCCCAAATAATTTTATCTTCATAATTACACATAAATTACTAACCATTCGGGCTAGGTCCACAAAATTCAGTATGTAGACACCATTTCCCATCCCGATAATTTAAAAACGGCAAGTTACGCCCCAAGTACTTTCATAGGCATAGTTGGCTAACATTTGTAAATGGTTAGTGTTTGATCCATGAAAATCAGTATGTATTTTCAAACCAAAGAATGTACACCATTTCCCAGCCAGATAATGTACGAATAACAAGTAAATAGACACTATAAGCACTCACCAGTGATGTACCCATAGCCTCGCGTAAGCGGCATAAGCCATCGCAGCTGCACGTCCATCACAGTACTGCCGCTGTGCGCCGACACTGCTATCCCTCCCTGACACACGACCAGAACTGAAGGGGCCGCAGTCGCTCCTGAGGGTGTTATTAATCAGACCGCTGTGATTAGTATTTATTCATCACCTGTTCTGTTCTCTCACAAGATGATGAAGTTTGAGCTTTGTGATGAAATGTGGATTTATAGAACATTAATTAGTGCCCCGTGGGAAACATCTTTCTGGGTTTGGATTGGCTACAACCGACTGCAAAGGTCTTCTGCCGATTAGTGTTGATGGAGGTATTGGGGAGTCTGCTCTCTTGCGGCAAACAAACTTTCAGGAGCCTGTGATGGCCGTGGGTGAGGTAGGTGCGTGGACGTGCAGCTGCGATGGCCTATGCCGCATACGCGAGGCTGTGGGAATGCTTATAGTATTTACTTACTTGTAATTCGTACATTATCTGGGTGGGAAATGGTTCCCACATACTGAAATTCAAGTATGTAGCCCGAATGGCTCGCAATTTATGTGTAACTATGCATATGCAATGACTTGGGGCATTACATGATATACATACATTCTTCGGTTCGGAAATTTTACCTACATATTGATGTCCAAGGGCCTAGCCTTAATTGTTTGCTATGCTAGCCAACTATGCCTACAATATGGTAGAAGCTGGGCCCATACTATGCTCATAACATGACGTGAGGACGTGTGGTCGCTACACGGTAGCCTGGCTGGGGTCGACAGCCCAAACTCTGCTCNATGCTCATAACATGACGTGAGGACGTGTGGTCGCTACACGGTAGCCTGGCTGGGGTCGACAGCCCAAACTCTGCTCACTTATTTTAAAATAATGGAAATAACATTCTTGTGCCCACACCATCCAATATGGCGATGGGTAGAGATTCATACTGTCCGATTCTTACTTTGAATTCCAATTCGTATTTAAAATATGAGTTCGCTGACACTTCGCTCCATATACTTATTTCTGCAAGGTTTTTAAACATTAAATAAAATTAAATAAAAATTATGTCCCTCGGAATTTAAGATAACAGATGACCAATTGAATTCTCACCCTCGACCCCTACATCATATCAAAAATGGAATCATAGAGGCTAATTGAGTAGCCGCCCGGCATCAGTGTGCCAATTGTATGAAGTGAGAAAAAAAAATTGTGGAAAATGTTGCGGTTTCGGAGGGAAATTCGGGAAAATTTAAGTGATAAAAGGCAAATTTTGAGGGGAAACTGTGTATTTTGAGGGGGTAACAAAGGTGAATTTTGAGGGAAAATTGGATGATATTATCCAACATGGCAGACGGATCCTGATATTACACCAGCCGCCAGTGCAACAGAGCCGATTATTCCTGGCTACTCCTAACTACACAATAATAAAACAAAATTTCAATACTAAAGAAAGAAAATATTGTGTATTGTCAATACACAATAGTTATGATGGCTATATAAAAAATGAAAATGTTTCATCAGTGTGTAGTTTACCAATGGCTCTAAAAATGACAGTCTTGAAATTAAATTACATGTTGCGATTGAACGTTTTCGCTTATAATTAGTTCTTATCCCTGAACCATCTATAANAGTCTTGAAATTAAATTACATGTTGCGATTGAACGTTTTCGCTTATAATTAGTTCTTATCCCTGAACCATCTATAAACTCAATTCTGCAAAAATTAAATGATCGACAATAATCCTTTTTTTTTACACCGTTACAAGAAATATTAATTTCTAACGGCATATACTTCAATTGTTTTATCAAAGGTGCAAAAAATTCATATTAATTCATTACTTTACAATAGAACTTTATGAAAGCATTATGTATATGTATATATATAATTTTTTGTTATATGCATAATAATAATATATGCTAATACCACAGACTATTGATGTAGCATCGTAACTACGTGCACATCATTTATAATATCGTCCTCTTCACTATAAATAAGGCCTATAATGTCTTAAATATCGAAGTTAAGCACAGAGTATTTTCAGGATGAAATATTTGCAAACCTTAGAAAGTAAATCACATGTGTTATATTTTGTTTTAAATACTACACTCGCTGACATAAAAACTGACGCTCCTAGAAGAAGATGTCGAAAAGGAATAACACATGGCACAAAAAATGTAAACGATGCATGATATAACTTATTACAACATACACATAAATGGCCAAATTGAAAGTACTTTTAGTATATTGTGGCACCATACCCAGCATTGATACATGCGGCGATGTGGTACGACATGAAGTCATAGAATTGTGTAATGGTTTCCTGTGGAAGAGCATCCATAGTCGTGCAACTGTTACTTCAGGTGATAGAAACCATTCAATGACTGAATTAATTTGCTGTCCAAGATGGCTCCAATACCAGGTGGTTCACTTAACTTTTTCACTTCCGATAACACCCTAACCGTCATTACCGTACAAAACACGATACATTAATATCATATTACATCACAGGCGACATAATATGATGTAATGACTTGTTTATTTGGGTACGTAATTTGCAATATATGAAGTGCGGATCAATAATAACAAATGGAACCCATCGGCGTTCTTACTGCAAAGGATGAGTTATCTGGTATGCCTATAAATAACTGTCTAGCGTATGTGTCTGTCCTCAGAGAAAGGACACGCATAATAGGAAATACACTCTGACACACCCCTCCCTCAGGTTTTCAAAGTTTGCACTTCTTTACATCCGCATTGAGAACAAAATAAGCACAACCTTTACTGCTTTATTTCTGTGCAGGATATCGGAGTGATAAAGCATTGTATGTGTTTCACTGTAAACGTCCTAGATGTGCTAATTGCTCGAAAACCTGTTGCGAGAAACGGCAAGGTGTTTCTGGAGGCAGAATACGGTAGGTTAAATTGCACTGGTGTAGTTGCCCTGTAGTACAGTGTGTACATAATAAAACAAGCAAACATTCTCAGTTATTCATAGGCACGTATAATGGGTATCACAACTGAAGAAATGGTCGACATTATTTTAATTTATGGATAATGTCGTCAAAATGCTTCAGCAGCACAAAAGCTTTATGCCGAACGTTTTCCTGCTCGACATAATCCATCCCGTTCAACCTTCACTAATCTTGTCGTAAAACTTCGAGACTGGCAGTCGTTCTCCACGGCAGCGGATTCTAAGCAAGAGCGTCACAAACGAAGCAGCAGTAGTTGCATTACTTGCAGTAAACCCTCGTGCCAGTTCTCGCGAAATTGAACGACAGATTGGATTTAGCAAAACCAGTTTGCTGCGCATTCTGCACGGTTATCATTACCTCCCCTACCATTTGTCATTACATCAAGAGCTACACGGCAATGACTTTCAACAGCGAATGGAATATTGCAAGTGGGTCCTACAACAAGATCAAGAGTTTTCAGAGGCAGTGCTCACCGATGAAGAAACGAATACAAACCAGGGAAACGTCGATCTGCATAATATGCATTACTGGTCACCGGAAACAACCCACTCGCTCGTGGAGCGTCAATGTATGATGCGGTATAATCGGACAACAAATCATCGACTCCTACTTCATTGAACGGCCACTTGGTGGGCGAAAGTACAAGCGTTTGCTGGGACGTACCTTGCGTGCATTGTTGAAGATGTCGCACTGAATACACACAAAGTGATGTGGTATCAGCACCATGGGTGTCCTGCTCATTATGCCTTAATTTCAAGAAATGAACTACAGAGTCTATTTCCAAATCGATGGATGGGGAGAGGTAGTCCTGTTCTGCGTTATCCAGTGCGCTCGCCTGATCTAACACCGTTAGATTTCTTTATTTTGGGACATATCAAAGTTGTAGTGTATCAGCAGGTTCCAACGATACTGGAAAACATGAAAAACCGTATTGTGGCTGCATGTGCTTCCAAACCTCCAGACACACTGGTAGACGTACATCGATCGGTGATGGCAGGAGCAGCGGAGTGTCTCAGTGCAAACTGTTGTCATTTTGAACATAATCATTAAAGCACACACTGTGAGAAATGCCACTACACACTTGCATTAATTTAGTTTTTCCAGAAGGTACACTTTGTGTTTACTTTGTAATTAATGTGTACAGTGGAGACACGTGACTTCACACCTACAGGATTTTCTTGGTTTTAGAAGAATTATATTTATTTGTTTAGTGTATAGCACTTCAATGCAATCTACAAATCATGTGCGAAGTTCCTTAGTATAAAATATTACTGTATTATTATGGGTGCAAAGGATGTCGACATTAATATATTGCAGGTTACGTTTAGTTGTGTACGTATACAAAAGCGTAACTACGTCATATGACGTCGCCTTCGATGTACTACAACACGTATGCATCATAT
>NQII01000445.1:3128-13570 GCA_002778355.1 Clitarchus hookeri
ATCCCACTAAATGTCATACACAGTCGAATCACATTATTATGATGCCTGTTAAAAGTGCCATCTGCAGCATGTAGCCCATGACGTATGGCCCGTGACATGGACTGGTGAAGCAGGCATATAATGTGGCAGACCGACAGTGTGCTTCCTGCCGTCATGGGTAAGGGAAGCAATTTAACAGAGTTGAAAAAAAAAAAAGTGATCATCTGCTTTCAGGCCATGGTAGGGGGAGGAGGCAGCATTTTGGAAACGGTGACGTTTGTGAACTGTTCACGTACCTCTGTGATAAAGGTGTATCATGGGTGGACGAATGGCACCATTGGGAATAACCATAGTGGAAACTGCAGAGCTCCACACGCCATTGATGTCAAGAGGTGAACGTCGACTACGACGGTGCGTGAAGGCCAACTAACAGGCTACAGTAGAACAGCTCACCATCCAAATGAACCAGGGGACATTCAGACACATGTTTGCCACAACAGTTCAGCGAACCCTTCTGAGAATGAGACTCCGGAGTAGACTGAGGGCGACTGCACCCATGTTAACACAGGTGCATCAACGAAAATGACTGGAATATGCTCGGCAGTATGGTGACTGGGCCGCTGCTGATTGGCGACAGGTATCCTCCTCCGACAAGTCTCGTTTTCAGCTGCATAGAACGGAAGAACATCAGCGTGTCTAAACTGATACCCTGCATCCATTGCTGGATGAACACAAGGCAGTGGGGGCAGTGTTATGGTCTGAGCTGCAAAGGGTGGTTACTCTGGATACTAGCAGGTGGTCATAATAATGTGATTTGACCGTCTTCAAAGGAACATGGCTTTGCGAGATCAGATTTCTTTGAAGCAGTCTTATGAGGAAATCAGACCAAAACAATAATGGCTCCTCTTAAATTGAGTATCTGAGTATACTTGTACATGTCTTGGCAGTTTTAATATAATTTGACAGGTATAATCAGTAAAACATAACATGAAGGCATAACATCTGCAGGCAGTTAAGTTGCTTCTCCACTTTCTAGATAATGTATTTTTTGAGTAATGAGAATGAAAGATGAAGGCAAGTTGAGGAGTACCTGTGTTATGTATCACAGCTTGAAATGAACAAAATAATTCTAAATGGAAGGGATAACAATTACACTCTAATTACATTAAAATAAAATTTGCTAGGAATGATTTATATTACAAGTATGAAATTGATGCAGTTACTTTTTGTCACTGTATTTCAGAATTTCTGTTGCTGATTTTTTCAGTTTTTCTTTTTCATCCCAAGAAACCCTCTTGTTTAGGACATAACCAATAATTTTATTAGATAAGTCCAAGTAGTTTTGAACGACTTTCTTCACATCTTCACAACTGTCAGCTTTGAATTTCTTAACAGGTTGTATTTCTGTCACTTTTCCACTCACACTTGGATTACAGCACTTGTGCACAAACTCAATTTGAGAATGATGTGAGAGATACTGTTTAAGGGTAAGTACAGGCTCTTGACACGGCAGAATCTTCTGCACATACGATGCAACTTTCTGTTGCGAGGTCTCGTCATCCTTTACAGAGGCAGCTACTATTTCTGCATGCTGAGTAACGTGAGCAAAATATTCAAATGCTTCCAGGGTAGTCTCCAACACCAGGACGTTTTGATCTTTGAGGAGGGAAGAGAAGAGTCCTCCTATTAACTGGAATACAGCAGCTTGGTCTGCATTTGTTTCAATGAACTTGTCACCAAGTTTTCGCAGGGTCATAACAATGCAAAAGATCACAGATGAACATCCAACTTCCACCAGAATTTTCATAACAGACAAGACCTGAAAATCAGTAAACACAGGAGTTGTTTACCTCAGTTTGTACATATAAAGGTTCATACTTAACTCCAGACACAAATTTCATGAGACAATTTATGGAAAATGGGGTAGAAAACATAATACCTCCTATGACCTAGTGTGATTATTAAGAAAGTAACATACCCTTGAAGATTTGGAATAAAAAGTACTTAATTGCACAATATCAAAAACTATGCAAAATGAAACAACGAATTCATGATACAGTGTTAGCTTTGTTTCTCTTCCTTTGATGTACAAATTATTATTTCATAAAAACAACCAATAAAAATTGTGGGTAACACTTATATTTATTAACATTGAACCACCTGATGTTTCAATGATGTATCACTTGCCAAATGTTCAGATGGCAGGTATCAAATCAGGTTACAGCTTTTCATGAATTTGTTGTATCTTCACATAGTGTCTGATATTTTGCAAATAACTAATTATGATTTCCAATTTCCACGGGTGTGTGTGTGTTCCTTAATGCTGTGAATTCTCTATCTACCATTTTTCAGGGGACTGTCACAAAATTTTCATACATACAGAATTTTAATAAATGAGAATCTGACACGTAGATCAATAAAATACAAATTTTAACCCTATTCAACTTTATGAGAGTTGCACATTATCTGTGAATAAAATTTAACTAATAAACACAAATATTTGAATTTTTAAACAAGTATTGCTGCAAATAATACATTAAAAAACATTTCACCTCAACTCGCCTAAATAAAGAATATAACATCATAAAGTACTGTATATAATTAATTGGTTGTAAGCCACCACTAAATCTATTAGACCACAAAATTTCAAACCCCCTAAAAAAAAAAGAAGAGATTACATCAAATACAAGCAGAATTTTGAATGTCTCATGAGCAAATTGATCAGCTGAGAGATTATCGATTGGGCAGTGTGTTCACGGCATCTGAGACAGAGAAGGTGGAGCATCATCGGTGGGAGGAGTGAAACCATCTACCCCTCCCCTTCCAACCAGGTCGGCACTCAGAGTGAGGGTGTAAGGACACCACATTGGTTGCTAGGCAACTAGCTCCCACTCCACCAGCTGTGTAAAGAGAGGAAACGAGCTCTGCCAAGTATCACAGAGGACAGCCAAAGCTTACTCAATCCAGGCCGCGTATCTATACTTTTGGCAATGCCATGAGTGCGTGACAAAATTTGCCTTTTTAAGTTGTTAATAATATTTCATATTTCACTTTAAAATAAAGTGTGATTTTATGCGCTATGCTTGGGACTTACACATTATTTGGCGACAAAAGCTGTCGAATAGGCATGGGGGCATCACNGGCCGCGTATCTATACTTTTGGCAATGCCATGAGTGCGTGACAAAATTTGCCTTTTTAAGTTGTTAATAATATTTGATATTTCACTTTAAAATAAAGTGTGATTTTATGCGCTATGCTTGGGACTTACACATTATTTGGCGACAAAAGCTGTCGAATAGGCATGGGGGCATCACATAACATAAACAGATGCCATTTTAACGCCCCAACATCTTGTTTAATGCTCTCGAATCTTGCTTCTGGTGCTCAAAATTTATTCAGCTGCAAGTACCGCAATCAATTTCTAACCAAATACGTTTTCACTATCACACATAATTTAACATTACATTTATTTACCAGTTTTGCAGATCATTGATTTATTTTATGCAAATATGGCAAATTATGCTAATTTCCCAACTTTGCGAATTGCAAAAATCTGATTTAGTTACTGCTAGTATTTAGAAGAGACATAAGCAAGAAAACAAATTTTGTAAAACTTTAAAACTTAAAAAATCTGCATTATTTTAGTAACATCTGTAATTCCATAGCAAGGCCAGGTAATTCATGTGAACTTAAGGAAAATTTGTGGTACTTGGCACCTCTGGCCTGCAAGAATAATAATTTGCAAGGACTACCTAGTGGAGGAACATCTGTTTTCTCAGTCAACAAGACACAGCATTCAGATTCTAAGATTCACACCAGCTCCTCTTGGAGAGGGGAATTGGAAGAATCCCAGTAGTCACAATTTGTAAACAGCATTCTGTTATGCCAAAGCTCTTCGTAAAAAGCTAAGCTAAAATTATTATGGTCACTGTAGTAATTACAGAGATTAACACAAACTTGCCTGGAAAAGTTGGGGATTGTTCATGTGTGGCAATAATGCTATACTGGCCTCGCAAAGTTGAAATACAAGTTGATGGAGCCAGTGGGCTGAAGTATCATTCCCCTGTTTGGCTGTGACATTCTCCACAGTGTTCCACAAACTGATGACTTTTGTCACCAGCCTTGCATCTGGAGGCACTGTTGCCACACTTCCAGCAACCGTCGACAAACTGTGCACCTGTAAGTAAATTTACTTTAAATCAGCGGAAAGATAAAATTTCACCCCTAATAAAAAAATTAATTAATTTTTTACTTAGTTTTCTCAAAGTAATTCTTGCAAGTTTGCCTACTTACACACAACATTTAATATTGTTTCACAAAATTATTACAATCATAATTACACACTAGATTATGCTAATTTTAAACTTAATTAATTGGAGGCAGCGAATGTGTACAGTCGAACCCTGATGTAATGAACATGTAGGTAACAAAAACAGCGATCTAAAGTAAAGGTTTTCATGAACCATCAAAAATCCTTGCTAAAATGGAATAAAGTGCACTGAAAACATAATAAAAATACATTCACTGGCCCATGGCAATAAAATGTAGGTATTTCTGAGTAGGTACCCTCAAACCACCCCCTAAAACACACAAAAAACATTGGTTAAAATTTGTTTAAAACTACGGCGGCAGTGATTTGAGTTGACGGCACGCGTGCCTAGTGAGTTAGACTTTGTGCAACAGAAGATGTCACAAAGTGCTCCTTTCTTCTTTACCCCTACCTCCCCGCCCCGGCCATTCCTCCCACTTTCTCGTTAACGTGAAATCATTTATGGACTTGCTATAATATATTTTTATTCAGAATACTACTTACTATTTAAGTAAATAAAAATTTAATTAATAAATCATTCAAATTTTATACAAAAAAGGTTTTCAAAAAACGAATTTTGCACTTGTTAAAAGTTATGTGGCGTACACTGTTTAGACTTTATTTTCGTTACTAAAGATTGTTTATGGTCTTGAGGGGGTACCATTTCATTTGCAGAACATCTGCCTTGTGAATTACTTTTGTATTTAATTTAACAAAGGGGTTATTTTGCACCATTGATGACAAAACACTGTTTTAACTTGAAAACAAAAACACGTTTTTATAACAAGTTGGTGTTTGAGTGTTAAAATAGGTAAATTTGAATTTAACGTAACAGCAAAATAGAGAAAAGATTTTAACCGTGACATTTTGTTAAATCGGGATTATACTATATATGATAAATATGAAGGGAATCAGAGATGCATTGTTTCAAGTGAAATTGCAGTCAGACTTATTTGATATTTTTTATAAAAAGACAGCAAACACCTAAAAGTTCTGACAGAAAATGTGTTTACTGAATAAAGAATTTAGCATGTATATAATAATTTTATTCACAAAAAAACAATAATTTACAAAACTTTTATGACATTTTCAGTCAATTGTGCAACTACTGAAATATACCGTATTCACCCGAATATAAGACTATATTTTGTTCCAAATTTCAATTTAAAAAATTTACGGGTCTTATTTTCGCATCACAAAAAAATTGAGGTTAATAATTATGCATAGGTAATAGTAATAGCACTTAGTTCATGGTTTCCAGAGAAATATTCTAATCTTTCGAAAAACACAAGTTTGGTTAATATTATCAAAAGAAATAAAACACAATCACAACAAAAAGTTTAAATTTCCATCACGTTTTTCTTCCAATAGGCTCTGTTACTGGTCTTTAATCCAGGTGTGCAGATGTGTCTAATTATCGCAAAACCATAGGACAAAACCACCGCTAAAATATTGATACAAGTATTAAATATGCATAAATGGGTCAGTGCATAACATTATACTACAGGCTGTTATGTTTGGTTAGCTTGTGATCTATAGCAGCTATGTAATCACCAAAATGGCATCATGTCTGTGAACGCGAGTGATCAAAGTTGTTTGATGACCAGCTTTAGCACGGACGTTCAACATTCCCACAGTGAATACGTTTGGGGTTGTGAGTACGAGATAGTAGCTGTATCTATGACTTCTAATTTATTTTTCTGTACTTTGTTTACTCCTGGTCGAAGCCGTTTTCCGGTTTTGTATTGAACTTATTGAAGCACGTGTTAATTAAATATGAGTGACCACATTGAAAAAAATGTTCATCTGCATTGCAACTAAGAAAATTTGGATTTCGTAGTTATGATGCTAAATTTAAACTAATGGTGGTTCGTACGCAAAAAATGCATAACAATTGTGCTGCAGCCAGGCACTTTTCCGTTACTGAAGCAAATGTTCGTGAGGATCATTCTACTGGGGAGTCTGATTAAAGTGATGAATAATTGGCACAGAACAGTTTTTTTTAATACTTCATTCTTTTCTCTTTCTTGTACATAAGGTTTGATGGCTGGTAAGCTTTTACCTATTTTACATATATTAAAAATGATTTTCATGGGATATTTGACTTTTGAGTTTTTTTATCATCATAGTCTGTCAATAAGTATGTGTGGCAAAATTGAATTTTTCCCATTAGCAAAGGGAAAATGTAGAGGGTTGTCTTATATTCGGGTGAATACGGTATTACCAACGTATCTAATTTCATTAACATAACTAACTTGCAACACATATTTTCAATATCTACCCAGCAAAAAAATATTTTTACACTTTGTGTTTTAGTGCACAGCTGTGTTGCACAAGCTATACCTTATTTGTTATTTACTCAAAATAAACACTCTTAATATTAGAAAAAATTGACATCTCAGAAGTAGAGTGGGCATTATATTTGTGATTTAGGTGATTTTGCCTTCCAGCAACATGTGCAGCTGCCTGCTGAGTATGCAGAACCGAGTAATTATTTACACAAGTGAAAACTGTCACTCATATGGTACAATCTGATTGCAACACAAATAGACAAGATATTTAAACACAAAAGGCCATTTATCTCATGGCACATCAACTTCAGCATATGAAAAAAGAAAAAAAATCTAACAAAAACTGTAAATATGGACTGCTCGTCCACAGTCAGCCGTATGCTTGCGGACCACCCTGAAAGCCATGCTCCCATCAAACTTCACGTAACAAACATCTGCTTTGTCTCTATAAAGGTCACATGGCCAACACCACTATCTCTGTCATAGCCACAAACTCGTTGGTAGGAGGAAAAATCAGTACACCTCTAGTATTTCCAGTCCTGTACTTTTCTCCAAAACCTTAATCTTAAGGTAAGAACCAAACCCCCAATTTTTAAGTTTGTTTCTGAGAAAAATATGTATGGGTAAGTATGGTATTTTCACTGACTACAACCTATTATTTAAGCTTAGTACAGCACCAATGAAAGTACATCCTGGAGTATGCATAGTAAACTTATTTCTTACATCTGACACATTTTATATACAAAGCAAATATGGCAAACTATGAACACAAACTGCAGTGATGCGAGTATGCCAAGTACACAGAAGGTTTCAAACTCTCACCATGGCCTTGTAGTTCTCTGCAGACAAAGGTTGCTTCACCCAGGCATCCATACAACTCATAAAATGTTTCTGCAGCTGCTGTGCTACTCCTGGGGGCACAAGAGTGGGGGGGACGACTGCCCAAATGTCCACGCGCTGAGGGATGGGAAAAAGCTCAGGTAGCGTAACCAAATGTTCGGATGAAAGTAATGGGAACAACCGATTCATCAGTGAGATAAGGTACACCCTTTCTGGCCGGATTTCCTCTAGCGGCATCTGCTCTAGGAATGACGACAACTGGCACACGTGCTGGAAACACAGCTCAGCACTGCCATACCTGGAACAAGAACACTTGATAATATTTATGAACTGTGAGCCACATGTAATTTTCAGAAAATAATTCTGAGCCTTTCTTTTTGCATGCTACCTTTCCTTCGAACGGCAGCAGCACTGAAGGCTATATGGTTGCCTTCCAACAATGTGGACAGTGAGCGCCTTCTTAGTCACTACACTTTAGTAGTTATTGACAGAAGGCAAAATTTGAAAGAAGAGAATATAGAAACATTTACCATGCTTTCGTTTGATGACTAACAGTTGACTTTTTACAAGCAGCTGAAATAACATGTTTAAGTAAATTAGTTACATATTATGTAGATACGTATTACAGTAGAGCACCCCTTAACCGGAATTCCCTCGAACAGAACTCCCCTTATCCAGCACTAATAAAAAAAAAAAAGTCGCAAAGTTGTTACATAACTTGCTTGCGAGAGGTTTTCGTTGCTCACACCAGACTGTACATGCCCGCTAGCTGGTAAACAAGCTGCATGATGAAGAGACAGCCGGCCCAAGTGGCACAGCTACAGCTACACTGCATAAAGACACAAGTGACACTGACTAATGGCAATGTGCGACACATGCCATTGGTTTTAGTGGTGTGACTTTAAGAATTTAGTGTTCTAACATGTTAGTTCACATGTACCTTATTTTGACGTGTATACACAGCACCAGAAGTTTTTAATGAAAAATTAGGAATAATTAATGTATCAAGTATAGGACGCACTGAATTTTTGTATTCCCGTAAATATTACCCGGTCTCATCGTGTTAGTGTGGCAACAGCAAGCTATGACAACGTCAAACTAATTAATTTGCCGTTGAGTGTTATCGTTGCCGCACCGCCTGGCCTTCGGTTTCTGAAAAGTGGCAACAGCGCAGTATTCCACTTAAATAAAACTTTTGTATGTATGTCAAAATGCCTTAACACTGCGTTTGAATTGTGAACCATGTGCGCCATGCGTAGCCTGCCAGCTCGGCCGGCCACAGCCAGGCAGACAATGGTATGGTGCATGTGTGTGTGCGGCATCACACATACACAGCTACTGCTGGCTCTCTCATTCGACCAGAGAGAGACAGCATGACAAACAAAATAGAGTGTGGAGGAAGCAGAAAGAAAAGAAATGAAGCAAGCAAGTTTGCCTGGCGCTGGGCAGCTGAGGTTTTTACATTGGGAGGGGGTGGAGATGGAAAGGAAGGATGCCAAACGAGAGGGAGAAAGAAAAAAGAGAAAGGAAGCAAGCCAGCTGAAAGGTAGCTGGAGGTGATACAAATCAGAACTGTTGAGGACAGGCAGGCTGAAGTATGGTGCGACCCATACGCTTTTAAACACGAGTGATGAGCTATTCATTTGTTGTTATTTTTTTGACTTCCTTAGAAACTAAGTTAAAACATTAGATCGTACTGTTTGTTGACAAATTTCTGAACATGTTTTAGGGGGAAGAATTTTCTTATGCCAATATCTTGTAAATAAGCTGCACCCCACTTTTTGTCAATTTTTTTTGTAAAAATGTACGGCCTATACACTCCTAAATACATATCTATAATACGTCAGCCCTGCTCTTGTAAATGTATATTGTGCCGACGAGCCATGCAGTAACGGAAAGACTGTTCACGGAATTGATTATACTTCGGGAAGTTATACTGTTGCACGTCAACACAAACTGTAACATGATGTTACCGCCACAGCCCTAGATGATCTCCAGAACTCTCTTACTCACTCAGTCATGCGCGCAAAGAGATAAGAACCCGCTAGCAGGTTGTGAGTGAAGGTCATTAACGTAGCGCCAGGAGTTTTATGACTCACATTTCATAAACAGTACGTAGTGTTTTTTTTAATGCTTTTGTAATCTTAAGGATAAAACTAATAATTTACACTCATCGATTTCTTAAGTTAAAATTGTGTGCCACATATATATTTAAAAAAAAACACGTTCAGACTAAAAATGTGTTATTTTTCGCACCATCCCACCCTCATTTCCCTAAACCGGAATTTTCCCACAACCGGAATACCCCTTCCCCCGACGATTCCAGTTGAGGGGTGCTATACTGTATCTTACTGATTTTTCCTGTGAAGATGCACATTCTATTTGAGAGCAGTTTTTATAGTTATTATTTACAGTTATAATTATAATTTTGTATTTTTAATAGTGCTTATAGTGTAGCAGAAATGTTTATCATTTCAAAAATGAATTTTTGATGCATAAAAGGTTGTATGGCGCATAAGAAAATTACACCTATTTTCTAGGTAAATAACAGTTATTTTTGAGAAAAATAACAGCTATTTTCAAGTAAAATTACCCCTATTTTTTCAGGTTTCTGCATGACATGTTGAGAGTTCAGTACAACTTGGCAATGTGGTAAAAACATATAAATCTTCTGAGATGGCAATAGAAGCTAAGTATAAGCAAACCTCTTAAGTTTCATTATTTATATTTAATTATAAAAACCAGTCATGTTCGCGCTAGAGATGATTGAACACGGACTTCATGCAAAAAATTGCAAATTTTTATGTATAGGAATTGGGGGGTGGGTTAAAATCAGTCCAAAATATCAACACAGACAAAACCTGTAAACCTTGTTTCATGATTTTATGCTTCCTGGAACAATTTTTTTCAAAGATTTATGGATTTGTTGAAATAAAATACTATCTAAACGAGTGTTCTATATTGGATAACTAAAAATATTATCTCAAATTTATTTATGGTAACTAATGGCGAAGAGATCAGC